>JBBHAA010000499.1:1365000-1671854 GCA_037953035.1 Aquarana catesbeiana
GGGAGAAGCAACCACGTAATAATGATCAAATTGGAAAACCTTTATTAGAAAAAGCATGAAGACAATAGTAAAAAACAGGGGGGGGGGGGGGAGGAGCCCACATGCGTGAATTACACGCAGGTGGGGTCCACTCCACCGCGATATCAAAGGTGTGTGGATGACAATTAACAAAAATAGACTGTGAACATGAACATAAAACAACGTTGAATATAAAAACAACAACAACATTGGTGGGCTGCCCCTGCCTACAAGGATCTACTATACTGTCCATGCTTCTATATCCATCCATGTTATGAACGAACAGCCCAGTTTTCCCAACGTATACATATGGGATGATCACATGATGAAACCTTAAGGGATCTGGAGACTGAGACATACCGGTACTTTGCTTTCGTTTACTCTGCAGTAATCTCAGCACCATTAGGTTTGCGTTATGTGTGCACCGCAGGATCGTCTGTGTGTTTGGCTTATTGCTTTGGCCTCACTAGTTGCAACACCACTTTTATCTTTGCTTCACACGAGTTCAGACTGCATATGCGCGGCATCGATTAGCCCGTGTTTGGGCAATAGTATATACGGACTTTGTTTTGGATTCTCTTGGTCCATTCACCATACCAGAGACAGAGAGAGAGAAAGAGAGAGACAGACAGACAGACAGACAGAGAGAGACAGAGAGAGAGAGAGAGAGACACAGAGAGAGAGAGAGAGACAGAGAGAGAGAGACAGAGACAGAGAGAGACAGAGAGACAGAGGGAGACAGAGACAGAGAGAGAGAGAGAGACAGAGAGACAGAGAGAGAGAGACAGAGAGAGAGAGAGACAGAGAGAGAGAGACAGAGAGACATAGACAGAGAGACAGAGAGAGAGAGACAGAGAGACATAGACAGAGACAGACAGACAGAGACAGAGAGAGAGACAGAGAGACATAGACAGAGACAGACAGACAGAGACAGAGAGAGAGACAGAGAGAGAGAGAGAGAGAGAGAGAGAGGGAGAGAGAGATTAGATATGATTACTTGTTTCTTTAGAGGAGCGTATAATTGATATGTTTTTAAACTGGTGTTTTATATTTTAAAAAAATATGTGTTTTACAAATAAACTTGTAATACATGTAATAAGCACCATGGTAAGCATATCAGTACTATATTGTGCCCATCTACTTCTCTGTTCTGGCTTCCTCTTATAGACTGGTCCGACGGACCTAATCCGGCGGACAATCCGACCGTGTGTGGGCTCCATCAGACCTGCAGCTGACTTTTTCGGTCGAAAATCTGACGGACTTTAGATTTGGAACATGTTTCAAATCTTTCCGACGGACTCGAGTCCGGTCGAAAAATCCACTCGTCTGTATGCTAGTCCGACAGGCGAAACCCCACACTAGGGCAGCTATTGGCTACTGGCTATCAACTTCCTTATTTTAGTCCGGTCGTACGTCATCACATACGAATCCGTCGGACTTTGGTGTGATCGTGTGTAGGCAAGTCCATTCGTTCAAAAGTCCGTCTGAAGTCCGTCAAAAGTCCATGGAAAGTCCGTCAGAAAGACTGTCAGACCAGTCCAGTCGAAAAGTCCGCCCGTGTGTACGCGGCATTATAGAGCCCCTGTGCTTCCCCCAGGGGACACCCCAGAGGACCCAGTTGTGTGGCACATAGCGGCTTATGGTAGCCTGATGTTGGAGTGCAGTGTGTATTCCCATCATATCAATATATGAAATGCAGTTGATGGTATGTGTAATGCGATCAATAACTGTATCACTGATCAAATAAATTGAATTGTATATTGTGTATATCCCCCTCTCTCCTAAAGAGTTCATTCCCCATGAAATGCGTAGAGAAATATATAGCCTCTTCTTTTCAACACTGTTTAGCAGTCTCTTCCAGGGGCTTACAGTATATAAGCTGTATGCTAAGTGTATCCTTGATATAATTGTATTGTCAAGTGCATATATCATATATCATGGGGTTGATATTCTAAGCTGACCGTGCTGTATGAGGGAATATTATATACCGCTGTAGAGATAGAATGATCTATAGGAAGGGTTTTTCAATGTTTTATATCTTTTTCAAAAGAAACTAATTGTGCAATACAGTTTGTACAAGTTTTAAGGTTTGGTCGATCTATGGGCACCACTAAAGTCCACAATTCCAAAAACTCTTGCTATACATATTGACACAGTACAAGATGCTGTCACTGTGAAATTGGTCATTTAACCACTTAAGGACCCAGAAGGATTTTCCTCCTTAATGACCAGGCCATTTTTTTATGATTTGGCACTGAGTCGCTTTAACTGACAATTGCGCAGTCCTGCGGCGCTGTACCCAAACAAAATATATGTCCCTTTTTTCCCACAAATAGAGCTTTCTGTTGGTGGTATTTGATCACCTCGGCGGTTTTTATTTTTTGCTCTATAACCAGAAAAAGAGCGACAATTTTGAAAAAAAAATATTTTATACTTTTTGCTATAATAAATATACCCCAAAAAAAGAAATATAAAAAAAGAAATTTCTTTATCAGTTTAGGCCGATATGTATTCTTCTACAAATTTTTGGTAAAACAAAAATCGCAATAAGCGTATATTGATTGGTTTGCGCAAAAGTTATTGCATCTACAAAATAGGGAATAGATTTGTGGCATTTTTATGGCATCTTTATTTTTATATGTATTTTTTACTAGTAATGGCAGCGATCTGCGATTTTTAGCAGGACTGCGACATTGCGGCGGACAGATTGGACACTTTTGACACATTTTTGGGATCGTTAACATTTATACAGCGATCAGTTTTATAGAAATGCACCTATTACTGTGTAAATATCACTGGTAGGGAAGGGCTTAACACTAGGGGGTGATCAAGGGGTTAAATGTGTTCCCTAGTGTGTGTTTCTAACTGTATGGGGGATGTGACTGACTAGTGGAGGAGACATATCGCTGTTCCTAATTACTAGATGACCTATCTCTCCTCTCCTGTCAGAACAGGGATATGTGTGTGTTTACAATCGCGCATGGCCGGCGCACGCATCGGGTCCCCTGCCGATTTGCGGTATTGAGCCGTCCTGCCGCAGTATAATGACGGCGGCTGGTCGGAAAGTGGTTAAACGGACACAGGGTGTGCACATTGGCTCAGTGCAGGTCTACAGAGGGTAGATGTGGACCAGAGAAGGCTGCTTTAGCAGCTTTCTCCAGGTTTTTGGTATACCTGGATGGGGCCCTGTAGTTGAGAGATTCCATAGTGTCTTGGGTGGAACGGAATCTCCAACCCAGTGTCTAGGTTCTGTGGAGGACCAGCAGGGTGTGTGCACAGCCCTTATAATGGAGGTTTAGGAATTTAAACAGAGAAAGTAAACGGTCTGAGGACTGAGGCTTGAGAGGAGCTGTGTGCATTATAGCAAAGCTGATGGATTTTTGAAGAACCTATGGTCTGGGTGAACAGCATAAAGAGCAGAGGTACTGCAACTTAAGCTGAGTGAGAACTTAAAAGCCAGGTGGGCTAGCATTTTCCATTTATCGTATATACTCGAGTATAAGTCGTTCCGAGTATAAGTCGAGGCCCTAATTTACCACAAAAAAATGGGAAAAACTTAGTGACCCGAGTATAAGCCTAGGGTGAGGAATTCGCAGCTACTGGAAAAGAAGGTCAACAATGCCCATTTGCAGCCTCACTGTTCCCATTTGCATGCCTCACTTTGCCCATTTGCAGCCATAGGTCTCCTGAACTTCAAACTCAGTAGTTAAGGGTTCCTAGATGCCCTCTAGCTGCAGCCAAAATTTGGGGTCTCTGAACCCAAATGGTCCCGAAATGACATTGCTGCAGATGGACACAGTTGACCGATTTTGGGGCCCCGTATCTCGGGGCCACTTAGTGCTAGGAACCCCAAGTTTGGAGTGCAAACTCAGTGGAACTAGCACCATAAAATACCCAAAGCTGGGGTTTCTAGCACTAAGTGTCCCCGAGATACAGGGCTCCAAAAATCGGTTCAGAAAATGTCAAGCACTTTTCTGCAGCAGAGAATGACATTTTCTGAACTGGCTTTGGGTCCCGTATCTCGGGAATACTCAGTCCTAGGAACCCCAGCTTTGGATATGTTGTGGTACCAGTTCCACTGGGTTTGTACACCAAATTTCGGGTTCCTAGCACCTATTGGCCCTGAGATATGGGGCCCCAAATTCGGTTCAGAAAATGTCAAGCACTTTTCTGCAGCAGAGAATGACATTTTATGAACCGAATTTGGGGCCCTGTATCTCTGGGCAACTTAAAGCTAGGAACCCCAGCTTTGGATATGTTGTGGTACCAGTTCAACTGGGTTTGCACACCAAATTTGGGGTCCCTAGCATAAAGTGGCCCTGAGATATGGGGCCCCAAATTCAGTTCGGAAAATGAAATTTTTTGCTGCAGAAAAGTGCTTGACTCGAGTATAATGCCGCGTACACACGGTCGGACTTTTCGTCTACAAAAGTCTGACAGACGCCGACGGACTAAAGCTGGCTGACAATCCGATCGTGTGTGAGCTTCCCCGGACTTTCAGCGGACTTTCAGCGGACTTTTCCAGCCGCAAATCTGACGGACTTTAGATTTGAAACATGCTTCAAATCTTTACGTCGTAACTCCGCCGGACCCAGAAATCCGCCCGTCTGTGTGCTAGTCTGACGGGCAAAAACCCATGCTAGGGCAGCTATTGGCTACTGGCTATCAACTTCCTTATTTTAGTCTGGTGTACGTCATCACGTACGAATCCGTTGGACTTTTGTGTGATCGTATGTAGGCAAGTCCGTTCGTAAGAAAGTCTGCCGCAAGTCCACCAAAAGTCCGTCGAAAGTCTGTCGGACTTTTGTAGCCAAAAAGTCCGACTGTGTGTACGCGGCATTAGTCGAGGGGGGGCACTTTCAGCACAAAAAAATGTGCTGAAAAACTCAACTTATACTCGAGTATATACGGTATGTGTATTTACTGGAGAAGAACCCCTGTGTGGGAAATCCTACCACTAGAGCTAATGGTCCCCCATGTTACAATATATATTATAGTACCCTCTCTTTATAGGCAAAGTATAATACAGGGTTCAGCCATGACACTAAATTCCTACAGCACTATGGGTTTTCTAGAGATTCCACAGCAGAAGCTGTTTGCCTGTAGGCTGTCTCTCTCTGATTGAAACATCTGACTAAGTCATTTGAAGAGAGCCGGCAGAAAGGACGCTCTGATGACCCTGATTTACTTGTGTGGGTACCAGTGGTGGCCCATCCATTAGGGGGCGCCCGGGCGCCGCCCCCTCTATCCAAGCCACCCCCTATATGAATAATGGATAGATCCATGCGTAGCATGATGCTGGGCACCTGAATCACAGCGGTGGGGTCTTTTTTTTTTAAGCACCTAATAGGTTTCAAAATAGGATGGGCTCGGAGAGCAGAGCATTGCGCCATGAGCCAACACAGCTGTTGGCTGTTGTAACACTGATCCTCAATCCAGCCAATCAGAAGCAGGTCTGAGACCCGTTTTCGGATTGTCCGATAAGAGAAGACTCCCAATTGGCCGCCGAGGAGGATGGAGGAAACGGAAGCCACCAATGCCCGTGGAGAGCAGAGAAAAGGAAAGCTGTCGACGCCACCAAGCAAGGGAAGCTGCCAGTGAAATGCTGCATAGATGGGGTAAGTGCGCCAGACCCACCTGCAGACTTACCAATCAACGAGGGCGGGGGGGGTTTACTGTTTGCCACCCCCCCCCCCCCAAAAAAAAAAATTACCACCGGCCGCCACTGGTGGGTACGCTTTAGCTTGACCTAGGGTGCTGTGTAAATAACAGGCTCTTTATCAAAACAGACAAGGGCACTTTCTTCTAGCTAAAAATAAGAACATAAAAAATTATCATGCAGACATTTTTATATATGATGTCGCTGGGTGGCCCCGCCTCATAGCCATTTAGGAAATGTCAAATGGCGGGGATAGTCAGACTGCGGAAGCATTTGTCTGGAGCGGACCGCTTTTGATTTTTTGGGTCAGCGGTGCGGTGGGGACAGTATGATTGACAATAGATATACATTGGGGGACATAGTTTTTTTATTTTTGAATAAAGAAATTGTTAAAAACTTTTACTGATACCTTTGCCAAACCACTATACAAAGCCCATGGCAGTCACCATCCTGGCTATCTTGCCAGCTTGTTTTGAGTTTACTTCTGGCAGGTAAAGTGTCAAACATAAAAGTCACCCAACAGATGATCAGACTATGAACCACGGAAATGGGTGAATACAGGAAGCATTATTTTGCTTCCGTTGTAATAAACAATTTTCTGAAAGCATAAGCAGAACCAGCTTGTTTTATACCAAGGACCTCAATCCCGACACAAGCGGTAAGTGAGCTTTAGGAGAGGAAAAATATGGAACAGCATGATTTTTAGAGTCATGTGCCTGGTTTTGCTCCCTTACCTCAAACAAAAAACAAAATTGTTTGGGGATTTGGGACAGGAATGATGACATGCAGGCACCTTCTGATTTTGAAGAAGCAGAAAATAAATTCTAATACACAAGTAGGAAAACCAGAGATAAAAGGGTATACCATGTTATATATTTTATTAATGTTTTGGAGACTTTTAAATGTACTTCTGTGTGTTCTGTTAGAAAAACGATGGAGACCAACTAGTCTACTACAGTACATAGCTGTATGGTGACAGTTTACTTGCGTGTGAAGAGTAGAACCACAGTTTCCTGTCTAGTTACTTTAGAAATTACCCTCATTTTGTTAAATGCTGTTGGCAGCCTTTTTTTTTGCCATCCTATACTAAAGGCCAAATGAAACCTGGGTCCTGGAGAAGGGGTGCCCAGAAGTCTGGGGAGCAACTTCTAAAGCTTAAACACTTCTTCTAGAATAAAATATTCTATGACCTGAGACTGGCATGTGTATATTGGGTCCTGGACTGGCGAAAAAGCTGGTGTGGTCAATGTCGGCCACTGTGGACTTGTTGGTGTCAACCCCTTTTTTTTTTTTTTTTTTTTAGAGTTCCTCAAAACTTTAAAATAAAACAGGATAAAAAAAAAACAGTTCTGTTCAGGTAAGATACATAGGTTGCGAGAATTCTGTGCATGTATAGAAAAGTCATTCAAGTACACTTGCTAAAACTAAGTTCTAAGGAGATGGGTCTTTCTAGTATGACCTTATGATCAGTGTCAGTGTTGCTCCTGTGCATTATCAGGAGTTGTTAGTTGTGTTTGAGGTCAGGTAGTACAAAGGGCTTAAGAAAACCTCTGACCCTTATACTATCCACTTGAAGGGTCACCGTCCAGTAAGTTGGCCTGCACAGCACAGATGTAGTAATATAGGATTATAAGATATAATAATGTCCAGATTTTAGCGCAAGCACGTGTAGCCAGGTGCAGTCTACTTTCTTCACTGCAGGTGGTGCTATTCTGCAGTGGCATGGCAGTTGGAGAGAAAGTCAGGAGGAACATGGTTCCTCTTTGGTTTCCTGGGTCACTGGGAAAACAAACCGATTGGATGCTGCAGCCCCACGTGACTCTGGTGGCCATCTTGGGTCAGGCAGAGCCTTTTTAAGATCCTGGCTCCCAGGTTTGGTGTGCATTTTGCAAGTTGGTAGAGTAGGGACAGGTATCCCGCTTGTTAGGGGCAGCACTAGCATTAGGGGATGGTTCCTGATAAGGACGAAAAGCGTAGGGTCGCAACTCTTCTGGACACCTTCTCAGCCACGAGGCAGCCAGGCTGCATTCAGCCCCCTCTCAACAGACACAGCTGGGATCTGCTGCTTTCACTTTTCTGGAAACCATGAGTGCCTCCAGCTGGGTAGCTTTTCCACCAGGTTTGTTGTGAATTGTTGCTACATTACTTCAATACATGTTTTATATTGCACCCAACTGTGTGAATTATTGGCGCCACACACACTACACCCCACCTACACTAGCTGGCTCTCTTGACGGGGCACATAATGCTCACTGTAGCAACTTTATGCTTTTTTTTAACTGGAGTTTTTACTGCAAGCAGCTACAAAACAAGATACATAAAAATAATAAAATCCAAAGCGCCAAAAGAATCTAACTATTGGTATGAATAAGTGATACCATATAAATTAACAGCTGCAGTGAATAAGACTTTGCAAGTGCAAAATTATACTAATAATAAAAATAAATATACCGCGCTAAGTGCCACAAATGTTAAATAGATATCACATTTGGAACCTGATGCGACTTTGAAAAATCACTAAAAAGTCCTATGCAGATAATTTACGCTGAGTGCCATAAAGATTACCGGACAGCCGCACTCGTAGGTTTGCCTTGTTTATTTAGAAGGTTCACATCAAATTCAAAGTAACAGCAGACAGGAAAAGAGCTGACATTTCACACTAACGTTAGTGCTTACTCATAGCTGACAATCACACAATAGGAAATCGAATAAATACTATTTCTTGATGTTAAACGCATGTGGCTAGGTGATTAAGAGATGGTTCAAAATCTTAATAAGCACAGGTGCAGGAGAGATCCGTGATTGGCCATCATGGGCAACACCCCTTAGTGAAAACAAACTAAGCGATTTCACATGATCGATTGTGATTGAAATAGTAATAGAAATGGATATGTGAGTAATACAAATAGTATATATACAAAAAAGAAAAAGAAAAAAAGTGTAAAAATGTACTGGTATGGGAAGGTAAAAAAAAAATATATATATATATATATATATATATATATATGTAAAAAAGAAAAAAGGAAATTATTTAATATAAAAAATATATATATCAAATGAGTAATAAAAAGTGCATATGAATGTGTGAATAAAGAATTTAATATAAATAAGGGAAGCTATTGATGTAATAATATATATATATACTGCTGTTACTTTGAATTTGATGTGAATCTTCTAAATAAACAAGGCAAACCTACGAGTGCGGCTGTCCGGTATTCATTTCTGTCTTATCGCTATTAGCAATAGCCAGCACCGACCACCTCCGAACCAAGAAAGATTTACCTCTTGTCTGCCAAATGCTCCTAGAGCTGTGATAACTCTCTGCCATAAAAATTAGATAGATATCACATTTGAAACAAGATACATATCTCAAAAGTTTCATCGGGACGAGCAGGTATTATCCATCTTCAGTCCATGTACCAAATCTGATCCAGGGACTACACTTACACTGATACTAAATCGATTAGGTTTCACCTAGACCTGGAATCTGGACATTGGCAAGTTTCATTTGAGAGTATTTAGGTGGGATCTTTGTTTTGTGATGGGTTCCTTTTAATTCTTTTTCCCTTTTTCTTGTCTTAATAATTTTTGCTCTCAGTCAGCAGAGATGGGGGATTTGGCGAACCTGAAAGAGAAGGTCCTCAGCTACAAACTTGAAAGCTCTGAGATGGAAAAGTTGGGTTACAATCGGATCTTGCTCCAGGTCTGTGGTCACACTGGTCATGGAAAATCATCCTTCATCAATTCCTTGAGATATGCCTTGCTTGGTGGCAGGTTTGAGGTCAAGGCATCTGAGGCGTCAGCCACCGGAAGCCACGGGGGGCACACCCGGCAAAGAAAATCGTACCCCCTGACTGACGTCATCACCCTGGTGGACAATCGAGGGTTTGGAAAAGCAGACAACTGTGAGAAGGAGGAAATTTATACTCAGCTTGGTCAGTGTTCTTTTTTTATTACATATGTCTAATAATTGTCCAAATTCTAGTGCCAACATTGAGCAAAGATCATCAAACCATTACACGAGACCTTCCTAGAGGGGCTTACATTTTAAACTTCCCACTGCTGCTCCAATATTTTGGAATGGTTTTTTTTTTTGCATATTAAAGAGTGCCAGCATTATCCATAGAACTTTACAAAGGGCATAGAACTGTTCGCATCAGGCCCTGTTGCTCAAATAAGCTCAAAATCTAATTTGTCTACAACTAGGGCAGTTTAATGCCGCATACTCACGGTCAGACTTTCTGATGGGAAATGTTGGATGTGAGCTTGTTGTTGGAAAGTCCGACCGTGTGTATGCTCTATCAAACATTTTCTGTCGGAATTTCCGCCCACAAATGTTTGAGAGCAGGCTCTCAAATTTTCAGCCAACTTAACTTTGTTGTCGGAAAGTCAGATTGTGTGTACACAAGTCCGTCGCACAAAAGTTCACGCATGCTCGGAATCAAGCAGAAGTAGCCGCACTGGCTATTGAACTTTCTTTTTCTCGGCTTGTCGTACGTCTTGTACGTCACCGCGTTCTTGACGTTCAGAATTTTTCGCCAACATTTGTGTGACCGTGTGTATGGAAGACAAGTTTGAGACAACAACCTTCGAAATAAAATCCACGGTTTTCTTGGTGGAAAGTCAGATCGTGTGTACGCGGCATTAGAAAGCCACTTACCACGGCAGTATATTTTTGTATTTTAGTAGAAAAAAAAAAATCTACACAAACATGGGAAGAACATACAAACTCAATTTGGCGTGTCTCAAGAAGGATCTGAGCACAGGATTCAGAAAATGCAAGACAAAAGTGCTAACCATTTAGTGGTACGGTGGGATTATGGTTCAGGATTAGGGCAAAAAATGTTAGGGCTAGGTTATAGGTTAGGGTCATTATTCCATGCACTTTAAAGTGGTTGTAAACCTCTGACACTAAATGCGAACAAAGCATATGCCTAGATAATGTGTACTTTTCCCAATCAAGAGGACTAATGCTGCGTACACATGACCGGTTTTGGCGGCGGACTAAACTCCGAAGGTTTTTCCGACGGAACTCCGATGGAATTCCATTCAAGCGGTCTTGCCTACACACGGTCTAACCAAAGTCTGACCAAAGTCCGAACGTCCAGAACGCGGTGACGTACAACACGTTCGACGGGACTAGAAAAAGGACGTTCAATAGCCAGTAGTCAATACGTCTTGTAGTTGCTTACGTCTCGTAGTTGCTTCAGAGCATGCGTCGTTTTTGGTCCGTCGGAACAGCATAAGGCATACAGACGAGCAGTTTTCCCGATAGGAATGGGTTCCGTCTGAAAGATTTAGGACATGTTTTATTTCTAGGTCCATCAGAATTGTCGAAAAAGAAGGTCTGATGAGGCCTACACACGACCTGATTATATGATGAAAAGACTCTGTCGGACTTTTTCTATCGGACATTCCGCTCGTGTGTACGTGGCATGAGTGTCACTTCTGTCTGCTGCCTCCTCCAAGGGGAGGGATCTCCAGTTGACTGACAGCCTCAGCTCTGTTCCTGTGTGCTGTGTGAAGAGGGGTGTGTCTATTCACACAGCACACAGGAACAGAGCTCTCCTCACCAAGTTCTGCAGATTGTAATTTCAACTCTCCACCCACTTTTTTCTAAATTCTCCGACAAGCTTTATAAATTCAGCACATTGAATGGATGTAGGGGAAATTAGACTGTACTGTAGATAAACAGGTACAACTTAGGATGGATTTGTTTCATCTCTGTGTATCACCTAAGGCCAGTCACTTCCTTGGGTATATGTAAGGGTTTACAACCACTCTACTTTCCCCATGCTAAAAATTTGCTAAGGGCTTCTGGTGCTGAAAATCGATGTACCATATCCCAAGAGTTAGGCTAAGATTTATGGCACAAGGTAAGGCTAAAGGGTTACACTTGAGTTAGTCTTAGAGGAGGGTAGGGAGACAGCTGAGTTGGATTAGAGTTAGGGTCAAATTTAGGGGCTGATTGAACGACTGAGATGAAGGATTAAGGTCAAGTCTTAGGGTTTAGGGTCTATAGTCGAAAGACGGCTACAGCGCAGGCCTAAATTGCCGGGAGGGCGTCCATGTACATCCTCCTGTGCATGACCTGCCTGCGTGTCCCCTGTGGGCTGCACGCTCTGTGATCAGCGAGTCCCGGCCCCTATCATGTAATCAGCTGTCAGTCAATGACAGCCGATCACGTGATGTAAACAGAAGACGGTAATCTGCTTTTTTTTCAGCATGAGAAAAGCGGAAAAAAAACTTACCGTCTGGAGTAAACCGGACATCGGTCCCACATACTCCAGACCCACTGCTGCTATGCAGTGCCCACCACTGCCACCTACCAGTGCCCACCAGTGCCACCTATCAATGCCAACCAGTGCTGCCAATCAGTGCCTCATCATCAGTGCCACTTATCAGTGATCACCAGTGCCACCTATCAGTGCTGCCTCATCAGTGCCCACCAGTACCGCTTCATCAGTGCCCCTTAGTGCCACCTATCAATGCCCATCTGTCTTTTTTTGTTTGTTTAGCAAAAAATAAAAACCCCAGTAGTGATTAAATACCACCAAAAGAAAGCTCAAATTATGTGAAAAAAAAGTCATATGGGTACAGTGCAGCATGACCGCGCAATTGTCACTCAAAGTGCGACAGTGACGAATGCTGAAAATTGGTCTTGGCAGGAAGGGGGTTTAAGTGCCCGGTAAGCAAGTGGTTAAAGATAGGGTTGGGGTTGGTTTAATGCAAGGGCATATTTTAAGGTTTAGGTCAGTGTTCTCAACTCCAGTCCTCAAGGCGCCCCAACAGGTCAAGTTTTCAGGATTTCCCTCAGATGAAACGGCTGTGGTAATTACTAAGGCAGTGAAAGTGATCAAATCACCTGTGCAAAATAATGGAAGGCCTGAAAACATGACCTGTTGGGGCGCCTTGAGGACTGGAGTTGAGAAACACTGGATTAGGTTATAGGTTAAGACCAAGTGTTTGGGTTTGGGGGTTATGGTGATGGTATGGTTGAGTTGGGTTAGTTTGGTGTCAGAATAAGAGGTAGGGACAGGATAAAGATCAGGCCTATTATTCCCCACACAAGAGAAGGGTAACAAGTGATTCTGCGCTGCCAAAAAAGAGGAATAAGCAGCTAACACGACCAATATGATATAGGCATATAATAGTAAAACAGAAAATATGTTTAGCGCTAAAAGTTCAACATAAAAACAATGTCCAACCAATGTTGAATGGTATCGGGAAAAAACCTAAAAGAAAAGTCCTCCATGCATATAAGACTCGTAAAATGGTTGATAAAATTTCAGTGACTTCGTGTGAGGAACATATCAAATATGTGACATCTGGAGTGAACACAGAAGAAACACACCACCACAAACAATAGGGAGGCTTACCAGAACACGTAGACCCAAGAGGGCGTACGCCCAACTGGGTCAAATCAGGCTTGGGTGGTGGGTGATGGTAGATGTTCCAGAAGAGTAGTAAGGATGAAAGTCCAAGAGCAGACCAGATGGGTCCCTCCTCATATTAACCTTTATGTGGTTAATTTGGTCAAACCAAATATTGATAATATTGCAGCCCCGAGCTGTTTCTGCAGAGGTCGGTGGATTCCGGGATCAGATCAGCACCGTTTGTTATCCACATGCAAGTGAGCCGAGCAAGGCTCTGTGCTTCTTGCAGCTGCATCACTTGCATGTGGATAACAAACGGTGCTGATCTGATCCCGGAATCCACCGACCTCTGCAGAGACAGCTCGGGACATCCAGGGGATGAGTGTGCTCTGATGCGAGGCTGACCTTGATTCTACACCAGGTGGTCATTACTTGTTTTGAAGGGATTGAACTGCAATGTGGGCTGCAATATTATCAATATTTGGTTTGGCCAAATTAAACTCATAAAGGTTAATATGAGGAGGGACCCACTAGCATCCGGTCTGCTCTTGGACTTTCATCCTTACTACTCTTCTGGAACATCTACCATCACCCACCACCCAAGCCTGATTTGACCCAGTTGGGCGTACGCCCTCTTGGGTCTACGTGTTCTGGTAAGCCTCCCTATTGTTGGTGGTGGTGTGTTTCTTCTGTGTTCACTCCAGATGTCACATATTTGATATGTTCCTCACACAAAGTCACTGTGATTTCATCGACCATTTTATGAGTCTTATATGCATGGAGGACTTTTCTTTTAGGTTTTTTCCCGATACCTTTCAACATTGGTTGGACATTGTTTTTATGTTGAACTTTTAGCGCTACACATATTTTCTGTTTTACTATTATATGCCTATATCATATTGGTCGTGTTAGCTGCTTATTCCTCTTTTTTGGCAGCGCAGAATCACTTGTTACCCTTCTCTTGTGTGGGGAATAATAGGCCTGATCTTTATCCTGTCCCTACCTCTTATTCTGACACCAAACTAACCCAACTCAACCATACCATCACCATAACCCCCAAACCCAAACACTTGGTCTTAACCTATAACCTAATCCAGTGTTTCTCAACTCCAGTCCTCAAGGCGCCCAAAGCAGACTCCTCTACGTGGGTCCCCATCTGGTGTTCCAGGGTCCTCCCCCCTGCTCAGTGCCCCCTTCGCAAGCGGCTTGCAATGGGGGCACTTGTGAGTGCTCGCTCCTGAGCCACCCGGTCTGTGTTTCTATAAGACACACAGAGCATGGCTCACCGCGCCACCCCGCTCTCTCCTCACAGGATTTGATTGACAGCAGTGAGAGCCAATGTGTTTGTTGTAGAGCCACACATTAGATACAAACCTTCACTGAAATATGGGAGTCAGAGCACAAACATTTGGAAGTGATCTGTGGCTCAGGGGTAACACAGGTTACACTTTATACAGATTAATAAATATGATCCTGTATGACCCTAGTTGAGTATTTCCTTGTCAGTCTAAAAACATTTAGAATGTGTGATAATTTTCCATATATTTGCAGGAAACTTGCAGCCTCTGGATGAAGAGGTGGTTTGGCCAACTTCTTACAATGAGCGAATGGAAGCAATAACTGCAGTCAAACTTAACTCCAATGACCTTCTACTGCCAGTATTCATCTACAGGTGACCTTCTATCATTATTTGTGGTTAGCTTCTTAGGTCTCCTACTCATCAGAATGTCACCATTGTCCAGAGAAGATTCCACTTAACACTTTGGGAAATAACCTGTTTTTATGTTCATGGGAGAAATTTGAGGGAAGAGAAATAAATCTAAAAGAGCCTTTGTCCAACTTCCTCCCTCAACTTCCATGAACCCTTCTCTGTGTGTACAGGAATAAGGTCCACGCTCTTGGCTGGAAAATATTGGCACTCAAGTAAATGTCAACACCACTATATATTTGATGCTGACACGTATGTGACCCACATTTTTCACAACTAGTGTTGTGCCAAACACCCCCCCCCGTTCAGTTCGTACCAGAAGTCCTGATCAGCGAAAAAGTTCGGACACGAGCCGCAAACTCTGTTAAAGTCTATGGGGACCGAACATAAAAAAATCAAAAGTCCCCATTTTGAAGGCTTATATTCAAGTTATTGGCCATAAAAAGAGTATGAGGGTCCAGATACTGCCCTGGGGGACATGTATCAATGCAAAAAACTTTAAAAAAAGATCATTTTTACAGGAGCAGTGATTTTAATGATGCTTAAAGTGAAACAATAAAAATGAAAAATTCCTTAAAATATATTGTGCCTGGGGGGTCCTCTTAGTCTGCTGGTAAAGTGGCACATCTGTACCATGTATAGAACCTGCTGCAGCAAAACTGACATTTATAAAGAAAAAAATGGCATTTCAATTGATTATCGCAGCTGCAAGTTATTGCCGGCAATAAAAAAAATTAAAAAACAAAAAAAACGATGTGGGCCCCCGCACTTGCATACCAGGCCCTTTGGGTCTCATATAAATTTTAAGGGGAACCCCACGCCAACATTTTTTTAAAAAATTGTGTGATGTCCCCCTCAAAATCCATACCAGACCCTATATCTGAACATGCAGCTTGGCAGGTAAGGAAAAGGGGGAAAGAGTGAGTGCCCCCCTCCTAAACCATACCAGGCCACGTGCCCTCAACATGGAGGGGTGCTTTGAGGCAGGGGAAGCACCTTGTCCCCATGTTGATGGGGAGAAGGGCCTCTTCGCAACAACCCTGGGCAATGGTTGTGGGGGTTTGCGAGTGGGGGGGCTTATCGGGATTTGGAAGCTCCCTTTAACAAGGTGGCCTCCAGATCCCGGACCCCCCCTATGATAATGAGTATGGGGTACAATGTACCCCCTTACTCATTCATCAAAAAAAGTGTCAAAAATAAATAAAGACAGGAGGCAGCTTCAGCTCTTCTGGGAAGGCTGTCCACAAGGTTTAGGAGTGTGTCTATGGGAATGTTTGACCATTCTTCCAGAAGTGCATTTGTGAGGTTAGGCACTGATGTTGGATGAGAAGGCCTGGTTCACAGTCTCCACTCAAATTCATCCCAAAGATGTTCAATCGGGTTGAGGTCAGGACTCTGTGCAGGCCAGTCAAGTTTCTCCACCCCAAACATGCTCATCCATGTCTTTATGGACCTTGCTTTGTGCACTGGTGCGCAGTCATGTTGGAACAGGAAGGGGCCATCCCCAAACTGTTCCCACAAAGTTGGGAGCATGAAATTGTCCAAAATGCCTTGTTATGCTGACGCCTTAACAACCCCCACACCATAACCCCCCTCCACCAAATGATTTGGACCAGTGCACAAAGCAAGGTCCAGAAAGACATGGATGAGTGAGTTTGGGGTGGAGGAACTTGACTGGCCTGCCTGTCCTGATCGCAACCCAATAGAACACCTTTGCAATGAATTAGAGCAGAGACTGTGAACCAGGCCTTCTTTTACAACATCAGTGCCTGACCTCACAAATGCTCTTCTGGAAGAATGGTCAAACATTCCCATAGACACACTCCTAAACCTTGTGGACGGCCTTCCCAGAAGAGTTGAAGCTGTTATAGCTGCAAATGGGCCAACTCAACATTGAACCCTCCAGACTAAGACTGGGATGCCATTAAAGGTCATGTTTGTAAAGGCAGTAATATCGTATTAATAATATAGTGTATATGTATACGCTCAGTGGGAACGGTTTAAACTGGCGGCAAATAACAGCTCCCAGATGTTTACTTCTTTTTGTAAACAAAGTGGATAGAAACTCCCTTCATCTATACCAGACTCTTATCCTAGAAAAAAAACAGTATGAGGTGCCCTTTAAAAGCACATTCCAGACTTTTGTCATTGATGAGGGTCTGGTATGGATACCAAGGGGAAGTAAGAAAAAAAAAAAAAAAATAGAAATTCTCATGCAATTATTGACCCAATATGGTAATGTCCACATTTTGTTAATGATGTCACCCAGGAGACTCCACCCCTTTGTATCAGTTTTCATTCGCCAGATCTGTCATTTACAGGGGGGTGGTTGTCATAGTTACATAGTAGTTACATAGTTACATAGTAGGTGAGGTTGAAAAAAGACGCAAGTCCATCAAGTCCAACCTATGTGTGTGATTATGTGTCAGTATTACATTACATATCCCTGTATATTGCGGTCATTCAGGTGATTATCTAATAGTTTCTTGAAGCTATCAATGCTCCCCGCTGAGACCACCGCCTGTGGAAGGGAATTCCACATCCTTGCCGCTCTACTAGGGCGTACACACGGTCGGACTTTGTTCGGACATTCCGACAACAAAATCCTAGGATTTTTTCCGACGGATGTTGGCTCAAACTTGTTTTGTCTACACACGGTCGCACAAAGTTGTCGGAAAATCCGATCGTTCTAAACGCGGTGACGTAAAACACGTACGTCGGGACTATAAACGGGGCAGTGGCCAATAGCTTTCATCTCTTTATTTATTCTGAGTATGCGTGGCACTTTGTCCGTCGGATTTGTGTACACACGATCGGAATTTCCGACAACGGATTTTGTTGTCGGAAAATTTTATCTCCTGCTCTCCAACTTTGTGTGTCGGAAAATCCGATGGAAAATGTCCGATGGAGCCCACACACGGTCGGAATTTCCGACAACACGCTCCGATCGGACATTTTCCATCGGAAAATCCGACCGTGTGTACGGGGCATTACAGTAAAGAACCCTCTACGTAGTTTAAGGTTAAACCTTTTTTCTTCTAATTGTAATGAGTGGCCACGAGTCTTATTAAACTCTCTTCTGCGAAAAAGTTTTATCCCTATTGTGGGGTCACCAGTACAGTATTTGTAAATTGAAATCATATCCCCTCTCAAGCGTCTCTTCTCCAGAGAGAATAAGTTCAGTGCTCGCAACCTTTCCTCATAACTGAGATCCTCCAGACCCTTTATTAGCTTTGTTGCCCTTCTTTGTACTCGCTCCATTTCCAGTACATCCCTCCTGAGGACCGGTGCCCAGAACTGGACAGCATACTCCAGGTGCGGCCGGACCAGAGTCTTGTAGAGCGGGAGAATTATCGTTTTATCTCTGGAGTTGATCCCCCTTTTAATGCATGCCAATATTCTGTTTGCTTTATTAGCAGCAGCTTGGCATTGCATGCCATTGCTGAGCCTATCATCTACTAGGACCCCCAGGTCCTTTTCCATCCTAGATTCCTCCAGAGGTTCTCCCCCCAGTGTATAGATTGCATTCATATTTTTGCCACCCAAATGCATTATTTTGCATTTTTCTACATTGAACCTCATTTGCCATGTAGTCGCCCACCCCATTAATTTGTTCAGGTCTTTTTGCAAGATTTCCACATCCTGCGGAGAAGTTATTGCCCTGCTTAGCTTAGTATCGTCTGCAAATACAGAGATTGAACTGTTTATTCCATCCTCCAGGTCGTTTATGAACAAATTAAATAGGATTGGTCCCAGCACAGAACCCTGGGGAACCCCACTACCCACCCCTGACCATTCTGAGTACTCCCCATTTATCACCACCCTCTGAACACGCCCTTGTAGCCAGTTTTCAATCCATGTACTCACCCTATGGTCCATGCCAACGCACCTTATTTTGTACAGTAAACGTTTATGGGGAACTGTGTCAAATGCTTTTGCAAAATCCAGATACACCACGTCTACGGGCCTTCCTTTATCTAGATGGCAACTCACCTCCTCATAGAAGGTAATAGATTGGTTTGGCAAGAACGATTCTTCATGAATCCATGCTGATTACTGCTAATGATATCATTCTTATTACTAAAATCTTGTATATAGTCCCTTATCATCCCCTCCAAGAGTTTACATACTATTGATGTTAGGCTAACTGGTCTGTAATTCCCAGGGATGTTTTTTGGGCCCTTTTTAAATATTGGTGCTACATTGGCTTTTCTCCAATCAGCTGGTACCATTCCAGTCAATAGACTGTCTGTAAAAATTAGGAACAACACTCTGGCAATCACCTGACTGAGTTCCCTAAGTACCCTCGGATGCAAGCCATCTGGTCCCGGTGATTTATTAATGTTAAATTTCTCAAGTCTAATTTTAATTCTGTCCTCTGTTAACCATGGAGGTGCTTCCTGTGTTGTGTCCTGAGGATAAACACTGCAGTTTTGGTTACTGAAGCCCCCCGATTCACTCGTGAAGACTGAGGAGAAGAATAAATTCAATACCTTTGCCATCTCCCCATCCTTTGTAACCAGATGTCCTTCCTCATTCTTTATGGGGCCAATATGGTCTGTCCTCCCTTTTTTACTGTTTACATACTTAAAGAATTTCTTGGGATTTTTTTTGCTCTCCTCCGTTATGTGTCTTTCATGTTCTATCTTAGCCGTCCTAATTGCACCCTTACATTTCTTGTTGCATTCTTTATAAAGTCTGAATGCTGAGGATGAGCCCTCAACCTTATATTTTTTGAAGGCCTTCTCCTTTGCTTTTATATGCATTTTTACATTGGAGTTAAGCCATCCAGGATTTTTGTTTGCTCTTTTAAATTTATTACCCAATGGGATACATTGGCTAATGCCCTTATTTAATATGCTCTTAAAGCAAACCCATCTCTCCTCCGTATTCTTTGTTCCTAATATTTTATCCCAATTTATGCCTTTTAGCAAGGTTTGTAGTTTAGGGAAGTTGGCTCTTTTGAAATTCAGTGTCTTTGTGTTCCCTTCATGTTTCCTATTTGTGTGATTTATACTGAAACTAATTGACCTGTGATCGCTGTTACCTAAATTGCCCCATATTTCCACATCTGTGATCAGGTCTGTATTGTTGGTAATCAGTAGATCTAGTAATGTTTTATTTCTAGTTGGTGCGTCTACCATCTGACCCATAAAATTGTCCTGCAAGACATTAAGGAACTGGCGAGCCTTAAATGAATGCGCGGTTCCCTCCGCCCAGTCTATGTCTGGATAATTAAAATCCCCCATTATGATAACACTTCCCATCCTTGCTGCTAATCCAATTTGTGATAGGAGATCCGTCTCCACTTCCTCCCTCAGGTTAGGGGGCCTATAGCATACTCCCAGTATTATTTTTCCCCTTAGCTTCATCCCTTTGGAGCTCTACCCATAAAGATTCCACCTCCTCCCTAGCTCCCTCAGTGATGTCATCTCTCACATTCACTTGTACATTATTCTTGATATATAGGCCTACCCCTTCCCCCTTTTTACCCTCTCTATCCTTGCGGTATAGGGTATGCCCTTGAATGTTTGCCAGCCAATCATGAGAGCTGTTGAACCAAGTCTCTGAAATTCCCACAAAATCCAAATCCTCCTTGTACAACAGTATCTCTAGTTCACCCATCTTGTCCGCCATGCTCCTGACATTAGTGAACATGCCACATAGTTTAGACCGGTCGCATATTGTCCTCGTATTGGGTGTTTCAAGATTGCAACTAGGACTTGCTACTATACTCACCTTGTGTTTTTGTGCTTTGGTTAACCTACCACTAATGCCCCCAATACTACCCTCTGGAATATCTTCCGCGCTGGCTATCACTGTCTCTGGACCCTCCCCCCCATCGCCTAGTTTAAAAACCCCTCTAACTTTTTGGCCATCTTCCTTCCCAGCAGATCTGCATCCTCCTCATTTAGGTGCAGTCCGTCCCTTCTATAGTACCGGTTACCGACTGAGAAGTCGGCCCAGTCCTCCAGGAACCCAAACCCCTCCTTACTACACCAGCTCTTCAGCCACTTGTTTACTTCCCTAATCTCCCTCTGCCTTTCTGGTGTGGCTCGATGTACCGGTAGTATTCCTGAGAACACTACCTTGGAGGTCCTTTTCCTCAATTTAGCACCTAAATCCCTAAAATCGTTCTTTAGGACACTCCATCTGCCTCTGACTTTGTCATTGGTGCCAACGTGCACCATGACAGCCGGGTCTTCCCCAGCCCCTCCCAGTAATCTGTCCACAAGATCCGTGATGTGCCGAACCCGAGCGCCCGGTAGACAACATACTGTTCGGCGCTTCAGGTCTTGGTTACAGATTGCCCTCTCTGTCCTTCTAAGAATTGAGTCCCCTACCACCAGAATGTGTCTTTCCTTTCCCTTTGCTGCCCCCCCACTCTCACTGGAGGAGTTCTTCCCCTGGCAGCTAGGAGAGTCCCTCATCTCCAGCAGTGCTGGTCCCTGACTGGTTTCACCAATGTCACTCAATGGAGCGTACTTATTGGGATGCTCCAGTCCTGGATCGGCCTCTCTGGCACTTCCCCCTCTACCCCTCCTGACTGTCACCCATCTACTCTTTGCTAGTGCCTGCACCTCTTTGTCAGGATCAGACATGTTGGCAGGCGTTGTTTATTGTGATTGACATGGACCTGCATTGCTGGACTTCATGATTGACAATGGATGTCCATCATGGGACAGGAAGCCCTCATGCTCATCATAAACAAGGTGCTTTGCCAGGGGGTTGTCCTGGCAAGGTACCCTCCATGTTGAGGCCATTCAGCTTGTATGGTTCAGGAGGACATGCTTGTCACCCCCTTTCCTGGCCTGCTAGGCTGCATGCTCAGATAAGGATGTGCTATGGATTTGTGTGTGGGTGGGGGGGACACACTTTTTTCTGTATTTTTTTCATGGTCCCCTCTTAGAATCTAAAACAACAGCGCAGCAGCACAATCTGTCACTGCCCGTGTCCACGAGACACAACCGTCGATTGGTCTGAGTATCGGCAGACTGCCAGTACCATGTGACCGCAGCAACCAATCACAGCAGGTCACATGACAGTTGTAAACAATGGATGGCTTCCTTTCAAGTGTACAAATGTGTTGCGAGCTGTTATTGGTCAATCCGATCACATGGTACAGACAGGGCCAATCATAGCCCATCTGTACCATGTGATTAGCTTTGACCAATCACAGCTAATGACAACAAAACAGACTGAATGAATCAGTTTCCTTCAGTAAAATGCTTGCTTTATAGCAATGTAATTCACTGCTATAAGCAAACATGATGTGTAATAAAAAAAAAAAAAAATCCTAATCACTTCCCCAGAGTAGTACAATGTTACTGTGGTAACATTATATTTCTCTGGTCAAAAAAAAAAATGTATATATAAAAAAAAAAAAAAAAAAAGTAAAATAAATGTAATAAAATATTTATTTATTTAATTTTTAATTATATATATATATATATATATATATATATATATATATATATATATATATATATATATATATATATTTTTTTTTTTTTTCTGTTACTCATACTGATCACTGTCACAGTTAATGATGTTGCTGTACTGCACTAGTGTCAGTCTGTAAAAAAATATTGTGATTTTTTTTTTTCGTTTTCCAAAAAAGTATGACAAAAAATTACAAAAAACCCAAAAATTAAAAAAAAAAAAAACACCATGCCTCTTACTTCATCTTGGACTGTCTACTTTCAAAAAAGGTGTCATTTGGGGGGTGGGGGTGGGTGGGTATCAGTACTCCTGGTATTTTAGGGCCTCAAGGATTGAGATTGGCCGTCAGTACATATATATATACCATAGTTTGTGGACTCTGTAACTTTCCTACAGACTAAATAATATACACTGATTTGGGTTATTTTCACCAAAGAAATGTTGCAGAATAAATTTTGGCCCAAATTTAGGAAGAACGATTATTATCAGAAATTTTATAACATAAACAAAGAAAAATGTGGGCTTTTTTTCAAAAGAAAAAAATGTAAAAACCCAGTGGTGATTAAACAACACCAAAATAAAAAGGAAAATTTATCATCAAATACTTACCGTAATTTTCCTTTCCTGACGGACTCCATGGCAGCCTACGTATGGGTTAACCCCGCCTCCTCTCCAATGCTATAGGACCCCATTGCAATAAATGAGCACTCACTGCTAGGTACTGCGTTCCGTAACTAGCCTACTCATTGACCGATGGGTGGGAACTCCGCCTGCCATGGAGTCCATCAGGAAAGGAAAATTACGGTAAGTATTTGATAATACATTTTCCTTTTTCCTGACAGACTCCATGGCAGCCTGCGTGTGGGAAATAACTAGCCAAACCACATGGGAGGGTATGCTTGAACAGAAAATAATTTTAATTTGTCCTATCAACCGATAGGATTTTCAGACCAAAGTTTACAGAAGACAGTGAAGCAGGCTCTATGCAGTGATGAGACATGAATGTATTGATAGAGGCCCAAGAGACCGCTTTGCAAATGATGTCTGGAGCCACATGTCGGGTTGCCGCCCAGGAAGCTGCTATTTCCTGGAAGAGTGAGCTGTCACCGCCTCTGGCGGAGCCAAGCCCTTAGCCCTATATGCTTGCTGGATGGTCTGCACGATCCAGGCCGCAATTGTCCTGGTTGAAGCTTTCTTCCATTTATTGCTGCCAGAGTGCAGGATAAAGAGGTGATCAGAACGTCTAAAGACAGAAGTAATCTGTATATATTCTTTTAGGACTTCACCTATGTCCAGAGGGTGAGTTTCAGCGGACCCCAGGGTCCTGAATGCAGGTAAGACGATCTCTTGGTTCTCGTGGAACACTGAAGACACTTTCAGGTTTGACCCCAGCATAGGGATGAGGACTACCTGGTCCAGGAAAAACGTCAGGAAGGGTTCTTCTTGACCAGATGACCCGATCTCAGAGACCCTTTTAGCCGAAGTGATGGCAACTGAAAAAGCTACTTTTGCTGAGAAGTCTTTAATGGAAAGCAGGGAGGGCCCCGTGGTACTGAGTCCAGACAGAAAGTCGAGGACAAGGGGAAGATCCCACTTGGGAAATCTTGGTCTTCTTTGGGGCTTGAGTCTTGACGCCCCACGGAAGATTTGCTGAATTAAGGGATGAACCGCCTATGAAGTACCGGAGAAGGCTGACAAGGCTAATACTTGAACTCTAAGAGAGCCGATAGATAAAGGTTGATCTAGGCCAGATTGAAGGAAGCTGAGAATATCCTGAACTTCTGGATGTCGGAAGGATCTGCCCGTAGAAGAAGAGAATTTGACAAATTTGGTCCAGATTCTCCCATAAACTTTATTTGTGCTTGTCCTTCTTGAGCTCATGAGGGTGGAAATCACTCTTGAGGCGCACCCGAGAGATTCCAGTCTCTCCCTCTCAAGAACCAGACCATCAGTCCCAGTCGTGCCGGACAAGGGTGCAGGACTGTCCCTTGAGAAAGAAGGTCTGGCCTGAGAGGAAGAGGCACTGGATTCCGGAAACTGAGCTGGATCAGGAGGGGGAACCAAGGCCTGTTCGGCCAGTAAGGAGCTATTGTCACCACCTTGACTGCTTCCGCTTGAAGCCTCCACAGGTACCTGAGGATGATTGGGAGCGGGGGAAAGGCATACGCCTTCTTAAATCTCCATTGATTCGTCAGGGCATCTGTTCCGAAGGCCTGGCTGCAACGGTCCCGAGTGTAAACTTCTTCACCTTGAAATTGCAGGGGGAAGTGAAAAGATCTACTTCGGGATTGACTCCCATCGACAGAATCCACTCGAATGTCTGCACATGAAGAGACCACTCATTGTTGTTCAACTGAGTGTGTGATAGCAAGTCCGCCTGAGTGCTCTGAACTCCGGGGACTAAGACTGCCGAAATGCCAGGCAGGTTCTTCTGGGCCCATGATAAGATGGGTTTGACCTCTCGAAGAAGTGTGGCGCCACGAGTACCCCCTTACCTTTTCACAAAGGAGACCGTCGTGGTGTTGTCCATCCTTAATAACACTGACTCTCCCTTCAGAAGGTGAGAGAAGAACTGGAGGGCACACCAGGCTGCCCAAAGTTCCAGAGGGCCCCCTAACCGGTACCGCTGGCATCGGTCGTGACTGTGACCCAGGAGATGGGGCAATGGAGTGGCAATTCAGTACGTTTTTTGCGCTGAAGCCACCAGAAGAGGCTGTTCCTCATCATTACAGATATGTGGATAGGTTGGCTCTTGTCCCCTGACTTCCATTGCTGGAGGAGCCCTGACTGAAAAGGGCGTAACCTCCACAGGACCCACTTGACCATGGGGGTCGTGGAGACAATTGCGCCGATAATTTCCAGGCACTAAGAGGCTTTCAGACGGGGGGCGTATAGGGCCCGAGAAATTATCTCTCGAATAACCGGAATCTTCTCTACTGGGAGAGAGATGGTGCTTTCCACTGTATCGAACTGAGCACCCAAGTATACCAGGGGTTGTACTGGGTCTAGGTGGCTTTTTCCCAAGTTCAGGAGCCACCCGAAGCTGGACAAGGTAGAGATTACCTGCTCCCTTTGGACCAGCAACTGTTCTCTGTCTTGGGATAACAATAGGAGGTCGTCAAGGTAATGGTAAAGATGTACCCCTTTCAATCTGATAAGGGCCACTATGGCCAAGAGAACCTTTGAAAAGACTTGGGGGGAAGTTGTCAGCCCGAAGGGGAGGCAGATGAATTGTAGGTGTTCTTGCCCGATTTGGAACCGGAGGTATTTGTGAAATTCCTTTGCCACCGGGACATGGAAATAGGTGTCCTTTAAGTCGATTGAAATCAGCCAATCTCCTGGCTGTATGGATTGTTGAATAGTTGACAGGGTCTCCAATTTGAATTTTCCTTGTTTTATAAATTTGTTGAGGTAAGTCAGGTCTATGACTGGGCGCCAAGAACCGCTAGTAGTATAGCGGTAGTATATCCCCTGGAACCATTCGTCCTTTGGGACATGTACCACTGCTCCCAGAATCTTCAGTAAGTCCACATGGCACAGTAACGCCTGTCTCTGTTCCTCTGAAGGAGGGAATAGAGTGGAAACAAATCTGGGGGGAGGGGTACTGGAGAAAGTCCATCTGTGTCCTGATGACACCGTCCTGACGACCCAGTAGTCCGAGATTGAGGCCACCCAAACGTTCCCGGAAAAGGAGCAGACAGGCCCCCACCCGACCCGCAGGGGCGGGCGCAATCTCAAAAGGACTTAGCCGGCTCATGTCCACTGGATGCCTGGCCCTTAGCGGGCTTACAGAAGGATGCCTGCCCTCTGCTCCAATTTTTTCTGAAGTCCCGGCCAGGCTCATAAGAGCGTGCTTCTCTCGAGCGCTTCGGGCTGCGTCTTCTGTACTGGGGTTTCTTCCGTCCAAGCAGACGCCTGTCCTGGGGAAGGAAGCCTGACTTACCTCCCGTGGCCCATGTTATGGCATCATCCAGCTTGTTGCCAAACAGTGAGGACCCTTCAAAGGGGATTTTACACCAGGCTTGCTTGGAGACTGCGTCGGTGAGCCAAGGACGTAACCATAAGGCCCGTTTGACTGAGGAAAACATAATCTGTGCCAGCAGGCGGATCAGATCGATAGATGCCTCCCACAGGAAGACTCCTGCCAGCTTTAGCTCCCCCGCTGCTGAACTTCTAGCCAGTTCCTCCGAAATGCCCCTGAGAAAGAAGGCTACGTTCTCTGTCCAGGCTTCCATGGCCTTAGACTTGGCTGCTAGTGCCAGGGCAGGTTTGCAAGCCATACCGGCAAGCCCATGAATCCTCTTGAGGTCTTGATCTATCTTTCTCTCAAGACCATCCTTAAAGGACACCAAATCTTCCAGGGAGAGTAACGTGTTTGGCCAGACACATCAAAGCTGTGTCCACAAGAGGACCATGTTCCAGATATTTTACTTCTTCTGCCTTGAAGGGGTATAATCTGGAGGTTTTATTAGACATGGAAGTCTTCTTGTCCACCTTATTCCATTCCTCATGAATAATGTCCTTTAATTCAGTAAGGAGCGGAAAGTTTGAGCGTTCTTTCGCCAGATGCTTAAAGAACTTTTTCTGCTTAGCTGGGGGGGGGGGTGGACGGGTCTTCCCACTTAAGGGCCTCCTTAATTGCCTTGATTAGTGGTGAAACCAGAGACAAATCAAAACCTCCAATATCCTCTTCACCTTCAAACTTGCCATCCGAAGAATCAGGCGACGTAATGTAGGGCTGTGAAGGGCCTCGTCAGCCAGGGGGCCAGATAGAGTGGTGGACTGGCTCCGCGTGTGGGGTGTATCCATCTCCTTCAGAGATTCACAAGAGACTCCAAATGCTGATTTTCCATCTCTTTCTCCCCAACCGCTCGGGCATAGCAACGGTCACACAAGCACTTGCCCTCCGGGACTCGTGTCCCACATCCCCAGCAGGCTCTGTGATCAGAGCGGCTGTTATGGCAGTGGGAGGGGTGTCTGGAGGAGGAATGGGAGCATCTCCTCTGGTGGTGAGTTCCAGACAGAGAGTTTTGTCTGGATCTTGACGATGAGTGATGTTGTGGCCTGGCAAGGTCTCTGTCGTTCTTGACCTCAATCTGAGGGTCTGATCTGGAAGGGATGGAAAGAGAGAAAATGGGGGTGGAGGCGAGATGTACCTCAACCCCTCCCTTCACCAGCACATACCTTGTGCGTGAGGGCTGGCCACTTAAAGGCGGTGACTTGTCCATGATCTCTGGATGAAAACGTCATGACACGGGTGGTCTGCAAAAGAGCCTGAAAAGCCAAGGGTACCAGCAAAAAAGAATAAACAATCTTGCCCCCCCCCCCCTTTTTTTTTTCTTTTTGAAAGTAACAAAAAATAACTAAACATGAGAAAAGGAGTATCATTTCCCTTTTATATTATAGATTTTTTCCCTCTTTTTAAAAAAAAAAAAAAAACATCCAGCAATTATGCATTTATCTATGGAGAAAGGTACCAGGCAACAAGCATTTACCAGTGCAGACCAGGACTGGGGGAGAGCTGCAGCTGCTGCTTCCGCTCACTTCCGCTCACTGGTAGGACGAATCCCATTTTGGTAGGAGCTGGATGCCGGAAGCACCGCGGCAAGCTTGGAACGCACAAGCGCTCCAGCTGCTATGAGGAGTTGAACAGAGATACTTAACTTATCGCAAGACTGGGGAAATTTTAAGACAACAAATAAACACACAGATACGGCTGCCATGGATGATGAGAAAAACCAAGAGGGTCGCAGACCTTGCCAGCCGTTGATGCGTCCGTCCATCAGGCATACAGAGGCAACCTCCCGTCCACCACCGGGGTATCTAGGGCCTCAAAGCTACTTGCCCGCCCGTGGCTGGGCTCTGAGCTGCACCGCATAAGGTATGCCAAAATCCTGGGAGCATCCAACCGGACGCGGACAGTGTGTGTAGGTCCATTGGAGGAGGACATTGGAGGAGGACAACAAAGGAATGCAGTACCTAGCAGTGAGTGCTCATTTATTGGAATGGGGTCCTATAGCATTGGAGAGTAGGCTGCCATGGAGTCTGTCAGGAAAGCTCTATTTATGTAAAAAAAATGATAAACATATCATCTGGGTACAGCGTCGCATGACTGCACAATTGTCATTTAAAGTGTGACAGCGCTGAAAGCTGGAAATTGGCCTGGGCAGGAAGGGGTGATAATGATACAAAGAAACCTGCCCCTATAGGTGAATATGCTACAGATAAAGCAGCTAATTGTTTATCGCAATTCTTTTTCTGTTTTATACTTTCAGTGCACAATGTACTATGGGGAGTGAAGCGAAAGAGGAAATTAAAGAATTTCTTAAAAATGCTCAAAAGCTTACAGGTAATGCTATTCTACTTATTCTAGCTTGACAGCTCTAGTCAAGTAACTTTGTCTGAGATTGAGATGATGTCATCAGTCTGCTGCAGGGAGGAGGAAACAATACCTTAGTATGGACATGTGACTCAAAAATGCACCAACAAAAACGCAAATTGCGGGTGCATTTTTACCACAATTTTACCACAATTTCTATTCATTGCAATGGGTAGCTGCGTTTTTTGGCGCAGTTTCCAAAACCGCACCAAAGATGCAGCATGCAGGACTTTTCAGAACACAGTGGTGTGAAAAGTCCCCATAGGATTTAAAGGGAAACACTTTTCCTGCGTTTTTCTTGCAAGGTAAAAACGCAGGAAGAAAACTTATCAGTGTTAGAGGGCCCAAAGGCTAGGTTCACAGCTGTGCGGGTGGTGCCGCTGTGGGACCCACACAAACTCCCGCAGCTGCAACCACCTGCGCAGCGAAAACATGGGACTCACGGGCGGGTGCCATTAATCCTTATAACACGCCGCCTGCACTAGAAAGCGCACCCACACTGGGAATCATGCTGTACTCGCAGTTCCCATGAGGGCTGCGATTTCCAAAGTAGTGCAGGGACTTTTTTTCCTGTGTGTCGCAGGGCACAGCAGCCCATTCAAATGATTGGTAACGTCAAGCCCGGGAACCACCGCAAATCGTCAGAAAGGGAGGGGCACTTCTCCCACCACCTTTAACCACTTGCCGACCGCCGCACGCCGATATACGTCAGCACAATGGCAGCAGGGGGGAAAATGGGCATACCTGTACCTCCCCTTTAATTGGCGAGGTTAGCGGGTACACGCGCGCACCTGCCGTGTACAGCGTGACCGTGCCCGTGGGACCAGCAGACTCGATGTCCGCCAGTCTCCCGGCGATTGTGTCACGGAGCCACAGAATGAGGAAGTGCCTATGTAAACAAGGCATTTCCCTGTTCTGCTTTGTGACATGACAGGGATCACTGATACCTGTCATCAGGAGCAGTGATCGCTGTAATGTCAGTGGTAGCCCCTCCCCCCACAGTTAGAATCACTCCCTAGGACACACTTAACCCCTTCATCGCCTCCTTGTGGTGAACCCCTTCCCTGCCAGTGTCATTTACACAGTAATCAGTGCATTTTTATAACACTGATCGCTGTATAAATGACAATGGTCCCAAAAATGTGTCAAAACTGTCCAATGTGTCTGCCATAATGTCGTAGTCATGATAAAAATTGCAGATCGCCGCCTTTACTAATAAAAAAAAATTAATAATAAAAATGCCATAAATCTATTCCCTATTTTGTAGATGCTACAACTTTTGCGCAAACCAATCAATATACGCTTATTGTGATTTTTTTATACCAAAAATATGTAGAAGAATACATATCGGCCTAAACTGAGGAAAAAAAATCGTTTTTTTATATTTTTGGGGGGGATATTTATTATAGCAAAAAGTAAAAAATATTGCGCTTTTTTCAAAATTGTCGCTCTTTTTTTGTTTATAGTGCAAAAAATAAAAAGTGCAGAGGTGATCAAATACCACCAAAAGAAAGCTCTATTTGTGGGAAAAAAAGGACGTCAATTTTGTTTGGGTACAACGTTGCACGACCGCGCAATTGTCAGTTAAAGCGACGCAGTGCCGAATCGCAAAAAGTGCTCTGGTCAGGAAGGAGGTAAAATCTTCCGGGGCTGAAGCGGTTAAATGTGATCCCGCGGCGGATCCGCTGCAGGGGCCACTTTTATCTGAAAGCCGGCGGCCTACGAGAAAAACTGATACCAGGGTTATGGCATCTATCTGCAGCCATAACCCTGGTATTTAACGTCAAAGTAATTATGTAAATTCCCAGTTAGGTGGTCGGCAAGTGGTAAAATTTTGGATGAAAGTGCAACAAGTCCTATGTATTTTTTTTTTTTCTTTTTTTGCAGAACGTTGGTGTGAACTGAAGCAATATAAATTGCCTTGCCTATGTGTTGGGACTGTATTGGGAAACATTGCCCAATGCAGCCAGATAGGTCTGGTGTGAATGACCTCTGAAAGATAAGGCAATCACTTAGTCGGGTTACCAAATGACTAGAGTCCAATTGGCCTTTGTGGTCATTTATTCTTTCATTAAGGATCCAAACGTTGTGTTTCTCCTCTCCAGGATTTCTGCCAATCATCATCCTCACCAAAAGAGATTCTGGAGATGTTAGGACTTTGGAACTGCAGTTTAGGGACCTCGGAATGGAGCGAATATTCCCAGTGGAGAACTACACTTCTGGGGACAACATCAAAACCCCGGAGAAGGACAAGACCCTCCTGTCCATCCTGAGCGAGGCACTGGATCTGGTGAACTTCCGGGGCAACGCGGCAACTTCCTTTCGCACCCTGGAAGAGGAGCACATGAAAAGGGTGCAGATGGTGCTCAAGATCGCACATAAGAACGAGATAGACAGAGTCGCAGAAAAATTAAAAAACGAATGGGATAAGGAACACGAGGAAAAAAAGAAAAAGAAAGCTTGCAGATTAATGTAACCATGTCAGACCAAAGGGTGAGGGACTATGATTGTCTTATGAACTACTGAACTTGAATGTCCCCCCCCCCCACAGTCATACATTATTATTACACATTTATATAGCTCTGACATATACCATAGTGCTGTACAGAGAACACTGAGCCAATCACGTCAGTCTCTGTCCCAGAGGAGCTTACGCTCTAATGTCCCCCCCCCCACAGTCACACACTCTTATTATTATAAATGTATATAGCTCTGACATATACCATAGTGCTGTACAGAGATCACTGAACCAATCACGTCAGTCTCTGTACCAGAGGAGCTTACCCACTAATGTCTCCCCACAGTCAAACATTATTATACATTTATATAGCTCTGACATATACCGCAGTGCTGTACAGAGATCACTGAGCCAGTCACATCAGCCTCTGTACCAGAGGAGCTTACACTCTAATGTCCCCCCACATACACAGTCACATCAGTCTCTATACTAGAGGAGCTTACACTCTAATGTCCCCCCACATACACAGTCACATCAGTCTCTATACTAGAGGAGCTTACACTCTAATGTCCTCCCACATACACAGTCACATCAGTCTCTGTACTAGAGGAGCTTACACTCTAATGTCTTCCCACATACACAGTCACATCAGTCTCTATACTAGAGGAGCTTACACTCTAATGTCCTCCCCACATACACAGTCACATCAGTCTCTGTACTAGAGGAGCTTACACTCTAATGTCTTCCCACATACACAGTCACATCAGTCTCTATACTAGAGGAGCTTACACTCTAATGTCCTCCCCACATACACAGTCACATCAGTCTCTATACTAGAGGAGCTTACACTCTAATGTCCCCCCACATACACAGTCACATCAGTCTCTATACTAGAGGAGCTTACACTCTAATGTCCCCCCACATACACAGTCACATCAGTCTCTATACTAGAGGAGCTTACACTCTAATGTCCTCCCCACATACACAGTCACATCAGTCTCTATACTAGAGGAGCTTACACTCTAATGTCCTCCCCACATACACAGTCACATCAGTCTCTATACTAGAGGAGCTTACACTCTAATGTCCTCCCCACATACACAGTCACATCAGTCTCTATACTAGAGGAGCTTACACTCTAATGTCCCCCCACATACACAGTCACATCAGTCTCTATACTAGAGGAGCTTACACTCTAATGTCCCCCCACATACACAGTCACATCAGTCTCTATACTAGAGGAGCTTACACTCTAATGTCCTCCCCACATACACAGTCACATCAGTCTCTATACTAGAGGAGCTTACACTCTAATGTCCTCCCACATACACAGTCACATCAGTCTCTATACTAGAGGAGCTTACACTCTAATGTCCCCCCACATACACAGTCACATCAGTCTCTATACTAGAGGAGCTTACACTCTAATGTCCCCCCACATACACAGTCACATCAGTCTCTATACTAGAGGAGCTTACACTCTAATGTCCCCCCACATACACAGTCACATCAGTCTCTATACTAGAGGAGCTTACACTCTAATGTCCTCCCCACATACACAGTCACATCAGTCTCTGTACCAGAGGAGCTTACACTCTAATGTCCTCCCACATACACAGTCACATCAGTCTCTATACTAGAGGAGCTTACACTCTAATGTCCTCCCCACATACACAGTCACATCAGTCTCTATACTAGAGGAGCTTACACTCTAATGTCCCTCCACATACACAGTCACATCAGTCTCTATACTAGAGGAGCTTACACTCTAATGTCCCCCCACATACACAGTCACATCAGTCTCTATACTAGAGGAGCTTACACTCTAATGTCCCCCCACATACACAGTCACATCAGTCTCTATACTAGAGGAGCTTACACTCTAATGTCCCTCCACATACACAGTCACATCAGTCTCTATACTAGAGGAGCTTACACTCTAATGTCCTCCCACATACACAGTCACATCAGTCTCTATACTAGAGGAGCTTACACTCTAATGTCCTCCCCACATACACAGTCACATCAGTCTCTATACTAGAGGAGCTTACACTCTAATGTCCTCCCCACATACACAGTCACATCAGTCTCTATACTAGAGGAGCTTACACTCTAATGTCCTCCCCACATACACAGTCACATCAGTCTCTATACTAGAGGAGCTTACACTCTAATGTCCTCCCACATACACAGTCACATCAGTCTCTATACTAGAGGAGCTTACACTCTAATGTCCTCCCCACATACACAGTCACATCAGTCTCTATTCTAGAGGAGCTTACACTCTAATGTCCCCCCACATACACAGTCACATCAGTCTCTATACTAGAGGAGCTTACACTCTAATGTCCTCCCCACATACACAGTCACATCAGTCTCTGTACTAGAGGAGCTTACACTCTAATGTCCTCCCCACATACACAGTCACATCAGTCTCTATACTAGAGGAGCTTACACTCTAATGTCCTCCCCACATACACAGTCACATCAGTCTCTGTACCAGAGGAGCTTACACTCTAATGTCCTCCCCACATACACAGTCACATCAGTCTCTGTACCAGAGGAGCTTACACTCTAATGTCCTCCCACATACACAGTCACATCAGTCTCTGTACTAGAGGAGCTTACACTCTAATGTCCCCCACATACACAGTCACATCAGTCTCTGTACCAGAGGAGCTTACACTCTAATGTCCCCCCCACATACACAGTCACATCAGTCTCTATACTAGAGGAGCTTACACTCTAATGTCCTCCCCACATACACAGTCACATCAGTCTCTATACTAGAGGAGCTTACACTCTAATGTCCCCCCACATACACAGTCACATCAGTCTCTGTACCAGAGGAGCTTACACTCTAATGTCCTCCCCACATACACAGTCACATCAGTCTCTATACTAGAGGAGCTTACACTCTAATGTCCTCCCCACATACACAGTCACATCAGTCTCTATACTAGAGGAGCTTACACTCTAATGTCCTCCCCACATACACAGTCACATCAGTCTCTATACTAGAGGAGCTTACACTCTAATGTCCTCCCCACATACACAGTCACATCAGTCTCTATACTAGAGGAGCTTACACTCTAATGTCCCCCCACATACACAGTCACATCAGTCTCTATACTAGAGGAGCTTACACTCTAATGTCCCCCCACATACACAGTCACATCAGTCTCTGTACCAGAGGAGCTTACACTCTAATGTCCTCCCCACATACACAGTCACATCAGTCTCTATACTAGAGGAGCTTACACTCTAATGTCCCCCCACATACACAGTCACATCAGTCTCTATACTAGAGGAGCTTACACTCTAATGTCCCCCCACATACACAGTCACATCAGTCTCTATACTAGAGGAGCTTACACTCTAATGTCCTCCCCACATACACAGTCACATCAGTCTCTATACTAGAGGAGCTTACACTCTAATGTCCCCCCACATACACAGTCACATCAGTCTCTATACTAGAGGAGCTTACACTCTAATGTCCTCCCCACATACACAGTCACATCAGTCTCTATACTAGAGGAGCTTACACTCTAATGTCCTCCCCACATACACAGTCACATCAGTCTCTATACTAGAGGAGCTTACACTCTAATGTCCTCCCCACATACACAGTCACATCAGTCTCTATACTAGAGGAGCTTACACTCTAATGTCCCCCCACATACACAGTCACATCAGTCTCTATACTAGAGGAGCTTACACTGTAATGTCCCCCCACATACACAGTCACATCAGTCTCTGTACCAGAGGAGCTTACACTCTAATGTCCTCCCCACATACACAGTCACATCAGTCTCTATACTAGAGGAGCTTACACTCTAATGTCCCCCCACATACACAGTCACATCAGTCTCTATACTAGAGGAGCTTACACTCTAATGTCCCCCCACATACACAGTCACATCAGTCTCTATACTAGAGGAGCTTACACTCTAATGTCCTCCCCACATACACAGTCACATCAGTCTCTATACTAGAGGAGCTTACACTCTAATGTCCCCCCACATACACAGTCACATCAGTCTCTATACTAGAGGAGCTTACACTCTAATGTCCTCCCCACATACACAGTCACATCAGTCTCTATACTAGAGGAGCTTACACTCTAATGTCCCCCCACATACACAGTCACATCAGTCTCTATACTAGAGGAGCTTACACTCTAATGTCCCCCCACATACACAGTCACATCAGTCTCTATACTAGAGGAGCTTACACTCTAATGTCCCCCCACATACACAGTCACATCAGTCTCTATACTAGAGGAGCTTACACTCTAATGTCCTCCCCACATACACAGTCACATCAGTCTCTGTACCAGAGGAACTTACACTCTAATGTCCCCCCACATACACAGTCACATCAGTCTCTATACTAGAGGAGCTTACACTCTAATGTCCCCCCACATACACAGTCACATCAGTCTCTATACTAGAGGAGCTTACACTCTAATGTCCCCCCACATACACAGTCACATCAGTCTCTATACTAGAGGAGCTTACACTCTAATGTCCCCCCACATACACAGTCACATCAGTCTCTATACTAGAGGAGCTTACACTCTAATGTCCTCCCCACATACACAGTCACATCAGTCTCTATACTAGAGGAGCTTACACTCTAATGTCCTCCACATACACAGTCACATCAGTCTCTATACTAGAGGAGCTTACACTCTAATGTCCCCCCACATACACAGTCACATCAGTCTCTGTACTAGAGGAGCTTACACTCTAATGTCCCTCCACATACACAGTCACATCAGTCTCTATACTAGAGGAGCTTACACTCTAATGTCCTCCCACATACACAGTCACATCAGTCTCTATACTAGAGGAGCTTACACTCTAATGTCCCTCCACATACACAGTCACATCAGTCTCTATACTAGAGGAGCTTACACTCTAATGTCCTCCCACATACACAGTCACATCAGTCTCTATACTAGAGGAGCTTACACTCTAATGTCCCTCCACATACACAGTCACATCAGTCTCTATACTAGAGGAGCTTACACTCTAATGTCCTCCCACATACACAGTCACATCAGTCTCTATACTAGAGGAGCTTACACTCTAATGTCCCCCCACATACACAGTCACATCAGTCTCTATACTAGAGGAGCTTACACTCTAATGTCCCCCCACAGATCCACATTTTAATGATATTATTAATATTATTTTTTTTTCCTTCAGCTATTGAAGATTTCAAGAACAGTAGAGGGGAGGGAAAAATCTACAAATTTACAAATCTGTCAATAATAAAAAAAAATATTCTACATAATATAGACCTGGAGGGATGGACACAATGGTCTGTACATAAGACGATACCTCTGATGTTGTCGTGTCATTCTGTATATCTGACATTCGATGTATTCTTTTCAGTACGTCTACGAGTGTAAAAAAATAAATGCCTGTTCGTTTGCGATGTTTGTTTTCCAGTCTGATCATCTTATAAAACCAAAGTATCATCCAAGAAGAACAAAACTTGCTCTGCCAAAACACACTCATTAGTCTTTGTATAAAAAATGGACGAACAGTAATACCTCAGATTGCGAGTAACGCGGTTAACGAGCGTTTTGCATTACGAGCTATTATTTTTTCAAAATCCTGACTCGGTTTGCGAGCGTTGTCTCGCAAAACGAGCAGGATTTAAGCCTGTGTGGTGTGCAGTACCGCATTTGGCCAGGGGTCGGGGGGGGCGCCGATGACACTCAGAGCCGATCGGATGCACTCGAAGTGTTTCCGAGCCTCTCCAAGTATTTCCGTGTGTTTCTGAGTGTCTCCGGCCCCCCCCCCACCTCTGGCCACATGCGGTACTGCATACAATAGAAGTCACTGTGTGAACGAATTATCTGAGTTTCCATTGACTTCTATGGGGGAACTCGCATTGATATGCGAGTGCTTTGGATTACAAGCATTCTTCTGGAAGGAATTATGCTCGTAATCCAAGGTACCACTTTACTTATTTGTTCAGCTCAACCGAACCAATTTGTTCTGTGTGCTTTAATCACTTCAGCTTCGGAAGATTTACTCCCCTTGACCGGGCTATTTTTTGCGATACGGCACTGTGTTGCTTAAACTGACAATTGCGCGGTCGTGCGACGTTGTACCCAAATAAAATTGACGTCCATTTATTCCCACAAATAGAGCTTTCTTTTGTTATATTTGATCACCTCTGCGATTTTTATTTTTTGCTATATAAAACACATCCAATAACATTAAAAAAAATAAAAATTCTTCTTCAGTTTAGGCCAATATGTATTCTGCTACATATTTTTGGTAAAAAAAAAAATAAATAAAAAATAAGCGTATAGTGATTGGTTTGCACAAAAGTTCTAGTGTCTACAAACTATGGGATATTTTTATGGAATTTTTATTTTTACTACTAATGGCGGCGATCAGCGATTTTTAGCGGGACTGCGACATTGCGGTGGACAAATCTGACACTAAGGGGTTGATTTACAAAAGGCAAATCCACTTTGCATTGCAAGTGCACTTGGAAGTGCAGTCACTGTTGATCTGAGGGGAATCTCTACTGATATTATCATGTGCAAGGAAAAAATGCTGTTTTTTATTTTCCTTGCATGTCCCCCTCAGATCTACAGCAACTGCATTTCCGAGTGCACTTGTAGTGCAAAGTGGATTTGCCTTCAGTAAATAAACCCCATAGTGACACTTTTTTGGTGACCGGTGACACCAATACAGTGATCAGTGCTAAAAAAAAATGCACTGTCACTGTATAAATGACACTGGCAGGGAAGGGGTTAACATCAGGGGGGATCAAAAGGGTTAAAGTGATTGTAAAGTCTCGTTTAAAAAAAATAGAAACAATAACAAACATGTTCTACTTACCTCCCCTGTGCAGTTGGATTTGCACAGAGCAGCCCCGATCCTCCTCCTCTCGGGTCCCTCTTCGGCTCGCCTGGCCCCTCCCTCCTTGCTATGGGGGCACCCGAGCTGAGCTTCAGCTCCGTGTGTCCGTTCAGACACAGAGCTGCTGTTCGGCCCCACCTCCTCTCTCTCCCGATTGGCTAACTGACTTTGATTGACATTCACGGGAGCCAATGGCGTGCTGTGTCTCAGCCAATCAGGAGGGGGAGGTACGGAGGAGGGACTCGTGGACATCGCTGGAGAGAGATGGGGCTCGGGTAAGTAGTACGGGCCCCTCAGCCCCCTACTACTTACCTGAGCCCCATCTCTCTCCAGCGATGTCCACTGTGCTGCACACAGAAGGCTTTTTATCCTAATGCAAAGAATTCACCTTCTGCCTTTACAACTCCTTTAACCACTTGCCGACCGCCGACCGCCGCACGCCGATATACGTCAGGACAATGGCAGCGGTAGGCAAATGGGCGTACCTGTGCGTCCCCTTTAATTGGCGGGGCTAGTTCGCCCTGTACAGCGTGACCATGCCCACGGGACCCACGGACTCGATGTCCGCCGGTCTCCCGGCGATCGTGTCACGGAGCGGCAGAACGGGGAGCTGCCTATGTAAACAAGGCATTTCCCCGTTCTGCCTTGTGCCATAACAGAGATCACTGTACCCTGTCATCTCGCTGTCATCGGGAGCAGTGATCGCTGTCATGTTAGTGGTCGCCCATCCCCCTCACAGTTAGAATCACTCCCTAGGACACACTTAACCCCTTCATCGCCCCCTAGTGTTTAACCCCTTCCCTGCCAGTTACATTTATACAGCAATCAGAGCATTTTTATAGCACTGATCGCTGTCTAAATGACATTGGTCCCAAAATAGTGTCAAAAGTGTCCGATGTGTCCGCCATAATGTCGCAGTCACTATAAAAATCACAGATCGCCGCCATTGCTAATAAAAATAATAATAATAATAAAAATGCCATAAAACTATCCCCTATTTTGTAGACGCTATAACTTTTGCGCAAACCAATCAATATACAGTACTTGTATTGCGATTTTTTTTATACCAAAAATATGTATGAGGTAAATATGAGGTAAAAAAATGTTGTTTTATATATTTTTGGGGGATATTTATTATAGCAAAAAGTAAAAAATATTGCGATTTTTTCAAAATTGTCGCTCTTTTTTTGTGTACAGCGCAAAAAAATAAAAACCACAGAGGTGATCAAATACCACCAAAAGAAAGCTCTATTTGTGGGGAAAAAAGGACGTCAATTTTCTTTGGTTTTGATTTTTTTTTTTACTAAAAATATGTAGAAGAATACGTATCGGCCTAAACTGAGGAAAAAAATTGTTTTTTTATATATTTTTTGGGGATATTTATCATAGCGAAAAGTAAAAAATATTGCTTTTTTTTCTAAATTGTCGCTCTTTTTTTGTTTCTAGCGCAAAAAGAAATGTAAGGGTGCAATTAGGATGGCTAAGATAGAACATGAAAGACACATAGCGGAGGAGAGCAAAAAAAATCCCAAGAAATTCTTTAAGTATGTAAACAGTAAAAAAGGGAGGACAGACCATATTGGCCCCATAAAGAATGAGGAAGGACATCTGGTTACAAAGGATGGGGAGATGGCAAAGGTATTGAATTTATTCTTCTCCTCAGTCTTCACGAGTGAATCGGGGGGCTTCAGTAACCAAAACTGCAGTGTTTATCCTCATGACACAACACAGGAAGCACCTCCATGGTTAACAGAGGACGGAATTAAAATTAGACTTGAGAAACTTAACATTAATAAATCACCGGGACCAGATGGCTTGCATCCGAGGGTACTTAGGGAACTCAGTCAGGTGATTGCCAGACCGTTGTTCCTAATCTTTACAGACAGTCTATTGACTGGAATGGTACCAGCTGATTGGAGAAAAGCCAATGTAGCACCAATATTTAAAAAGAGCCCAAAAAACATCCCTGGGAATTACAGACCAGTTAGCCTAACATCAATAGTATGTAAACTCTTGGAGGGGATGATAAGGGACTATATACAAGATTTTAGTAATAAGAACGGTATCATTAGCAGTAATCAGCATGGATTCATGAAGAATCGTTCTTGCCAAACCAATCTACTAACCTTCTATGAGGAGATGAGTTGCCATCTAGATAAAGGAAGGCCCGTAGACGTGGTGTATCTGGATTTTGCAAAAGCATTTGACACAGTTCCCCATAAACGTTTACTGTACAAAATAAGGTCCGTTGGCATGGACCATAGGGTGAGTACATGGATTGAAAACTGGCTACAAGGGTGAGTTCAGAGGGTGGTGATAAATGGGGAGTACTCAGAATGGTCAGGGGTGGGTAGTGGGGTTCCCCAGGGTTCTGTGCTGGGACCAATCCTATTTAATTTGTTCATAAATGACCTGGAGGATGGGATAAACAGTTCAATCTCTGTATTTGCGATGATACTAAGCTAAGCAGGGCAATAACTTCTCCGCAGGATGTGGAAATCTTGCAAAAAGACCTGAACAAATTAATGGGGTGGGCGACTACATGGCAAATGAGGTTCAATGTAGAAAAATGTAAAATAATGCATTTGGGTGGCAAAAATATGAATGCAATCTATACACTGGGGGGAGAACCTCTGGAGGAATCTAGGATGGAAAAGGACTTGGGGGTCCTAGTGGATGATAGGCTCAGCAATGGCATGCAATGCCAAGCTGCTGCTAATAAAGCAAACAGAATATTGGCATGCATTAAAAGGGGGATCAACTGCAGAGATAAAACGATAATTCTCCCGCTCTACAAGACTCTGGTCCGGCCGCACCTGGAGTATGCTGTCCAGTTCTGGGCACCAGTCCTCAGGAGGGACGTACTGGAAATGGAGCGAGTACAAAGAAGGGCAACAAAGCTAATAAAGGGTCTGGAGGATCTTAGTTATGAGGAAAGGTTGTGAGCACTGAACTTATTCTCTCTGGAGAAGAGACGCTTGAGAGGGGATATGATTTCAATTTACAAATACTGTACTGGTGACCCCACAATAGGGATAAAACTTTTTCGCAGAAGAGAGTTTAATAAGACTCGTGGCCACTCATTACAATTAGAAGAAAAGAGGTTTAACCTTAAACTACGTAGAGGGTTCTTTACTGTAAGAGCGTCAAGGATGTGGAATTCCCTTCCACAGGCGGTGGTCTCAGCGGGGAGCATTGATAGCTTCAAGAAACTATTAGATAATCACCTGAATGACCGCAATATACAGGGATATGTAATGTAATACTGACACATAATCACACACATAGGTTGGACTTGATTGACTTGTGTCTTTTTTCAACCTCACCTACTATGTAACTATGTAACTATGTAACTATGTAAAAAATAAAAACCGCAGAGGCAATCAAATACCACCAAAAGAAAGCTCTATTTATCACTCCTAGGGAGTGGTTTCTAACTGTGTGTGGGGGATGGTTTAACTGGAGGAAGAGAGAGATGTGTGTTCCCGATTAGCAGGAACACAAGATCTCTCTCATCCTCTGACAGAACGGCAGGCTGTCTTGTTTACATAGGCAGCCCGCCATTCTGCCTCTCCAGTGAATGATTGGCGTGTCCTGGCGGCCATCGTGGCTGCCGGACCCCGCTGATCGGCTTCCACTGTGTCCAATCACAGTGCGAAGTGATATCATCAGAGGAAGACATTCCAATCCAGCCGGAACACCTGGGCAAGACCGAAAGGGAGGCCGGGGGTCAGATTTATCTCTTCAATAAGCATACAAAATATTTCTTACTCTATAAATCCAATGAGAGCCCGATCTCTGAAAACTATCAGTCATACCAAATCTCTGAGGACATGGTGAAAAGTACGGGAGGAAGGGAAGGTTCGGAATTTCTCTACATAAACAAGAGAGAATACCTCCCCCAATCAGGAAGGAAATGACTGTTATTGTCCACCATAGTCCGCTCTACATAGCAGGATGCCAGAGAGAATACATACACACACCCTGACGAGAAACTCTACAAGTCACCACATACAATAACAGGATCATTGTTCAGAGAAGCTCCATCTTTTATCATTAAAAAGCCGTCTGTGATCTCCAGTCAGTGACTTTGTCTAGGCTGAGCTGAAATCATCAGTTTGCTGCAGGCAGAATGAAGCATTTCCTTGGCCTCCTCCCCAGTGATCATCCCAATCCTAAGAGCATCACGGGCCCCTGGCAGGACCGGACTGGGAATAAAAACCAGCCCTGGAAAGAATTTCATACCAGCCCCCATAGCAATATTACACCAGCCCAACATCATTTTCTTATTCATAAAAGGGAAAACCATGCATTAAAGCACATTTATATATATGGTAAAAGTAAATACTGCGCTTACACTAAGTGGCAAAAGCTGCGACTAAAAAGTAGTAAACCATAAATCGTATAAAAATCAGAAAGTCGCGCTAAAAACTGAAGATGACAACAAGAAGTGTCAAAAAAATCTCATACAAATATGAGAGTGAGTGATGGTCATTGAGTGATTTATGTGCTTGTCAATGTAATTAAACACTGTGAAAAATGAAAAATATAATAAATATAAAATAAATCTGAAAATGACAATTAATTGATAGGACACAGATATTAACTCCTATGTCCAAAAGGAAGAATCGATAATAAGTGACACAATCACTGACAAATAAATATCTCAAGTGACAAAAAAAGGAGATAATGTGACACATCTATGGAAACTAAACCATAATTCATATACAAAAACAATATAGAGATAAAGAAAAATAAACTCAAAAAAAGTCCATAACTCAAATGGAAAAGTAATAATTAAAGTCCATCCATGCTAGATGACATGCATGAAACCAAGTTTGTCTCCAAGTGCTCTGTGAAAATGGAACATAAACTTGCTGTGATGACAGTAGAGTGCGCAGATAGACCTCCACCTCTTAATAAAAATGCTGCCTCTTACCAGATGGAATTGGTCTCTTACTAACAGGAGACCTCAAGGGCGGATGGCTGCAACCCCAGCCAGGGATCTTTAAACAGGCACTTTAGCGTCCAAATCCAGGGACTCACTCCAACTCACATCAGCATAAATGGAAATATCCCCATGTAAAAAACAAAGTGCTCCACATAGCATAAAATCCAACGTTTTATTGAATATAAAAATAAAGGTTGCACTTACAAAACCATTGTAGTTAAAAAGCGTATATATGAAAGCCGGCCGGCTCCAAGGTAACCCGTGTCTTCCGGGTATGTGAATAGCGGTGTCGTCGGGACGTAGCTCCTCCTCCCAGCTACGTCCCGACGACACCGCTATTCACATACCCGGAAGACACGGGTTACCTTGGAGCCGGCCGGCTTTCATATATACGCTTTTTAACTACAATGGTTTTGTAAGTGCAACCTTTATTTTTATATTCAATAAAACGTTGGATTTTATGCTATGTGGAGCACTTTGTTTTTTACATGGGGATATTTCCATTTATGCTGATGTGAGTTGGAGTGAGTCCCTGGATTTGGACGCTAAAGTGCCTGTTTAAAGATCCCTGGCTGGGGTTGCAGCCATCCGCCCTTGAGGTCTCCTGTTAGTAAGAGACCAATTCCATCTGGTAAGAGGCAGCATTTTTATTAAGAGGTGGAGGTCTATCTGCGCACTCTACTGTCATCACAGCAAGTTTATGTTCCATTTTCACAGAGCACTTGGAGACAAACTTGGTTTCATGCATGTCATCTAGCATGGATGGACTTTAATTATTACTTTTCCATTTGAGTTATGGACTTTTTTTGAGTTTATTTTTCTTTATCTCTATATTGTTTTTGTATATGAATTATGGTTTAGTTTCCATAGATGTGTCACATTATCTCCTTTTTTTGTCACTTGAGATATTTATTTGTCAGTGATTGTGTCACTTATTATCGATTCTTCCTTTTGGACATAGGAGTTAATATCTGTGTCCTATCAATTAATTGTCATTTTCAGATTTATTTTATATTTATTATATTTTTCATTTTTCACAGTGTTTAATTACATTGACAAGCACATAAATCACTCAATGACCATCACTCACTCTCATATTTGTATGAGATTTTTTTGACACTTCTTGTTGTCATCTTCAGTTTTTAGCGCGACTTTCTGATTTTTATAACATTTATATATATATATAGGATTTATATATATATATAACAGCAAATTCCAGTGGTAAAAGTGTAGTAATCATCAAGGGGGACCCCAGGGACTCTGTGAATGTGAGGGGGGGGGGGGGGGGGCTCTGGTGACCAGAGACCAGAATACACTAAGGTAAGGGGTGGCTGATTTAAGGGGGAAACCTTTATATCAGTGCCCCCTCACATTATTGTATTCACTCCCCCCTTACATCAATCACCCCCCTCAGACTGGCTTGGCGGCACTGATGCTGACCTCCTCTCAGGTGCAAGAGATCAATGCAGCCTCACTAGTGCCCATCAAAAGCAGCCTCACCAGTGCCCACCAAATGCAGCTTATCAGTGCCCATCAAATTCAGGTTATCAGTGCCCACTGAATGCAGCCTTATCAGTTCCCACCAAATGCAGCCCACCTTTGCAATGCCCACCAGATGCAGCCCACCAGTGCAATGCCCACCAGATGCAGCCCACCAGTGCAATGCCCACCAGATGCAGCCCACCAGTGCAATGCCCATCAAATTCAGCCCACGAGTGCAGTGACCAGCAAATGCAGCCCAGTGCAGAATAGACATGTGCGCCGTCAATAAATTTGTTTTGTATTAGCCGTTAAATCGTATTTTGTGTCCGAAATTCAATTTGGATTTGTACGAAATACGTTTCGTTAACTTTTTGTAACAATTACGAACGATCGATATGATGAATTTAAAAAGCAAAAAATACCTTTCTCAATATGGCAGTCATCGACTCATTATGCTCATTATAAGGGGCTCCCACCATCCCTGTGCTGACTTCCTCCTGGGGCTGTACCCCTACTGTGCTCATTATGAGGGGCTCCCCCCATCCCTGTGCTGTGCTCATTATGAGGGGCTCCCACCATCCCTGTGCTGTGCTGACTTCCTGGGTTTGTACCCCTGCTGTGCTCATTATGAGGGGCTCCCACCATCCCTGTGCTGTGCTGACTTCCTGGGTTTGTACCCCTGCTGTGCTCATTATGAGGGGCTCCCACCATCCCTGTGCTGTGCTCATTGTAAGGGGTTCCCACCATCCCTGTGCTGTGCTGACTTTCTCCTGGGGCTGTACCCCTGCTGTGCTCATTATGAGGGGCTCCCACCATCCCTGTGCTGTGCTCATTGTGAGGGGCTCCCACCATCCCTGTGCTGTGCTCAATATGAGGGGCTCCCACCATCCCTGTGCTGTGCTGACTTCCTGGGTTTGTACCCCTGCTGTGCTCATTATGAGGGGCTCCCACCATCCCTGTGCTGTGCTCATTATGAGGGGCTCCCACCATCCCTGTGCTGTGCTCATTGTGAGGGGCTCCCACCATCCCTGTGCTGTGCTCAATATGAGGGGCTCCCACCATCCCTGTGCTGTGCTCAATATGAGGGGCTCCCACCATCCCTGTGCTGTGCTCATTGTGAGGGGCTCCCACCATCCCTGTGCTGTGCTCATTGTGAGGGACTCCCACCATCCCTGTGCTGTGCTCATTGTGAGGGGCTCCCACCATCCCTGTGCTGACTTCCTGGGTTTTTAACTTCATCATAACGAATAATCGTAATTACTATGACAATAATGAAATGATATTAACAAACATTCTTATTTTGTCCAATTCTGAATCTCCCATTGACTACCAGTACCAGTCTCCCACTCCCATATTAAAAAAGGGTAATTTTCCCAACTCTCACTCAGCAGCAGAAGAAAACCTCTGATTGGTCAACAAAACACTAGTCACGTTTTGGTTGTAACAGAATTTTCATCCGAAATTCGTCAACGAAATTTCGTATTTCATATACAGAATTCAGAAGCATAGAAATTTGTATTTTGGATGCTTCTGAATTAACGAATTTTCGGAAATTCGTACAAATTTTCGGTTCGTACGAAATGAACTGCACATATCTAATGCAGAACACCAGATGCAGCCCACCAGATGCAGCCCACCAAATACAGCACACTAAATGCAGCCCACCAGATGCAGCCTACCAAAAGCAGCCCACCAAATGCAGCCCACCAGATGCAGAACACCAAATGCAGAACATCAAATGCAGAACACCAAATGCAGCCCACCAGATGCAGCCCAACAGATGCAGAACATCAAATGCAGAAAACCAAATGCAGCCCACCAAATACAGCACACTAAATGCAGCCCACCAGATTCAGCCCACCAGATGCAGCCCACCAAATGCAGCTAAACAGATGCAGAACATCAAATACAGAACACCAAATGCAGCCCAACAGATGCAGCCCACCAAATGCAGCCCACCAGATCCAGAACACAAGATGCAGCCCACCAGATGCAGCCCACCAAATGCAGCCCACCAAATGCAGCCCAATAGGTGCAGAACATCAAATGCAGAACACCAAATGCAGCCCACCAGATGCACTCCACCAGTGCAATTCCCACCAGATGCAGCCCACCAGATGCAGCCCACCAGATGCAGAACATCAAGTGCAGAACATTAAATGCAGCCCACCATATGCAGCCCACCAAATGCAGCCCACCAGATCCAGAACACCAGATGCAGCCCAATAGGTGCAGAACATCAAATGCAGCCCACCAAATGCAGCCCACCAGATGCAGCCCACCAGTGCAATTCCCACCAAATGCAGCCCGCCAAATGCAGCCCAACAGATGCACAACATCAAATGCAGAACACCAAATGCAGCCCACCAGATGCAGAACACCAAATGCAGCCCACCAGATGCAGAACACCAGATGCAGAACACCAAATGCAGCCCACCAGATGCAGAACACCAAATGCAGAACACCAGATGCAGACCACCAGATGCAGCCCACCAAATACAGCACACTAAATGCATCCCACCAGATGCATCCCACCAAATGCAGAACATCAAATGCAGAACACCAAATGTAGACCACCAAATGCAGCCCACCAGATGCAGAACACCAAATGCAGCCCACCAGATGCAGAACACCAAATGTAGCCCACCAAATGCAGCCCACCATGCAATTCCCACCAGTGCAATTCCCACCAAATGCAGCCCACCAAATGCAGCTCACCAGATGTAGAACACCAAATGCAGAACACCAGATGCAGCCCACCAGATGCAGCCCACCAGATGCAGCCCACCAGATGCAGCACACTAAATGCAGCCCACCAGATGCAGCCCACCAAATGCAGCCTGCCAAATGCAGCCCAACAGATGCAGAACATCAAATGCAGCCCAACAGATGCAGTCCACCAGATGCAGAACACCAAATGCAGAACACCAAATGCAGCCCACCAGATGTAGAACACCAAATGCAGCCCACCAGATGCAGCCCACCAGAGGCAGAACACCAGGTGCAGTCCACCAGATGCAGCCCAACAGATGCAGCCCACCAGATGCAGAACACCAGATGCAGAACACCAGATGCAGCCCACCAAATGCAGAACATCAAATGCAGTAAACCAAATGCAGCCCACCAGATGCAGCCCACCAAATACAGCACACTAAATGCAGCCTACCAAATGCAGCCCACAAAATGCAGCTGAACAGATGCAGAACATCAAATGCAGAACACCAAATGCAGCCCACCAGATGCAGCCCAACAGATGCAGAACATCAAATGCAGAAAACCAAATGCAGCCCACCAGATGCAGCCCACCAAATACAGCACACTAAATGCAGCCCACCAGATTCAGCCCACCAGATGCAGCCCACCAAATGCAGCTAAACAGATGCAGAACATCAAATGCAGAACACCAAATGCAGCCCAACAGATGCAGCCCACCAAATGCAGCCCACCAGATCCAGAACACCAGATGCAGCCCACCAGATGCAGCCCACCAAATGCAGCCCACCAAATGCAGCCCAATAGGTGCAGAACATCAAATGCAGAACACCAAATGCAGCCCACCAGATGCAGCCCACCAGATGCAGAACATTAAATGCAGCCCACCAGATGCAGCCCACCAAATGCAGCCCACCAGATCCAGAACACCAGATGCAGCCCACCAGATGCAGCCCACCAAATGCAGCCCAATAGGTGCAGAACATCAAATGCAGCCCACCAAATGCAGCCCACCAGATGCAGCCCACCAGTGCAATTCCCACCAAATGCAGTCCACCAAATGCAGCCCACCAGATGCAGCCCACCAAATGCAGCCCAACAGATGTAGAACATCAAGTGCAGAATACCAAATGCAGCCCACCAGATGCAGAACACCAGATGCAGCCCACCTGTGCAGTATCCACCAAATGCTGCCTATAAGTGCAGTGCCCAACGGTACCTGGATTAAAATCTCCTGTGTCATGGTGCTTGGATTTAAATTGCCCACCGGATTTAAATTGGCGGCCGCTGTAAGAAAGTTCCGCCTCCTGTGACACACGTCACACTGATTCAATGCCCCATTGGATCAGTGTTCCGCCAATCACAAAGCCAGTCTAGGAGGCGGGACTTTTTTACAGCACCACCAAACAGCTCAGACGAATCCCCAGCTCCATAACACAGCGGGAGATAGCCGCTGTGTATGTGTGCCACATACGAGGAGGAGGGAGGGAAGGACAGCACGGAAGCTTCGGCGCACAGTGCAGCCGCGCAGGATCGGCCCTGCTTGAGCCACAGCTCAATCCCGGTAGGCCAGTCCGGCCCTGGCCCCTGGTCCCTACCAGCTTGCATCACAGTGCCCCCTTACATCACATTTCCCTATCACAGTGGCCATATACACTATATTACTAAAAGTATTGGGACACCTGCCTACACACACATGAACTTTAACGGCGTCCCAGTCTTAGTCCGTAGGGCTTAATATTGGGTTGGCCCTCCCTTTGCAGCTATAACAGCTTCAACTCTTCTAGGCAGGCTGTCCACAAGGTTTAGGAGTGTGTCTATGGGAATGTTTGACCATTCTTCCAGAAACGCGTCAGACACTGATGTTGGTCGAGAAGGCCTAGCCCGCAGTCTCCACTCTAATTCATCCCAAAGTTGTTCTATTGGGTTAAGGTCAGGACTCTGTGCAGGTCAGTCAAGTTCCTTCACCCCAAACTCCCTCACCCATGTCTTTATGAACCTTGCTTTGTGCACTGGTGCGCAGCCATGTTGGAACAGGAAGGGGCCATCCCCAAACTGTTCCCACATTGTTAGGAGCATGAAATTGTCCAAAAAATGTCTTGGTATTTCCTTCACTGGAACTAAGGGGCCAAGCCCAACCCCTGAAAAACAACCCCACACCATAAACCCAACTCTACGGAGCTCCCGGCGGCACGTGTGCGCCCATGAGCCGCCTCTTAAAGAGCAACGTACAGGTACATTAATCTGCCTGTACATGCCCTTCTGCCGCAGTATATCTGCGTGAGGTGATCGGGAAGCGGTTAATGAGCAAGTTTGGGGTGGAGGAACTTGATGTCACTTCCGGTTTCGGCAATCAATGAGTCACTGGGCTCCGCCCAACGCATGTCGCCACGGTCACGTGACTTCCTCAGGGGTACTGCACATGTACAGTTAGTTATTTTGCATCTATTGCACCTTTGTGAGGTCAGGCACTGATGTTGGACAAGAAGGCCTGCCTCATAGTCTCTGCTCCAATTCATCCCAAAGGTGTTCTATTGGGTTGAGGTGCAGGCCAGTCAAGTTCCTCCACCCCAAAATCTAACAGTTAGTTTCTCTTCTTTCCCCATATTTGTCCAAACACACTCTTTGTCCTAGAGTGACAACAATGTTTAGTATGGTTGTCACCAAGTGTGTTAATGGGGTATTACCAAGAATGAAAAAAAGAGAAAGAAAAGTGTGAATAAGAAAACAAATGCAGCCGCCACATCTAAGAACTGGTGAGATGCTATAATTTTTTTGTCCTTAGATTTAGATACTTGAAATGTTTTTCTTTATTTTGACCTAAATACAGTATGTACAGAGAGGACTGACACAGCTCACCACAGGCAAGAGAAAGTGTGGGCATTGAGAAGTCACATACGAAGGTAAAGCAGATCTCTGGATAGAGGTCACATTACAGAATCTCTATTCCAAAAATGGAACCACAGATGAATATTTTCACAGCAAGGACACACAGCAGAAGACTCTCATGGATTTATTATTTTTTTACATGTTAATTGAAAACTTAAGGGCAGCTTCACCTTTAGGCTCCTTCAAAATGGCTGCTCTGATCAGGTCCACCTGGCAGTTTTTCAGGTGGACCTGATCAGACAGTCCATTCATCCCTATGGACAGGCAGTTCAAAAACTCTCATATAAATGGATGGTGCCGCGCTAATCCTGTTGTGTAAATCTCTAGTGGTTAAATAAATAAATTAAATTTAAATGTGTATAAGTAACCTAAAAAACCAGTGATATATTTATGCAAGTAATACAACTCACTGCAGAGAATAGGATTAATAGTAAGAGATTCTTGAAGGTGTAGATGTAAACAAATTTACAACCTAAAAGTCTCAAATAGAAATATCAATCTTAAATAACCATAGCAGTGGCAAGTTCAGCATGAGTGGCAAGAAACAATATGAAGTGTAGCAGCGTGAATTAAGTTAAATAATTATCAATCTTACATTAATACAGTGCGTGGTGCAAAACACTGTGCAACATAAATACCTATTTTATATAATGGCTTAAGGTGTTAAGCAACAAAAATTCCATAAAGTGCAAGTGTGCAGACAAAAGATGTATACATCAAATATATGAATAAACACTCCAAACTGGATATTAATAAAGTAAAAGTGAATGTCCCAACGGAAAATTGATGAGAAAAAGAAAAATCACACAAAGAAAAAATGTCCTTATTCTTGATAATATCTGTGACAGTATGGTGCTGGCATGCGCATGTAGCAGTTAAAGTGCCTGGTGACTCAGGATCTCATGCAGCTTCGTGTGCAAACACTACAGTGGGTAGTGGCCCCTTACCTCAAAGCAATGGGGCAACAGCATATGACCAAACTGGTTCTTTATCTTTTCCACCTGGCGACTCCTATATATTCCTCACCGTCCCAGGGTAAGGTTCCCTCAGATGTGATGCAGGGGGTTGTTTAAAGTAGAAAAGAAGGAACCCAATAGTGTAATTCCATTTTTTAAAAGATACCGGTTTATTAAGCAAAGGAAGCAGGTACTCACATTAGAAACTATATGATACAGTGTTTGTATCCGATGAGCGGCGGGCTCGTAGCCTTCTCTCAGTCCAGCCTATCCCGTCCCTACGCGTGACGTCACACCACACGTGACGTCCCCTGAAGAAGTCACGTGTGGTGTGACGTCACGCGTAGGGACGGGATAGGCTGGACACACTGAGAGAAGGCTACGAGCCCGCCGCTCATCGGATACAAACACTGTATCATATAGTTTCTAATGTGAGTACCTGCTTCCTTTGCTTAATAAACCGGTATCTTTTAAAAAATGGAATTACACTATTGGGTTCCTTCTTTTCTACTTTAAACAACCCCCTGCATCACATCTGAGGGAACCTTACCCTGGGACGGTGAGGAATATATAGGAGCCGCCAGGTGGAAAAGATAAAGAACCAGTTTGGTCATATGCTGTTGCCCCATTGCTTTGAGGTAAGGGGCCACTACCCACTGTAGTGTTTGCACACGAAGCTGCATGAGATCCTGAGTCACCAGGCACTTTAACTGCTACATGCGCATGCCAGCACCATACTGTCACAGATATTATCAAGAATAAGGACATTTTTTCTTTGTGTGATTTTTCTTTTTCTCATCAATTTTCCGTTGGGACATTCACTTTTACTTTATTAATATCCAGTTTGGAGTGTTTATTCATATATTTGATGTATACATCTTTTGTCTGCACACTTGCACTTTATGGAATTTTTGTTGCTTAACACCTTAAGCCATTATATAAAATAGGTATTTATGTTGCACAGTGTTTTGCACCACGCACTTTATTAATGTAAGATTGATAATTATTTAACTTAATTCACGCTGCTACACTTCATATTGTTTCTTGCCACTCATGCTGAATTTGCCACTGCTATGGTTATTTAAGATTGATATTTCTATTTGAGACTTTTAGGTTGTAAATTTGTTTACATCTACACCTTCAAGAATCTCTTACTATTAATCCTATTCTCTGCAGTGAGTTGTATCACTTGCATAAATATATCACTGGTTTTTTAGGTTACTTATACACATTTAAATTTAATTTATTTATTTAACCACTAGAGATTTACACAACAGGATTAGCGCGGCACCATCCATTTATATGATAGCTATATATAGGTTAAGTGTACCGTAATAGGTGCATGCAGCTGGTCCACTTTTAGCCACCTCCATATACGATAGCGCAGGAATACTTTTACTAAACAGTTCAAAAACTCGTTTGACTGTACTTGTCATGTGGATCACAGGAGTGGAGTTTGTTCTGCCCTCCTGTGGTCCACTTTCAGCAGACAGCAGGATAAAGTCCGCTGTCGGCTGATGTCACAGAGCCGGTCCAGGCTCTGGAAAGATTACAACCATATGGTCGGGATCTGCCCTGGACAGGCACCAGGCTCAGCCTCTCAGTGTGAGACGCTGAGAGCCCAAACCAGCTGCTCCCGCCCTCTCCACAGCCCAGCGCTCCAGTGAGTGAGGGGGGGGGGCAAAGCAGACAGCAGTGACTGTTGGGTTACCCCCTGTCCAGGATTCACTCGGACAGTCTGGGTTTTTGAATTATTAATCAGACCGGGGTGTAGCTCCCGAAGTAACCAAGCCACACAAATTTGTTGTCATCAGAGAGCCGTGGGTGGCTGTTTTGGGGCAGGTTCAGCATCACTGGGGGGGGGGCAATGATGACAGCAAGAATAGTTTGGCCACACCCACTGTTCACTGCATTACTACTCTCCTTGGGTCACCTACAAGTGTCCCAGGTCTTTTATAATCTTATAGTGTATGCAGGGCCATCTTTAATATTGATTGGGCCCCTCTGCAAACATTTTCTTGGGCCCCCCCACTCCATTCTGAGACATACAAAAAATAGCAGGTAGACTCAAAGTCAGTTTACTGCAGCAGATCACGGACACTTTTGACACCTTTTTGGGACCAGTGACATTTATACAGCGATCAGTGCTGTAAATAGCCACTGATCTACTGTATAAATGTCACTGGCAGGGAAGGTGTTAAGTGTGTTCCCTGGGAGGTGTTTCTGGAAGGGTTGCCACCTGTCTGGGTGTCACCCGGACAGTTCGGGTTTTGAATCATGTGTCCGGGTTTCAGACCAAGCTGTGGCTCCAAAAGTAACCGAGATAGTCACACACAAATCTGTTGCTGTCCGGGAAATGCGGGCAGCTGTCTGAGGGTGGGTTTGGCATCACTGGGTGATGATGTCAGCAATAGCAAGTTGGCCACAATCCCTGTTCGCTGCGGCACACTATGCGCACCACAGTACTACTCTCCTTGGGGCACCCAAAGGTATCCCAAGCGGCTAAAGGGTTCATATTTGGCTTGAAGAAAAGGTGGCATCCCTAGTTTCTAACTGTATGGGGGATGGGCTGACTGGAGGAGGCGAGAGATCGCTGTCACTGATCACTAGGAGCAGACAATCTCTCTCTAACGTCCTTGTCAGAACGGGGATCTGTCTGTTTACATTGACAGATCCCTGTTCTGGCTCTCGTTCCCGTGATCAAGGGTGGCTGGCGGACATCGCGGTCGCAGGCCATGTGCATCAGCTCACCCGCCATACAGCGGCACGTGCACGCCTACTACGGCTCCTTAAAGGAGCCGCTGTACATAGGGTTGCCACCTGTCTGGGAATCACCCAGACAGTTCGGGTTTGGAATCATGCGTCCGGGTTTCAGACTGCCTAAAACCCGGACACATTGTTCAGACTGGACTATGGCTTCCCAGCAGGGTTGCTGGCTGCAGTTGTGTAAGCTGAGAGTGTCTGTTACACTCTCTTTAACACTGCTCAAGGGCAGCACTAACCACCCCCCCCAAACACACACAGATGGGAGAGGAGAGAGGGCTCGGTCTGCACCTCTTCCCCTCACCCCTACCCTTCTGTGTCTGCCCACACTCCAATCTCCAGGGCTGTGCCTCAGAAAAGGTAAGTGGGGGCTGTAAATTTGAAGTCCAGCCTCAGATACATCTGGATGAGAGGTGGTGACTGCCAAGGGGTGAGTGAGCTCACCATCCATCCCTGTCTGTGACTGAAGTCTCCCCCCTTCTCTCCTGCCTCTGAGTGAGTACACTAAGGTAAATCAGGGTCCTCAGAGCACCCCTTACATCAGAGTTCCCCTTTACACCAGAGGACACAGTGTTTCCCCTTTACATCAGAGTCCTCTTCATACATCCATACAGTGTCCCCCCTTAGATCAGGGTTCCCAGAGCATCCCTAATGTTAGAGTCACCAGAGTTCTCCCTTACATCAGAGTCTGCAGAGTTCCCCCCTTACAGGTAAAGGGAACTCTGCGAGTTCAGATGTAAAAGGGGAACTCTGTGGACTCTGATTTAAAGGGGGGCTCTTGGTATTAACTTCATATGATTAGAAATGGTATTTAATAGCAAAATATATGTGTAGTTTATACTACAAAAAAATTGCTGTGTGCCGCTAAAAGTGTTCGGGTTTGGAAACCCCTAGCTGTACACCTACGGATATTTGCGGGAACTTGCTGACGTGTAACGTCAGAGGCTGGTCGGCAGGTGGTTAAAGTGACACTAAAGGTAATTTTTTTTTTTTAAATAACAAACATGTCATACTTTCCTCCACTGTGCAGCTCGTTTTGCACACAGTGGCCCCGAACATCCTCCTCGGGGGTTCTCGTGGCTCCTCCCCGATTCAGATAACCCTCTAGTAGAAGCGCTCTCCCGGGGGGTTACCTTGCGGGTGCGCTCCCGAGTCCAGCATTCGGCGTCCATAGACGTTCGAATGCAGGACTTGCCCCCCCCCCGTTGAACCCTCAAACTTGTCCCAAGGAGACGCGCCTTCTCTCTGCAGGGGTTTCTCTGCTGTTGATTGTATTTGATTGACAGCAGCGGGAGCCAATGGCTGCTCTGCTATCAATCTATCCAATCAACAGCCGAGAATCCCCTGCAGAGAGAAGGCGCGTCTCCGTGGGACAAGTTTGAGGGTTCAACGGGGGGGGGGGCTGGGGGGGGCGGTCACTACCAGGTGTTTTCTTCACCTTAATGCATAGTATGCATTAAGGTGAAAAAACACAAACCTTTACAACCCCTTTAAGCTTTGACAATAAAACCTGGAAGCTGATTGGTTTCTATGCAGAGTTGCTCCAGATTTTACACTCTCCAGTTTTAGTAAATCCCCCCCCCCCCAATGTGTTTGTGTTTTTATCTGTGTCCCCATTGGGGAGATCTCCAGAAAGCGGCTTCCTTAGTATTGGTGTTATCATGGTATTGTAATGTGAGGCCCCCTCCTTCCTGTCTCTGCACTAATAACGGTTCTGATACAAAGTTTCACTTTCACTTCTTTCAGTTTTTTGCATGAGATCGCAGTGCAGAGTTGGGTGTGTTGGGCGTATTGCAAGCTTCCAGAATCGGTGAGTTAGGCTAATCATTGGGGTGTCACGGTATGTCAGTGGATTGGGGGGGGGGTGCAGTTGAAACTGTCATTGTTTTTTTTTAAGAAGAGGATTAACCCTTTACTGGCAACAACCTGAACTCATATGAGCACAATACAAGTGACGCTCATGTCAGCAAAGAGTTTAAGGGGATAGTATCAGTACTGGGCTGAGAAGAAGGGTGTAGACATGGACAGCACTGTGTTCAGCAAGAGTTAAATCTCTCAAGAGCGGACTTTTTGGCAACAAAAGTCCGACAGCCATTCCAGCAGACTTTCGTCAGACTTTTGACGGACTTCCAACTGACTCTTGCCTACACACGATCACACCAAAGTCCGACGGATTTGTACGTGATGACGTACACCAGACTAAAACAAGGAAGTTGATAGCCAGTAGCCAATAGCTGCCCTAGCGTTGGTTTTAGTCCGTTGGCCTAGCATACAGACGAGCGTATTTTTTGACTGGACTCGAGTCCGTCGGAAAGATTTGAAGCATGTTTCAAATCTAAAGTACGTCAGATTTTCGACTGGAAAAGTCCGCTGAAGGTCCGATGAAGCCCACACACGGTCGGATTGTCCGCCGGACTCAGTCTGTCGGACCAGGCTGGTTGAAAAGTCCGCCCGTGTGTACGCTGCATAACAGTTAAAACTCACCTAGCAGCAAAAAGGGTCTCTGGTTCAAATCCAGACCATGACATCATCTGCCTGGAGTTTGCATGTTCTCGCTGTGCCTGCGTGGGTTTCCTCCGGATACTCCGGTTTCCTCCCACACTCCAAAGACATGCTGGTAGGTTAATTGGATCCTGTCTAAATTGTCCCTAGTATATAAATGAATGTGTGTTAGGGACCTTAGGTTGTAAGCTCCTTGAGGGTAGGGACTGATGTGAATGTACAATGTATATGTAAAGTGCTGTGTAAATTGACGGCGCTATATAAGTGCCTGAAATAAATAAATGACAGTGTGGATGTGGTATGAGTGACGCCATGGGGGTGGATTTGCTAAAGGCAAATATTCTAAGAAATCTTCAAGTGCAGTTGAGTCAAGTCTAGAGCTTAGTAAATGAGGGGGAGCTCTACTGACTTCCATCATCCAATCACATTCAAGCAAACATGCCATTTTTTTATTTTCCTTGCATGTGATTGGGTTTTCTTTCTAAAGTGAATCTTCATCTCATTTACTAAGGTCTGAAGCAAATGCTCTTGTAGAGCGCTCAGTCTATTTGCCTTTAGTAAACCAACCCCAATGTCACCTAGAAATATGTAAGGTGACCTGCACTCACCGGCCACTTTATTAGGTACACCTTGCTAGTAGCGGGTTGGACCCCCTTTTGCCTTCATTCTTCGTGGCATAGATACAACAAGGTGTTGGAAACATTCCTCAGAGATTTTGGTTAATAGTGGCGGAAGGTGTTTTGGTTTTTTTGGGGGGAAGGGGGGCAGAAAACAACCGCACCCCCTCCCCCCATGTCTGCCAGTCGGTCGGTCCGACACTTACCCCAACTAGGTGGCGGCTGGTGGGCTGGGGGGGCAGCGGCTCCAGTATCCTTCAGCATGGCGGATCCCATCTAGGTGGCGGATGGTGGGCTGCGGGTAGTAGCTCCAGTGTCCTACAGCACGGTGGACCCCATCTAGGTGACGGGTGGTGGGCTGCGGGGGGGCAGTAGCTCCAGTGTCCTCCAGCACAGCGGACCCCATATAGGTGGTGGATGGTGGGCTGCGGGCAGCGGCTCCAGTATCCTTCAGCAGGTCGATCCCATCTAGGTGGTGGGTGGTGGGCTGCAGGCAGCAGCTCCAGTGTCCTCCAGCACGGCGGACCCCATATAGGTGGTGGATGGTGGGCTTCGGGGGGCAGTGGCTTCAGTGTCCTCCAGCACGTCGGACCCCATATAGGTGGCGGATGGTGGGCTGCGGGGGGCAGTGGCTCCAGTGTCCTACAGCATGGCGGACCCCATCTAGGTGATGGGTGGTGGGCTGCGGGGGGCAGTGGCTCCAGTGTCCACCAGCACGGCGGACCCCATATAGGTGGCGGATGGTGGGCTGCGGGCAGTGGCTCCAGTATCCTTCAGCACGGTGGATCCCATCTAGGTGGCGGGTGGTGGGCTGCGGGCAGCGGGCAGCGGCTCCAGTGTCCTCCAGCACGGCGGACCCCATATAGGTGGCGGGTGGTGGGCTTCGGGGGCAGTGGCTTCAGTGTCTTCCAGCATGGCGGACCCCATATAGGTGGCGGATGGATGGCTGTGGGTGGGCAGTGGCTCCAGTGTCCTACAGCACGGTGGACCCCATCTAGGTGACGGGTGGTGGGCTGCGGGGGGGCAGTAGCTCCAGTGTCCTCCAGCACAGCGGACCCCATATAGGTGGTGGATGGTGGGCTCCGGGCAGTGGCTCCAGTATCCTTCAGCAGGTCGATCCCATCTAGGTGGTGGGCTGCAGGCAGCAGCTCCAGTGTCCTCCAGCACGGCGGACCCCATATAGGTGGTGGATGGTGGGCTTCGGGGGGCAGTGGCTTCAGTGTCCTCCAGCACGTCGGACCCCATATAGGTGGCGGACGGTGGGCTGCGGGGGGCAGTGGCTCCAGTGTCCTACAGCATGGCGGACCCCATCTAGGTGATGGGTGGTGGGCTGCGGGGGGCAGTGGCTCCAGTGTCCACCAGCACGGCGGACCCCATATAGGTGGCGGATGGTGGGCTGCGGGCAGTGGCTCCAGTATCCTTCAGCACGGTGGATCCCATCTAGGTGGCGGGTGGTGGGCTGCGGGCAGCGGGCAGCGGCTCCAGTGTCCTCCAGCACGGCGGACCCCATATAGGTGGCGGGTGGTGGGCTTCGGGGGCAGTGGCTTCAGTGTCTTCCAGCATGGCGGACCCCATATAGGTGGCGGATGGATGGCTGTGGGTGGGCAGTGGCTCCAGTGTCCTACAGCACGGTGGACCCCATCTAGGTGACGGGTGGTGGGCTGCGGGGGGGCAGTAGCTCCAGTGTCCTCCAGCACAGCGGACCCCATATAGGTGGTGGATGGTGGGCTGCGGGCAGCGGCTCCAGTATCCTTCAGCAGGTTGATCCCATCTAGGTGGTGGGTGGTGGGCTGCAGGCAGCAGCTCCAGTGTCCTCCAGCACGGCGGACCCCATATAGGTGGTGGATGGTGGGCTTCGGGGGGCAGTGGCTTCAGTGTCCTCCAGCACGTCGGACCCCATATAGGTGGCGGATGGTGGGCTGCGGGGGGCAGTGGCTCCAGTGTCCTACAGCATGGCGGACCCCATCTAGGTGATGGGTGGTGGGCTGCGGGGGGCAGTGGCTCCAGTGTCCACCAGCACGGCGGACCCCATATAGGTGGCGGATGGTGGGCTGCGGGCAGTGGCTCCAGTATCCTTCAGCACGGTGGATCCCATCTAGGTGGCGGGTGGTGGGCTGCGGGCAGCGGGCAGCGGCTCCAGTGTCCTCCAGCACGGCGGACCCCATATAGGTGGCGGGTGGTGGGCTTCGGGGGCAGTGGCTTCAGTGTCTTCCAGCATGGCGGACCCCATATAGGTGGCGGATGGATGGCTGTGGGTGGGCAGTGGCTCCAGTGTCCTCCAGCATGGCGTACCCCATCTAGGTGGCGGGGGGTGGGCTGCAGGGGGGCAGTTGCTTCAGTGTCCTCCAGCACGGCAGACCCCATCTAGGTAGCGGATGGTGAGCTGCGGGCAGTGGCTCCAGTGTCCTCCAACATAGCAAACCCCATCTAGGTGGCGGGTGGTGGGCTGCGGGGGGCAGTGGCTCCAGTGTCCTCCAGCACGGCGGACCCCATATAGGTGACGGGTGGTGGGCTGCGGGGGGCAGTGGCTCCAGTGTCCTCCAGCATGGAGGACCCCATCTAGGTGGCGGGTGATGGGTTGTGGGGGGCAGTGGCTCCAGTGTCCTCCATCACGGCGAACCCCATATAGGTGGTGGTGGTGGGCTTCAGGCAGCGGCTCCAGTGTCCTCCAGCACGGCAGACCCTATCTACTGTAGGTGGCAGATGGTGGACTGCAGGGGGGCGGTGGATCCAGTGTACTCCAGCACGGTGGGCCCCATATAGGTGGCGGGTGGTGGACTGCGGACAGCGACTCCAGTGTCCTCCAGCACGGCAGTTCCCCATCTAGGTGGCGGGTGGTGGGCTGTGGGCAGCGGCTCCAGTGTCCTCCAGCACGGCAGACCCCATCTAGGTGGCGGATAGTGGGCTGTGGGCAGCGGCTCCAGTGTCCTCCAGCACGGCCTACCCCATCTAGGTGGCGGGTGGTGGGCTGTGGGCAGCGGCTCCAGTGTCCTCCATCTAGGTGGCCGCTGTGTGTCTCCTCTCTCCTCCTCCTAGGTGCTAGGCGTCCAATAGGAACACCTGATGTTTTGTCCAATCGGCAAACAGGTCTCACAACCCGCTTCATGATTGGTGGGGAGGAGATTTAGTGTGAAAATAGCGAATATTATTTTGCTATCATCACACAACTGGTTGAGCCCACCCTTTTTTGGAGCCTATTAGAGCCTCTGGAATCCATAGTCTGGCACCCCTGTATGTAGATCAGGGGGCTGGACGCATGGATGGAGGGGGCGGTGCCCATGCGCCCCTAATAGACGGGCTGCAACTGGTGACATGATAGCATCACGCAGTTGCTGCATATTTGTCAGCTGCACATCCATGATGCCAATCTCCCGTTCCACCACATCCCAAAGGTGCTCTATTGGATGAGATGTGGTGAGTGTAGAGGCCAAGGGAGTACAGTGACCTCATTGTCATGTTCAAGAAAGCTGGCTCTTTGTTCACCCGGACATATGCGGGCACCAGAGATCTTCTTGATACACTCCCTTTGGATGGTCTATGTGAATGGATGGGTAGCCATGGCTGGCTCTAACTGATTAAAACTTCATACCATATAATGTTTCCCTACATGGATGCTTTAATCTGAGTACAGTAATCTTCTAGTGTGATCCCCTCATGTATGAGCTAATTGCATTAGAGCCAGACCATATATAGGCTATTGGGTGTTCCCTTTCACTTCAATTTTGAAAATATACACTTTGCATCACCCAGGAAGTGCCATTAAAACTTATCATTGCTGCAGTGTTCTGTTGGGGCTCTCCCTGTTGCTCTGGTGCCCACCCGGGGATCATGTGCACTGTGGTGCTAGATTGCTGAGAGGATTACTGTATTGTACTCATGCATCCTGATGAAGCTTAAACTTGGTGAAATGCGTTGACACATAAGGACCTCCTTACTATCATTGGAATTAGCAAGACTACTGCAATTGCTTTATGTACAGTTGATCCGATAAGCACCATGATATTTGATTTGATGAAAAGTCCTTGTTTTTAAACATTATGTATAATAAAATGTATAATTTTATATTAGACTCCTTGTTTGGCCAAATAGTTTTTGGTTTAACTATACAATGTGGATGTTGGCGTAAAGCAGTGGTCTTCAAACTGCGGCCCAGGTACCCAAATGTGGCCCTTTGCTTGCTTTTATCCTGCCCTTGGGGCACTATTACTTTCACTGATACCAACAATGGGGCATAATTCCCTCCCCCCCACACTGAGACCAGTGAAGAGGTACAATTCCTCCTAATGACACACTGGGGCACAACTCTTCCCACTGACATCAATGATGGGGTACAATTCTTCTCAATGACACCAATAATGGAGCTCAATTCTTCCCAATAACACCAACAATTGGGTCCAATGACGCCAATGATGGGGCACTATTCCTCCCACTGTCACCAAGGATTGAGCACAACGTCTCCCACTGAAACCAACGATTGGGCACTATTCCTCCCAATGACACCTTCTATTGGGCCCAATAAGCCCAATGATGGGGCACAATTCCCCTGAATGACACAAATGATGGCGCACAATTCCCCCATTTTTATAATTTTTCCTACTTAAAATGACTCTTATGCCCCATACACACGGTTGGATTTTCCAATGGGAAATGTTTGATGGGAGCTACTTGTCTGAAATTCCGACCGTGTGTAGGACATTTTCTATCGGAATTTCTGTCACACAAAATTTGAGATCTGGATCTCAAATTTTCCAACAACAAAATTCGTTATCGGAAATTCCGATCGTGTGTACACAATTCCGATGCACAAAGTTCCACACATGCTCGGAATCAAGCAGAAGAGCCTCACTGGCTATTGAACTTCATTTTTCTGGCTTGTCGTACATGTTGTACGTCACCGCGTTCTTGACGTTCGCAATTTCCGACCAACTTTGTGTGACCGTGTGTATGCAAGACAAGTTTGAGCCAACATCCATCGATTTTGTTGTCGGAATGTCCGATCAATTTCCAATCGTGTGTATGGGGCATAACATTATGATTGTAGTAATAAGCAAAGTTATTTACAAATGAAACAATTAAAAAAAAAACATTTTAGATTGAAATCATGAACAAAACGATCACAAATGAAAGCAGTTTAAATATTATTATACAACATACTGTAGTTATAATTCTTAGAAAACTAGAAATAAAAAATCTGCAAGAAAAAAAGAATTGATTGCTAGGATAGTGGAAGAGATTAATTAGGGAAAATTAAAGTAAATTACGAGTTCATAAAGCTGTGAATGAGAACAAATGTTATTTAAAAGGAAGAAGATAAAAAAGGACACTATTTTTTAAACATGTCAGGTTGCTTTTACTGTAGATTGAAGCTCATCCCTTCAATCTGCAGACAAATAAAATAGAATAGATACAAAACTAACAATGTTACTTTGTATCTCTCTAGCTCCTGTCTGATCAATGTTTATAAACAATGTTACTTTGTATCTCTCTATCCCCTGTCTGATCAATGTTTATAAACAATGTTACTTTGTATCTCTCTATCTCCTGTCTGATCAATGTTTATAAACAATGTTACTTTGTATCTCTCTATCTCCTGTCTGATCAATGTTTATAAACAATGTTACTTTGTATCTCTCTATCTCCTGTCTGCTCAATGACTATAAACAATGTTACTTTGTATCCATTTTTTCACTATTAGTTTTATATGTCTAGTATTTCGGTACTGAATTGCTGCAGTCTTTGGTGTTTTTAGTTTGTTGGCACAGAGTGCAGGTGATTGAATAAATACAGCGGAACCTTGGATTACAATCCGTTCCAGGAGAATGCTTGTAATCCAAAGCACTCGTATATCAAAGCGAGTTTCCCCATAGAAATAAAAAATCATAGAAATCATGGAAACAAAGATAATTAGTTCCGCATTGACTTCTATTGCATGCAATACCGCATGTGTCCAGAGGTGTGGGGGGGGCGCCGGAGAGCCTCAGAAATACTCGGGGACAGCTCGGCTGAACTAGAAAACCCTTGGAAAGGCTCAGAAACACTCAGGAACAGAGTAGTTCAGAGTATTTCTGAGTTGTTCTGAGTATTTCCGAACGCCTCCGAACTCTTCTGAGTGTCACCGGCGCCCCCACACCTCTGGCCAAATGCGGTAATGCACACCACATTAGCTTGAATTCTGCTCATTTTGCGAGTCAACACTCGCAAACCAGGTCAGGAATTTTTTTTAAAAAGTTGCTCGTCTTTCAAAGCGCTCATTAACCACGTTAACCAAGGTTCCACTGTACACTTAAGCGGAGATAAATTAATTTAACGTCACTGCAAGACCTGTAAGTGCCCCTCTTCCTAATTTCGATTTTTATGGATTTCTTTGTGGGTGAGAGTGCAAAATCTGGTCCAGCTCTACATAGAAACCAATCAGCTTCCACGTTTTATGAACACATATTTTAACAAACTGAAGTTAGAACCTGATTGGCTACCATGCAGAGCTGCACTGGTGTCTGAGTGCCCCAGAGTATGGTGTCTACCCTTGGGACTATTTAAGGGCCATTCATTCTTAATGGAACCCCAAATGTGGTGTAATTTTTCTATAAGTGTCAAGTAAAAAACTTGAAAGTTGCAGCAAAATGCATGTGAAAAAATGCGCCTGCCTCAGTGCCAAATCTTGGTACAATCTTGGAGCTTCTTTAGCACGATAAATGCTCATAAGGCAGCCCGTTTAAGTGAATGGGCTGCCCTATGTGCGTTACACGGAAACGCGTGTAAATTGCGCAAAAATAAAATGTTGTGAGCTGGTACATGTGTTTCCACTACCTGAAATGTGAATGGGGCCTAAAAGTTCTATAATAATCCTATGAGAAAAATATAATATTTTATATTTAATTCCAAAACAGGTATACAGACAATTACGGGTCTTGAAGCAGAGATATGTTGTAAATCGATTTATCTCCACTGCAAGACCCATAAGTGCATTTACATCTCTTTTGGATTTGTATGTATTTCTTTGTGGATGAGCACCCAGGCATTTACCTCATACATAGTGTATGGCGGGTACCCTTGGGACTGTTGGTATAATGTGTGCCAATCATGTTTTACTGTTTTCTACAGCTTAAGGACATCTAGAAGATGAGGTGTTGTGACCACTTCAGAGTCGGAATATTTTCCCGAGAGGACATAAAGACCTATGAATGGTTGATACGTATCATTACCTTCATCACGGGGGTGAAGGAGGTGCGGTCCATCCTGATCACCAATACTCAGTCCGATTTTACAGAGCAAGTCCCCAAGTGTTCCTTCGGCATCCTTTACCACAGCAAGACAAGAGGGCGCCTAAACATCACTGATGTTACTGACAGCCTGTACGATGAAGAGCTGCAACACCTATTTCAGGCTTATGGTAAGTTTGTGCCAAGAGTAGCCTACAGCTGGCCATTCATGATTCAGTTTTTTCGTTCAGCCAGAAAAAAAAATAATTTGATTTCCCCATCCACTCATGGGGATCAAATAAAAATGCACCAAATTAGCTGTTTTATGATAAATATACTTTTCATGAACAGGAATGGCCATATGCAGATCAAAATTTGACCAGGCCCTGCTGAGCCTGCTGAATTTGTATAGGCAGCTTTATAGAGAGTGTTAATTGGTAATTCCACTCAAAATGTTACATTGGTGTTCGGCACATAAAACCTGAATGTCCTCTAACTTGTCGATAACCCTAACCTAACCATACCAATTTAAATCTATTCTGCTAACCTAAATATAACATAGTAATGTAGACAAAAACTCACTCAAGCTGTACCGAATGATTGTAGAATGATGAGCTGAATAACGGTGCTCAGGCTTGTTGTGTCCCATAGACACAAAATAGCAAAAAATGCCGGCAACTCGATTGCTTCTTCTTAAATCTTTATTGCACACTAACAGCAGTGCGACATCTAAATTGCTAACATGTTTCGGCCGGAGCCTTGATGCTTTGAGGAAGGCTCCAACCGAAACATGTTAGCGTTTTAGATGTCACACTGCTGTTAGTGCTCAATAAAGATTTAAGAAGAAGCAATCAAGTTGCCGGCATTTTTTGCTAAAAATAACATAAGCCCTTAAAACAATCTTGTCCACTGCCTAAAAAGTGCAGCTAATGGAGTCCTGCAAAAGAAGAGATATTATACTCACATCTCTGGTGCCCCATGTCTCCTTCCTCTCCTCCATTCCAGTGATGCAACCTCCAAAAGACTCTTCAGCATTTAATACTTCTGGAAGTGTGTCCCTCACTGCATGCTTTGGTTTAATCCCCTGATCCCTATGATACTACAGGACCCAGCAGGTGAACCAGAAGACACACACTGATAGAGAGCTGAGTATACTATCTCTTATATTGCAGGGAACTTTCATATGGATTTTTCAAGTGACTGATGGATTTTTTAAGGTCATATTTCCCTAATATTTTCCCCTGACAAAAACCTTACAATATTTTGTATTCCTGCCCCTCCAACAATGGTGCGATTTCCTTAAGTAGTTTCTGTCTCTGCCCCTCTCACAATGGGGAGATTCCCTGCAGTAGTTTGTGTCTCTGCCCCTCCCACAATAGTGAGTAGGGATGAGCTTTGTGTTCGAGTGGAACCCATGTTCGACTCGAACATCGTCTGTTTGGTCGTTCGCCGAATTGCAAACGTTATGGGCCGTTTGCGCCAAATTCGAGTGGCGCGTCACGGCCCATAATGCACTGCGGCATCGCAGTGCATTGCTGGCTGATGATTGGCCAAGCATGCACTATGACCCGCATGCTTGGCCAATCACAGCGCTGTCTGTACAGAGAGCCATGCTGCAGCGGCTGCACACGCAGCAGACGGCCATCAATGAGTACCTGTGCAACTATGGAACCAGGACAGGGTCAGGGGAGCTTGATTTTTTTTCCACACGCCAGTGGGCCATGATCAGGGATGCATGCACTGTCCTGTCACCGTTTGAGGAGGCCACGAGGATGGTGAGCAGTGACAGTGCATGCATCAGTGACACTGTCCCGCTTGTCCACCTGTTGGAGCACATGGTGCGTGGAATAATGGACAGGGCACTTGAGGCAGAACAGGGGCAGGAAGAGGAGAACTTCCTTAGCTCTCAAGGCCCCCTTCATCCAGACAGTGTTCCTGCGTGCCCGCCAATCACACAGGAAGAGGACGAGGAGGTGGATTGTGTCAGCATGGAGGTGGAGCCTGGCACTCAGCATCAGCAGCAGTCTTTAAGAGGTCATTTACAGTCCCAAGAAACCCATGGACTTGTACGTGGCTGGGAGGAGGTGGCTGAGGATCATTTCATCCTTAGTGACCCATTGGACTCCGGGCCGAATGCCTCAGCAAACCTACACTGCATGGCCTCCCTGATCCTGCAAAGCCTGCGTAAGGATCCTCGTATTCGTAGTATCAAGGAGGGGGATTGTTACTGGCTGGCAACCCTCCTTGATCCACGTTACAAGGGTAAGGTTGGGGACCTTATCTTGCCATCGCAGAGGGAGCAGAGGATGAAACATCTTCGGGAGGCCTTGCAGAAAGGTCTGTGCAACGTGTTCCCAGAGACTGGGAGGTTACAAACTCCTATTCCTGGACAATGTGTTGCCGAGGCTTTGGTCAGTCAAAGAAGGAGCGGTGGAGAAGGTGGCAATTTTTTCGTCCACAGCCCCAAGGTATGATCGGTTCCAGCAACCATCGCCAGCGTCTGTTTTACATGGTGCAGGAATACCTAGGGGCAAGATCTGTCTTGGACACCTTTCCCACCGAAAATCCTCTGGGTTACTGGGTCTTGAGGATGGATCATTGGCCAGAGCTTGCACAGTATGCAATTGAGCTACTGGCGTGTCCTGCATCCAGCGTTCTTTCGGAACGCACATTTAGTGCTGCTGCAGGCCTTGTAACCGATCACAGGGTTCGTCTATCCACCGACCCGGTCGATCGACTGACCTTCATAAAAATGAATCAGTTTTGGATCACCACCAGATACCAAGCACCTGATGCTGATGTAACCGAATATTTTTTTTTTAAATGTCTGATCCCTTCAAGACTGCCTATGCTGATGCTGAGTGACTATCCTGTTATGCTGAGTGACTATCCTCTTCCTCCTCAATGATCATGCTGATAGCTTGTAAGAATATTTTTGTTTCTGGGCGCTGCTACCAGTGGCTAAGGCCCAATTTTTCAGCCCCTGTTTAACAGGGGTGTGAGAGGAGGGCCCGTGGAACTCAGAATCCCTTGGAAAGTAGGGGATGCCCTTGTTTCAGCTCCCCATACACCTCTTATGTCTAAGTCACCCTGTGCTATCCTGGCACAGGGTGAGTGAGAAAATATATCTTGGACTACTTAAAATGGGACAGTAATATTTGTCCACAATATCCCCCAGGATGTATGTAGAGACTATTATTGGTTTGTTTGATTCTGAACTCAACCTGTTAATTGAGTGAGCTGATCACATTAGCCTCCAGGACTGGCTAGGAGACGAACAGTCTACTCCTACTATAGTTGTTGATGACTAGGCTGAGGAGGGGGGAGATTGTTCTTTGTATTGTTAATTGTAATTAGCTCCTGCTATTGTGTTTATACTACTGTGTGAAGCTCGGTGCCCACAAGTCTGTCTCTGAGTCATCTGGTCTGCGTAAATGATTTGGTAAACTAGCTCATGTTAATTAGGTTAATTAGGTTTCAGGTGTATTGTTAGAGTAATATGAGCAGGAGGGGGGAACCTCATCTTCTACTGTATATAAGACTGTATTCTGGTTCTAATAAAAATATATATAGTTCATGTTAGCAACTAAGCAAGTCTTGTCTTGTTTTATGCTTGAAATATCTGATATCTGTATCCAGACTACAAGGAAGTGGTATACTGACGAAAGCACTCAAGTGGAGTGAGGGACGTTCCGTGACATTGGTGGCAAGCAGCGGGACGCTTCCTGCAGTTTGGGACATCCAAACTTCCACCTGGATCCAAGGCCCGGATAGCAGGAGAGGAGAGGAGAGGTACAGATAGCAGCTACCATGGAGGAGGAATTCAGAAGGAGGTTGCGAGAGATGGAGATACAGCACAGAGGACCAGTATCAGAGCAGATCCTGCTGGGATGGTGTGATTCTATTCGCTGCAAACTCTGGAGAGAAGCGCTAGCCCGTGAGCAGCGACACCAGGGAAAAGTTCTCCCCTCCATCCAGGTCTCAGTACAGATTGCGGGTGCAGTTTTTGGGAGAAAAACCGCACAAGGAGCAGACAGCTGAATTAAGCAGGCTGGTCTGGGCAGAGATGAAGCTGGATGATAGCTACAGAGCCCTCCGGTGGCATGTATGCCAAGCATGTCCCTGGATAGCAGATGACAGCCCAACGGAAGACTTAAGCTACGGCGGCTTGGGATTGTTGTATGTGAAGCTGACAGAGGACCCTAACTTTGGGAGTGATTTGGATGACGGGTGGACAAAATCATGGATTTCAGAGAAGGGCTACTAAACATTTCGGAAGTGCACTGGGCATAGGAAGATTTGGAGTTTCTGGCCGTTCAGGAATGGGAGCTGGAGATCGCCTACAAACGGCTGCTAGACGTTGCTCAGTGCCAGGTCTGGGCTTCCTTTGCCTGGGACTATCAGGAAATACCAATTGACAACCCTGAAATCCTGGCTGAAGAGTTGGCAATGTGGCAGAGTAATAGTGTGCCTTGTCAACCTGCCCCCACAGCTATGGAGGCGGAGGTCTTATGGCGGATGCAGCAAGTGCTGACTGACCTTGATGATCCTGTTTCTGCATGGGATGATCTTGGATGGAGGAATGTGCCTGTCCAGCAGCATGCCAGAGAATCAGCAGTGTAAAATCTGGAGATTGCCGTCGCCAAACCTGAAGTGCTGACAACAGGGCAGAGCTCTGCTAACCTCTGCCCAGCACTGATAGCATCTTCTAAGCTCCATTGACAGGAGATGGTCAATCTCTATCCCCAGACACCAGTTGCAGAGACAGGGGATTTGATAGACTTTTCTGCTGAGGAAGAACAACCTGATGAGCCTCCAGCAGAAGAGCTGGTATTGGGGCCAAACTTCACTGTGCTCTGTCCAGCACCAACAATAGTATCTGTGGAGTTACAAGGAACTTCCCCAGTTGAAGCACTCGCAACCAGGCAGAGTGCTACCAACCTCTGCCCAGCACCGGAAACAACTACAGAGTTCCAGGGAGGCTGGGCAGTCAGCCTCCCTCCCCAACAGTTAGCCGGAGCAGATGGTGTGGGGTTTCCAGCAGAAGGGCTGGCAACAGGGCCGAGTACTGCTGGACTCTGCCCTCAACTAACAGAGGATGGATTTCCTGTGAAGGTGGATGGGACTTCAGTCTCCACCTGTATACCCCAGGGATGCTGGGCAGTCAGCCCAGATCCCCAACAGCATGATGGAGTGAGCCCAGTCACCCTGTCTTCTCTCTAGTGGCAGAAAGGACTCCAGGGAGAAGGGCCAGTCCAGGGAGAAGGGCCAGTCCAGGCCTCTCCCCAGCGGCAGATATGTTCTCTGAGAGAGGCAGAGGTTGGCTGGGTGAGTAATGCCTTGTTTGGAACAATTTATTTGGGGTACTGTGTGGGTACAGGCATTAGAGGACTGGAACTACTGACTAACTTCGGAGTCAACCTGTCTGGGGTCTCCTCCTGTGTTAGTCTTCTGCCGAAAGGGGAGAGATGTGACGGGAGGGCCCGTGGAACTCAGAATCCATTGGAAAGTAGGGGATGCCCTTGTTTCAGCTCCCCATACACCTCTTATGTCTAAGTCACCCTGTGCTATCCTGGCACAGGGTGAGTGAGAAAATATATCTTGGACTACTTAAAATGGGACAGTAATATTTGTCCACAATATCTCCCAGGATGTATGTAGAGACTATTATTGGTTTGTTTGATTCTGAACTCAACCTGTTAATTGAGTGAGCTGATCACATTAGCATCCAGGACTGGCTAGGAGATGAACAGTCTACTCCTACTATAGTTGTTGATGACTAGGCTGAGGAGGGGGGAGATTGTTGATTGTACTACTGTGTGAAGCTTGGTGCCCACAATTCTGTGTCCTACAGGTTATGTCTCTGAGTCATCTGGTCTGGGTAAATGATTTAGTAAACTAGCTCATGTTAATTAGGTTAATTAGGTTACAGGTGTATTGTTAGAGTAATATGAGCAGGAGGAACCTCATCTTCTACTGTATATAAGACTGTATTCTGGTTTTAATAAAAATATATAGTCAATGTTAGCAACTAAGCAAGTCTCGTCTTGTTTTATGCTTGGGGGTGGTTGGAATATCTGATATCTGTATCCAGACAACAAGGGAGTGGTATACTGACGGGAGCACTCAAGTGGAGTGAGGGACGTTCCGTGACAAGGGGCGTGTAATTACAATTTTTGATGCAATTCTTTGCAGCAGGGCTCGTTCCTGCGCTCCACCTAGAGTATCTGTGAGGGGTTGCAGTGTTGTGGCACCAGCACCAGTACCTAAGGCCCAATTTTTCTGTCCCTGTTTAACAGGGACATGTAATTAAAATTCTTGATCTGATATTTCACAGCAGGCCCGTTCCAGCGCCCACCAAGAGTAACTGTGAGGACATACAGTGTTGTGGCACCAGCACCACCACCATCACCAAAGGCCCAACTTTTCTGCCCCTGTTCAACAGGGGCATGTAATTACAATTCTTGATCTAATATTTCACAGCAGGGCCCTGTGAGGGCTTACAGTGTTGTGGCAACATCAACACCTAAGGCCACAATTTCTGCAGAGTATATAGGGCAGGCCCCTACTTTCAAACATCCAACTTACAAACAACTCCTACTTGCAAACGGAAGGAGACAACAGGAAGTGAGATGAAATCTACCCCTAGGAAGGGAAATTCTCTCCTGTAAGAGTTAATATGGGAAAAATGTTTCTCCTTTCCATTGATGCTTTATCTGTGTTTCACTTAAAACCCCACATTTTCTTAAAACATTTGTCATTGGGACAATTCCCTATGTTTTCCAAAAAGCTTAAAATAGATTTTTTGGCTGGAACTAAATACGTTAAAAATGTACCAGTTCAAAATTACAAACAGATTCTACTTAACAATAAACCTACAGTCCCTGTCTTGTTTGCAACGCCTGTATACTGCTGTTCAGAGTATATAGGGCCTCGGGGCCCCACACCTTTCCTTTTTTTAATTTGGGTGCGGGGTTCCCCTTAATATCCATACAAGACCCAAAGAGCCTGGTAATGGACTTGGGGGGGTACTCATGCTGTTTGTCTCACTGATTTTCATTCATATTTCCAGGATCCGACATTACATTAAAGCCGCAAGCAGTTTTAAATTACTTTTATTCCTTTAAAAATGTCATTTTGTGCAAGGACTGCTCTAAGTACGGGAAAAATGCGCCACTTTACAGGAATACTATAGACACCCCCAGGTACAAAATCTAAAGGAATATTTCACTTTTTTTTTCACTTCAAGCATCATTAAAATCACTGCACCTGAAAAAAACGGCCATTTTTAAAACATTTTTTTGCATTGTTACATGTCCCCTGGGGCAGGACCTGGGCCCCCAAACCCTTTTTAGGACAATACCATGCAAATTAGACTTTAAAATGAGCACTTTTGATATCAAACGTTCGAGTCCCATAAACTTCAATGGGGTTCTAACGTTCGTTCAAATTTTCGGTCTGTTCTGGTGTGAACTGAACTGGGGGGGGGGTGTTCGGCTCATTCCTAATAGTGAGATATCCCTGCAGTAGTTTGTGTCTCTGCCCCTCCCACAATAGTGAGATTTCCCTGCAGTAGTTTATGCCTCTGCCCCTCCCACAATGGTGAGATTCCCTGCAGTAATTTGTGTCTCTGCCCCTCCCACAATGATGAGATTCCCTGCAGTAGTTTCTGTCTCTGCCCCTCCCACAATGGGGAGATTCCCTGTAGTAGTTTGTGTCTCTGCCCCTCCCACAATGGTTAGATTTCCCTGCTTTAGTTTGTGTCTCTGCCCCTCCCACAATGGTGTGATTCCCTGCAGTAGTTTGTGTCTCTGCCCCTCCCACAATGGTGAGATTCCCTGCAGTAGTTTCTGTCTCTGCCCCTCCCACAATGGGGGAGATTCCCTGTAGTAGTTTGTGTCTCTGCCCCTCCCACAATGGTTAGATTTCCTTGCTTTAGTTTGTGTCTCTGCCCATCCCACAATGGAGTGATTCCCTGCGGTAGTTTGTGTCTCTGCCCCTCCCACAATGGTGAGATTCCCTGTAGTAGTTTGTTTCTCTGCCCCTCCCATAATGGTGTGATTTCCCTGCAGTAGTTTGTGTCTCTGCCCCTCCCACAATGATGAGATTTCCCTGCAGTAGTTTGTGTCTCTGCCCCTCCCACAATGGTGAGATTTCCTGCAGTAGCTTTTATCTCTGCCTCTCCTTCAATAGAATTTCTTTGGCCCTCCCACAGTGCAATGGGCAGATTTCCCCTACAGTAATTGTTCTCTGCTCATCCTACAATGGGGAGATATGCTGTGTGTGTCAGTGGCGGAACTACCAGGTGGCAAATGTCACACTTGTGACTGTGGGGGGCCCCAAGACAGCCCACTGTCAGCTCAGAACTGCCTGAATACTGCTAAGACTCAGGTGGCAAAGGGCGGGTCTGGCGCTGGCAGTGAGGAAGCCCTGATCCAAGGCTAGGAAAATAGCGGCAGAGGCTGCAGGGCTCACATGAGTGGACCCCTCATCCCCCTCCTCCTCATCGCAGAGACGGAGGACTGGGACACCTGCTGCAGGAAGTAATGCACACAAGGAGCCACAGTAATCCACAGGTAGAGTTAATATAGAACTATATATCACAAGCTGGACCAGGAAAATGTTGAGGCTGTACTCTGGTAGATGTAAGGGGGCACTCTGGATGAGGAGGTAAGGGTGCATTAAGGAGGAGAATGTAAGGGGGCACGCTGAAGGATCTAAGGGAGCACTCTGGTGGTACTAACTTAGTACCGCCAGAGTGCCCCCTTAGATCCTCCAGAGTGCCCCTTTCATTCTTTTAAAGTGCCCCCTTAGTACTACTAAGGGGCCACGCCGGACGATGTAAGGGGGCACTCTGGAGGCACAGGTGTAAGGGGGCACTCTGGAGGCACAGATGTAAGGGGGCACACTGGAGGATGTGAGGAGCACTCTGGAATATGTTAGGGGCACTGTGGAGGCATAGGTGTAAGGGGGCACGCTGGAGGCACAGATGTAAGGGGGCACACTGGAGGATGTGAGGAGCACTCTGGAATATGTTAGGGGCACTCTGGAGGATGTGAGGAGCACTCTGGAATATGTTAGGGGCACTCTGGAGGATGTGAGGAGCACTCTGGAATATGTTGGGGGGCACTCTGGAAGTACAGATGTAAGGGGACACTCTGGAGGCACACGTGTAAGGGGGCACTCTGGAGGATGTGAGGAGCACTCTGGAAAATGTTTAGGGACACTTTGGAGGTACAGATGTAGGGGGGCACACTGGAGGCACAGATGTAAGGGGACACTCTTGAGGACGTGAGGAGCACTCAAGAGGTACAGATGTAAGGGAGCGCTCTGGAGGCACAGATGTAAGCGGGCACACTGGGGGCAAAGATGTAAGGGGACACTCTGAAGCACGTGAGGAGCACTCTAGAGGTACAGATGTAAGGGAACGCTCTGGAGGCACAGATGTAAAGGGGCACTCTGGAGGCACAGATGTAAGCGGGCACTCTGAGGCACAGATGTAAGGGAGCGCTCTGGAGGATGTGAGGAGCACTCTGATAAATGTTAGGGGGCACTCTGGAGGTACAGATGTAAGGGGTCACTCTGGAGGCACAGATGTAAGGGGGCACTCTGGAGCATGTGAGGAGTACTCTGGAAAATGTTAGGGGGCACTCTGGAGGTACAGATGTAAGGGGGCACTCTGGAGGTACAGATGTAAGGGGGCACTCTGAAGGCACAGATGTAAGCGGGCACTCTGAAGGCACAGATGTAAGGGGGCACTCTGGAGGATGTGAGGAGCACTCTGGAAAATCTTGCGGACACTCTGGAAGTGCAGATGTAAGGGGGCACTCTGGAGGCACAGATGTAAGCGGGCACTCTGAGGCACAGATGTAAGGGAGCGCTCTGGAGGATGTGAGGAGCACTCTGATAAATGTTAGGGGGCACTCTGGAGGTACAGATGTAAGGGGTCACTCTGGAGGCACAGATGTAAGGGGGCACTCTGGAGCATGTGAGGAGTACTCTGGAAAATGTTAGGGGGCACTCTGGAGGTACAGATGTAAGGGGGCACTCTGGAGGTACAGATGTAAGGGGGCACTCTGAAGGCACAGATGTAAGCGGGCACTCTGAAGGCACAGATGTAAGGGGGCACTCTGGAGGATGTGAGGAGCACTCTGGAAAATCTTGCGGACACTCTGGAAGTGCAGATGTAAGGGGGCACTCTGGAAGATGTGAGAAACACTCTGGAAAATGTTAAGGGACACTCTGGAGGTACAGATGTAAGGGGGCTCTCTGGAGGATGTAAGGAGCACTCTAGAGGCACAGATGTAAGGGAGCACTGTGGAGAATAAGAGGAGCACTCTGAAAAATATTAGGGGTCACTCTGGAGGTACAGATGTAAGGGAGCACTCTGGAGGCACAGATGTAAGGGGGTACTCGGGAGGATGAGAGGAGCACTCTGGAAAATGTTAGGGGACACCCTAGAGGTACAGATGTAAAGGGTCACTCTGGAGGCACAGATGTAAAGGGGCACTCTGGAGGCACAGATGTAAGCGGGCACTCTGAGGCACAGATGTAAGGGAGCGCTCTGGAGGATGTGAGGAGCACTCTGGAAAATGTTAGGGGGCACTCTGGAGGTACAGATGTAAGGGGTCACTCTGGAGGCACAGATGTAAGGGGGCACTCTGGAGCATGTGAGGAATACACTGGAAAATGTTAGGGGGCACTCTGGAGGTACAGGTGTAAGGGGGCACTCTGGAGGTACAGATGTAAGGGGGCACTCTAGAGGCACAGATGTAAGCGGGCACTCTGGAGGCACAGATGTAAGCGGGCACTCTGGAGGCACAGATGTAAGGGGGCACTCTGGAGGATATGAGGAGCACTCTGGAAAATCTTGCGGACACTCTGGAAGTGCAGATGTAAGGGGGCACTCTGGAAGATGTGAGAAACACTCTGGAAAATGTTAAGGGACACTCTGGAGGTACAGATGTAAGAGGGTACTCTGGTGGTACAGATGTAAGGGTGCTCTCTGGAGGCACAGATTTAAGGGGGCTCTCTGGAGGATGTAAGGAGCACTCTAGAGGCACAGATGTAAGGGAGCACTCTGGAGAATAAGAGGAGCACTCTGAAAAATGTTAGGGGTCACTCTGGAGGTACAGATGTAAGGGAGCACTCTGGAGGCACAGATGTAAGGGGGTACTCTGGAGGATGAGAGGAGCACTCTGGAAAATGTTAGGGGACACCCTAGAGGTACAGATGTAAAGGGTCACTCTGGAGGTACAGATGTAAGGGAGCACTCTGGAGGATGTAAGGAGCACTCTGGAAAGTGTTAGAGGACACTCTAGATGTACAGATTTAAGGGGTCACCCTGGAGGATGTAAGGGGGCAAAAACATGTGCATTTATTATTATTTTTTCTTAATGGTGAATTTAGTCTTTAAATATCTTCGGGAAAAAATACACTTTAACCACTTGCCGACCAGCCTCCGCAGTTGTACTGTGGCAGAATGGCACGGCTGGGCAAAACGACGTTATGTATTCCCTGCGGCCACTAGGGGGCGTGCACGAGTGCCTCCTCCCAGCCGATGAGAGTGCTCAGCGGTCCTAATCACCACCAGGTTCCCACGATCGCCGCTGACACACAGAGAACCGGGATCTGTTTGTGTAAACACACAGTTTCCGGTTCTCTGAGGGGAGAACAGAAAGATCCTCTGTTCATACAGAGTATGAACAGCGATCTGTCATCTCCCCTACACAGTCCCCTCCCCCCTTCAGTTAGAACACACACTAGTGAAACACATTAACCCCTTGATCGCCCCCTAGTGTTAACCCCTTCCCTGCCAGTGACATTTTACAGTAATCATTGCATTTTTATAGCATTGATCGCTGTATTAATGCCAATGGTCCCAAAAATGTGTCACAATTGTCCGATGTGTCCACCATAATGTCGCAGTCCCGATAAAAATCGCAGATTGATGCCATTACTAGTAAAAAAAAATAAAAAGTAATTTAAAAAATGCCATAAAACTATCCCCTATTCTGTAGACGCGATTGTGATTTTGTATTGCGATTTTTTTTTACCAATAATATGTAGAAGAATACATATCGGCCTAAACTGAGGAAAAAAAATAGTTTTTTTATATATTTTTGGGGGATATTTATTATAGCAAAAAGTAAAAAATAATGTGTTTTTTTTCAAAATTGTCGGTCTTTTTTTGTTTATAGCGCAAAAAATATAAACCGCAGAGGTTAGAAAATACCACCAAAAGAAATCTCTATTTTTGGGAAAAAAAGGACGTCAATTCTGTTGGGTTGCAACGTTGCATGACCGCGCAATTGTCAGTTAAAGCGACGCAGTGCCAAATCGCAAAAAGTGTTCTGGTCAGGAAGGGGGTAAAATCTTTCAGGCCTGAAGTGGTTAATGAATTTTAATGCACACAAACACAATATATTAAACATTTTTTGACAAAATATCTAAAATAGTGTTATGGCAAGTAAATCGATACTTAACACAGTGGTTGCAGGAGAAGGTGGGGAATGTCCACTAATGAGCACACAGTGGTTGGAGGAGAATGTGGGGAATGACCACCAAGAGCACACAGTGGTTGGAGGAGAAGGTGGGGAATGTCCACCAATGAGCACACAGTGGTTGGAGGAGAAGGTGGGGAATGTCCACCAATGAGCACGCAATGGTTGGAGGAGAAGATGGGCAATGTCCACCAATGAGCACACAGTGGTTGGAGGAGAAAGTGGAAAATGTCCACCAATGAGCACACAGTGGTTGGAGGAGAAAGTGGGAAATGTCCATCAATGAACACACAGTGGTTGGAGGAGAAGATGGGCAATGTCCACCAATGAGCACACAGTGGTTGGAGGAGAAGATGGGCAATGTCCACCAAGGAGCACACAGTGGTTGGAGGAGAAAAAGGTGAATGTCCTTACATGGCCTAATCAGAGCCCAGACATTGAAAATCTGTGGAATGACTTGAAGACTGCAGTCCATAAACCGTCAGCATCAAAAGTAACTAAACTTGAATCGTTCTGCAAAGAAGAGTGGGCAAATATTGCAAAGTCTAGATGTGTAAAAGTTAACCACTTCAGCCCCGGAAGGATTTACCCCCTTCCTGACCAGAGCACTTTTTACAATTTGGCACTGCGTCGCTTTAACTGCTAATTGCGTGGTCATGCAATGCTGTACCCAAACGAAATTTGCGTCCTTTTCTTCCCACAAATAGAGCTTTCTTTTGATGGTATTTGATCACCTCTGCCTCTTTCATTTTTTGCGCTATACACGGAAAAAGACCGAAAATTTTGAAAAAAAATGATATTTTCTACTTTTTGTTCTAAAAAAAATCCAATAAACTCAATTTTAGTCATACATTTAGGCCAAAATGTATTCGCCCACATGTCTTTGGTAAAAAAAATGTCAATATGTGTATATTTATTGGTTTGCGCAAAAGTTATAGCGCCTACAAACTAGGGTACATTTTCTGGAATTTACACAGCCTTTAATTTATGACTGCCTATGTCATTTCTTGAGGTGCTAAAATGGCAGGGCAGTACAAAACCCCCACAAATGACCCCATTTTGGAAAGTAGACACCTCAAGGAAATTGCTGAGAGGCATGTTGAGCCCATTGAATATTCATTTTTTTTGTCCCAAGTGATTGAATAATGACAAAAAAAAAAAAAAAATACAAAAAGTTGTCACTAAATGATATATTGCTCACACAGGCCATGGGCATATGTGGAATTGCACCCCAAAATACATTTATCTGCTTCTCCTGAGTACGGGGATACCACATGTGTGGGACTTTTTGGGAGCCTAGCCGCGTACGGGACCCCGAAAACCAATCACTGCCTTCAGGATTTCTAAGGGCGTACATTTTTGATTTTACTCCTCACTACCTATCACAGTTTTGAAGGCCATAAAATGCCCAGATGGCATAAACCCCCCCCCTAAATGACCCCATTTTGGAAAGTAGACACCCCAAGCTATTTGCTTTGAGGCATGTTGAGTCCATGGAATGTTTTATATTTTGACACAAGTTGCGGGAAAGTGACAATTTTTTTTTTTTTTTTGCACAAAGTTGTCACTAAATGATATATTTCTCACACAGGCCATGGGCATATGTGGAATTGCACCCCAAAATACATTTATCTGCTTCTCCTGAGTACGGGGATACCACATGTGTGGGACTTTTTGGGAGCCTAGCTGCGTACGGGACCCCGAAAACCAATCACCGCCTTCAGGATTTCTAAGGGTGTAAATTTTTGATTTCACTCCTCACTACCTATCACAGTTTCGGAGGCCATGGAATGCCCAGGTGGAACAAACCCCCCCCCAAATTACCCCATTTTGGAAAGTAGACACCCCAAGCTATTTGCTGAGAGGCATGGTGAGTATTTTGCAGCTCTCATTTGTTTTTGAAAATAAAGAAAGACAAGAAAAAAAAAAATTTTTTTCTTTTTTCAAATTTCAAAACTTTGTGACAAAAAGTGAGGTCTGCAAAATACTCACTATACCTCTCATCAAATAGCTTGGGATGTCTACTTTCCAAAATGGGGTCATTTGGGGTTTTTTTTTGCCACCTGGGCATTCCATGGTCTCCGAAACTGTGATAGGCAGTGAAGAGTGAAATCAAAAATTTACGGCCTTAGAAAGCCTGAAGGCAGTGCCTGGTTTTCGGGGTCCCGTACGCGGCTAGGCTCCCAAAAAGTCTCACACATGTGGTATCCCTGTACTCAGGAGAAGCACAGTATTTGCGCAGCGATTTTTCAAATGCATTTTTTGGGGAAGAAATACACTTTTTTAAATTTTAATGCACTAAAACACACTATATTGCCCAAATGTTTGATGAAATAAAAAAGATGATCTTAGGCCGAGTACATGGATACCAAACATGACATGCTTTAAAATTGCGCACAAACGTGCAGTGGCGGCAAACTAAATACATTTTTAAAAGCCTTTAAAAGCCTTTACAGGTTACCACTTTAGATTTACAGAGGAAGTCTACTGCTAAAATTACTGCCCTCGATCTGACCTTCGCGGTGATACCTCACATGCATGGTACAATTGCTGTTTACATTTGACGCCAGACCAACGCTTGCGTTCGCCTTAGCGCGAGAGCAGGGGGGACAGGGGTGCTTTTTTTTTTTTTTTCTTTATTATTTTTTTGCTTTTTTATCTTATTTTTAAACTGTTCCTTTCATTTTTTTTTTTTAAATCATTTTTATTGTTATCTCAGGGAATGTAAATATCCTCTATCATAGCAATAGGTAGTGACAGGTACTCTTTTTTGAAAAAATTGGGGTCTATTAGACCCTAGATTTCTCCTCTGTCCTCAAAGCATCTGACCACACCAAAATCGGTGTGATAAAATGCTTTCCCAATTTCCCAATGGCGCTGTTTACATCCGGCGAAATCTAAGTCATAAAATGCTCGTAGCTTCCGGTTTCCATAGAGATGTTTGGAGCCACTCTGGTCTCTGATCAGCTCTATGGTCAGCTGGCTGAATCACCGGCTGCATTCTCAGGTTCCCTGTTGAGACAGGAGAGCCAGAGAAAAACACAGAAGACGGTGTGGGGGGGGGGGGGGCATTCCCTCCCACTGCTTGTAAAAGCAGTCTAGAGGCTAATTAGCTGCTAGGATTGCTTTTACATGAAAGACGACCGCTGGCTGAAAAGAATGATACCAAGATGATACCTAAACCTGCAGGCATCATTCTGGTATAACCATTCAAAGTCGTGAATTGCGTACCTAAAGACAAAAAAAAGGTTAACAATAAAGCACAGTAGACGGTAAAGTATAAAAAATTGCATACCTGAAAAGCAAACATGATAAAACATAATAACAATAAAACATTGCAGAATAGAATACAGTAAAAAAAGAGCAGAACAATAGAGAGAATAGAGAGAGAGGGAACAATAAAACGACAACTATTTTTATTTTATTTTATATTTTTGTTTGTGTTTTTTTTTTTTTTTTACACTTTTTTTTGTAACTGTAACTTTTATACCTGTAACCGGTTCCAGGTTCGGGTCTCTCAAAATGCGATGGCTTCTTGGGAGACCCTGTGAAAGTGTGTCTAGTCTGTGGAATGCTGTACCCTACGCTAATACTCAACTAGTGAATGGTAGCGTTCAAAACATTCACCAATGCAAAGACCAGGATTGTCAGGACAGGAGGGACAATAATAGCGGGTGTCACGCCTATATCCGCGCTTGCTGCAGACACGACATCTTTTGGGGGGGGTTCGTTGGGTAGGGGTACTCGGGAGGACATAAAGAAAATGCCTCTCATGCAGCCGATTGCATTTGGTTGGGGATGTGAATGGGGGAAGTACGGGCGCTGCAGAAGTGGTGGGTTCCCAATTAGGATTGGCGAATGCAGCAGGAAAGGCACTATGGGCACGACGGGGATGTTTGTCTTTTTGGTGGCAGCGGGACACTACTTGTGCTTGCCACCTCACCAGCTTGAACTGCACTTATGGGACTCGCCACGTCACCAAGTGTTACTGCAGTGCTGGTTTGACCATGACAGGGGTGTACTAGCCCACAGGTGCTTGTCAGTTCACCAAAATACTACCAAAAAAAAATGTTAGCGATCGCAGGGATCAGGCCTGACTCTGCGAACGCTGCAGTTATGCGTTTAGTGTTTTGTGAGTGACAGTGATCGATCGATACTGCACTTGGGTGGGCCGGGCCGGGCGGAGGGGAAAAACGCAGGTGCTAGCAGGTATCTGGGCTGATCACACTAACACTGCGTTTTTGGGAACCCTAAACTGCTGGGGACGCTAGTATAGATCTGATCGGATCAGATATTGATCCATTAAGATACTATACCACTAAGGGAGGTGTATGCTGCGTGCGTGGCGCTAACCTGACGCTGCCTGGGGCGACGCATATCACCGCCGGGCGATCAGGGGACTAAACCTTTATTCGGTAATAAACGGCGGGTGCCCTGACACTATAAAAAATAAACGAACTAACCAGCGTCACCCGTAACGGTTATACGGTGATCAGTGGTGAAAGGGTTAACTAGGGGGCAATCAAGGGGTTAAAACATTTATTAGGTAGTATATGGGGGTCCCTGTCGCTATAAAACGCTGATGGCGAACCTAAATATTTACCTCCCTAACTAGCGTCACCAGTGACACTAATACAGCGATCAGAAAAATGATCGTTTAGCGACACTGGTGACGGGGGGTGATCAAGGGGTTAAAACTTTATTAGGGGGGGTTACGGGGGTATCCTAGACCTACAGGGGGCTAACCCTAACTGTCCTAACACTTCTAACTGTCACAAACTGACACCATGCAGTAATCAGAAAAAAAAAAAATACTGCTTGGTTTCAGTGTGACAGGGAGGGGGGAGGGGTGATTGGGGGGTGATTGGGGGGTGATCGGGGGGCGATCGGGGGGGGGGTCGGGGGTGTAAAGTGTGCCTGGCATGTTTCACTGTGTGTGTGTTGTGCACTCACATGTCTTCTCTCATCGGCGCCGGAACAGAAACTGCCGAGCCGAGGAGAGATGACATCACATGCCGACCGCCGCTAGCACCGGGGGGGGTCCAATCGGACCCCCCGCCCGCGGGAGGCAGATCACGTACGGGTACGTGATTCTGCCTGCCCGTGCCATTCTGCCGCAGTATATCTGCGTTAGGCGGTCGGCAAGTGGTTAATAGAGACAAATCCCAACACTGTAAAGTCTGGAATTAAAGCAAAAGTTAGTCCAACAAAATACTGACACAAGGGGAGGGGGGGATCCTTTTTGCAACTCAGTGATTCTGTTTTTGATTTTTTTCTGACATGTTGATGATTTCTTTTGCTTGGGTGTTATAATTTGCACTAGTAAATACAGCTGGATAAAATAAAAATGGTGTCTGTCTTCATCTCAGGCTGAAAAATGTAAATATTTTAAAATGGGGGGGGGGGGGGGGTTATTTTCTATAACCACTGTTTTGTGATCAATTTAATTATTGTATAGTGATAGTGTTCTGTTATCTCCCCTTTTATGTGATACATACAGGACGGGACAATGTGATCGTAGTGGTGGGTGACATGGAGGACAGCAGTAACGAGAAGAAGGCTTTTATCATCGGGGAACAGCCCAAGCTTGGTCAATACGCGAGCGATGTCTTCCTCTTCAATGAGGTCAAAGATGATAAAGCTCCTTTTGAAGGACCAAAAATTGAGGATTTGAAGAATAAAATAAAAAAAAGAGGTAAGAAGCAAATTTGTTGAATGTGTAGACTAATATTTATATAGGACTCTCTATAAAGGATCTGAAGAGGACATCTCAAGGAAAGCTCATCTCCAGCCAAAATCTAGGATTAGGATTGCTGTAAGGTTTCCATTTGGGGTCTGTGTCCTTTCCCCCCATTCCCTATCGGGACAGAAAATGAAGAAAAATCATTCATTAGGGCTAAAAACATAAACATTTAATATATACTTAATTCTAGTCTCTGTTATAGAATGATGAAAATCACACATAAGGAGTCTTATTTATAAACCATTTGTTGCATAAGGCCGAGTTCACACTAGCCGCAGCCACGGCTCGCAGCAGGGGTCCGGTGTGTTCCTGTTCACCATTTTAGGGGCGAATAAGGTCCAAATTTTTGATGGACCCTTTAACAATGTGGACCGCGTAGCCCCCCCAGGAGGTATCATGCGAATTGAATGCAGGGAAACCCTCATCCAGTTTGCATAACTGTGAACCCAGCCTAAAGGTCAGAAGCATGCAGGCAAGTTAAATGCAATGTTGCTGTATTTTTTTTTAAGAGACCGTCAGCTCCATCTAGTGGCCAAAGTGTGGTATAGTTTTCTCAGTGAGGGATTTCAAGAAACAATACCTGGGGGGTGCATGCGCGGCATGGGACGGAGCAGCTGCTTCCGGCGCCTTCAGGGCTTAAAGCCACTTAAACGGGGCCATAAACTTACAAAAACGGCCTGAAAGTAAGATACCCCCGCGGACTATCATCTGTGCATGCCGAATTCTCGAAAAAAGAGACGGAAGAGCCAACAGAACTCTCTACCTCACTATCTGCTCAGATCAAAGGAGAAAAGCATGGCTAAATATGGCGCTGGCACCCTGCCTACACCATCTGTCGCCCATCCCCCTGCTAAAGACCTACAACAGACGGACACAGGATCTTCAAAAAGCAGTGAGTACTCACCCTTATCTAAATCAGATTTGGACAACAGTTTGGATGCTTTATACTCTAAACTGCTCACTAAATTCCAAACAGAGATACAAAAATCCACTTGTACCTTATCCCAGGAAATAGCAGCAATAGGAACACGTACTGACCTGCTAGAGAATAAGCATGATGAACTATCAATTGCTTATAATGATCTCTCCAAAGAACATGAATCTCTTGCATCAGCTTTTTCCCAGTTGCAAGCGCATGTGGAGGATTTGGACAATAGGAACAGAAGAAACAATCTTAGAATAAGAGGAGCTCCAGAATCTGTCACAGATTTAATCGCATACTCCACAAAATTATTTCAGTCTCTATTACCAGAGCAAAACCCCGAATCCTTCAAATGTGACCGCATACATCGTGTACTTAGAGCTAAACCTCCGCCTGATAAACCCCCCAGAGATATTGTACTTTGTATGAAAGATTTCCTAATTAAAGAAGAAATAATGCGTGCCGCACGGAGCACCAGAAACATCATGTTAGATGGAGTCCAGCTGCAGATCTATCCGGACATCTCGCAGGCAACGCTTGATAGATGCAGAAAAATGAAAGAAATCACCTCAGTTCTCTCTACAGCAAGGATCCGCTACAGATGGGGTTTCCCCTTTAAATTAATAATTCCTCGTAATGGTGCCACCTACATAGCCACCAACAACACCGAAGGTCAAGACATCCTGATAAAATTAGGTCTTCTAAACCCCAGCAACCTCCCACGTACTCCCTCTACAAACAGCCCAGTGCCTATCTGGGACACCCCGGCTTCACGTGGAAACAGACGCAGATATAGACACGATCCCGCTCAGTGGAGCTAGAAAAATCTACTAAAATTTTTTAGTTCCCCTTTTCTTTCTCTCATAAAGCTTTAACAGGAAGACAATTATTTTTATTTTTTAATTTTTAATATTTTTATTTTTTTTCTGGAGTTTTTTGTGTTTTTTTTTTTCTACTTCCTCAATACAGTGCTTATTATAAGTCATTTGTGCATCTGCTACTATATTTATGCAGATGTGGGAATTTTGATACATGCATTTTTACGTATTTTTGCAAACTCCATATTATTTTATTTATTTTATTTAAATTTACTTAAATATCTTTTTTTTTTAATATATATATATTTCAGTATTATTTACAGTTTAATACATAACTGGTATGTGCCTACTCACCCTTACTAATTATCGAGGCCTTGCAATCACATACATCTATGAGTAACTAATGGTAATTCTGCATTAATTCAATATATGTCTTCATAATAAGACAAGTATATTCAGATGGACTTTCTAAGTTCATCTGAATAATGGCACTACACTGACATCTACTGTCGCTACATGGCACTACAAGCCTTAAATATCTTTCTCTACACAGGCTTTTATTAGTCTCAATGCAGTTTTGTTATATGTTATACCATACCACAACACTTCCATCTTGTGCCATATATTGGAAAGACATACCAATTAAAAGAACCAGACCATAAACACTTGTTGCTCTTTTACAGGTATGCTTCTCACAATCCTTACTAGACATGCGCCCATGCAGCAACATGGTTTGCATCTCTTACCCTGTTTCCCCGAAAATAAGACCTAGCGTGATTGTCGGTGATGGCTGCAATATAAGCCCTACCCCCCAAATAAGCCCTACCCTGAAAATAAGACCTACAAGGACTTTAACTAGGGCATATTTGGGGCGTAGGGTTTATATTGCAGCCATCACCGACAATCACGCTAGGTCTTATTTTCGGGGAAACAGGGTATACTAATCAACAATTTGGCCTGACCTTCAGCAGATCAATATACCTATTGGATATAACAGTTAATACTACTATTACACGCTTCATTCTCTGGTATGGTAGTAGTAATGCATACTATTCATTACGTATTTGTATACAACCGTACAATAGATCTAAAGTTTGATCTGTATGTGTGTGTTCTTCAACATCACTAGACTTTTGGATCTATTTCTAGTTTTTTTTTCCTTAGCTCCCTTTTCCACAGGTATCAATAATAGATACATTTACACCATCTTTAAGCTCTAGAATACTAGACTTAAGCTGCACAGTTATACTTTTCTATGACATTGGAGGTGGCGTCCTGCCTATGCCGACATGATTGACCCCCTCTCAGTCTCTACATATTTTCTCACTAGAGAAATGTTTTCTATTTTTCCTAAAAGATTATTCATATATCTTTTTATGTTCCTATTAATGTTATCTTTTGTTAGACGCAAAAATTTTGTCTCATATACTCAAAGACTGAGTTTAAATTCTATGGTTCGATTTAACTTTCTCGGTCGGTTGGAAAATTACTCTCTTTCCAACCCCATACAGTTTGTTCACTACAAATTTTATTTACTCTTAATAAAGGTTATGTTACTCTTAGACACTATACAGAAAAATGATGGTACAATTTTTTGGTTATGCCTCAAACTGCACTTGATTGTAAAAAAGATTATTTACTGGATTAAATCCTTGTACGCCTATTTTACAGTATATATCCCTATTACAATTGGTCAATTATACACCATATTTCCCTTATTTTATCAAATCTTATTACTTCCAGATGAGCCCCCAAAACGGTGTCTAACCACATGACTATAACAATCTTATCTCACAACGTCCAAGGATTTAATTCACCACATAAGAGGAAAAAAGCATTCTTGCAATATAAAAAACAAAGTATTATTGTTACAAGAAACACATTTCATGAAAGATGGACACCCCACATATTTCCATAAAGCTTTTAATCAATCCTTTTAAACCACATCCACCTCCAAAACTAAAGGTGTGGCAATTTTTATCCACCATTCTTTTCCGTTGGAGGTTCAACAGATTTACAAGGATCAAGATAGTAGGTACATCATCATAAAAGGAATGTTATCCGGTAGAGAACTAACGATTGCTAATGTATATGCACCAAATGATTCACAAACTACTTTTTTGACAAATTTCTTTAATATACCACAACAATACCACTCACCACATATTATTTTAGGTGGTGATTTTAACTCGGCCTACCAACCTAACTTAGACCGCAGCAAACAAAATCAAAATTCTAAAACTTTCTCAAAAACAACTACAGGCGGTCCCCGGGTTACAAACAAGTTAGGGACTGTAGGTTTGTTCTTAAGTTGAATCTGTTTGTAAGTCGGAACAGGTACATTTTTTAAGTGTAGCTCCAGCCAAAAAAACTATTTTTAAGCTTTTTGGATAGCAAAGGGAAGGGTTATCACCCCTGTAACATTTGTTTTGCTGTGTGTGCCCCTGTTCAGAAGATTTCACCTCACTTTCTGTCCCAATGCCAATTGGATTTTGAAAATTTTGGGTTGTTGAACAAGCCTTGGTGATAATGCATCAGTGGAGGTACCTTTTCCCCATAATAGCTCTTACAGGAGAGAATTTCCCTTCCTACGGGTAGATTTCATCTCACTTCCTGTTATCTCCCTCCGTTTGTAAGTAGGAGTCGTTTGTAAGTCGGATGTTTGTAAGTAGGGGACCCCCTGTATAATGCACACAAATAGTCTACAACTAATCGATACGTGGATATCATTGAATTTAGGTGCTCGGGAGTATACATATTACTCTCACCCGCACGATTCATACTCACGTATCGATTACATCTTTTGCACTCCAATAATCCTTGCCAATTCCCACGATGCCTCAATACACCCGTGTGCTTGGTCAGACCATCAAACCACAACGTTTAATACTCATTTTATAGGCCTCACTTCTACTCCATATTCGTGGAGAATTAACGAATCAATTCTAACAGACCCCATACACAACCAGGAGATCGCTTTAGAAATAAAAGACTATTTCAATCTAAATTCCACCCCAGAGATCTCTCCAACTTCATTATGGTTAGCACATAAGGCTGTTTTGAGAGGCCTTCTCATCAAAAGAGCAGCAAGATGCAATAAACTAAAATGGGAAAAAATCCATAACCTTACTAAAGATCTTCACAACCTATACAAAATTCATACCAACACGCACAACCCAAACATATATTTAGGTTGGTGACCACCGCTCCAGGTAACTGGGTTTAAATTTCCCGTCCTCCGCTGGGTGAATGGTTGTGAGAGCTCCAGGTGCTGGCGATTGCTATTCCAATGGTATAGGTGCAATGAAAAATCTGGACTGCCGCTCCGGATTGGAATAATAAAGGTAAAATCTTCTTTATTGAAAAAATGACATGGTATAAAATGCGTACATTGCTCTGTTGAAGTGATACAGCATAACCGCTGACGCGTTTCATGCTCCCATAGAGCGCTTACTCATAGCTGGTTTGTACAACAATGAAAGTCACTTATATACACATTATACGTCTCACACATGACCCCATACTGATTGTACAAACCAGCTATGAGTAAGCGCTCTATGGGAGCGTGAAACGCGTCAGCGGTTATGCTGTATCACTTCAACAGAGCAATGTACGCATTTTATACCATGTCATTTTTTCAATAAAGAAGATTTTACCTTTATTATTCCAATCCGGAGTGCGGCAGTCCAGATTTTTCATTGCACCTATACCATCCAAACATATATTTATTAATATCCCAAAAACGCAATGAATTCAACTCATTACTCACATATAAAGCAGAAAAGTCCCTTAGATGGTCAAAAGCAAAATTTCTCCTGTCAAGTAATGCATACTTGTCAATGTTTGCCCGCAAGCTTAATCAATCTATAAAACCCACCCATGTATATAAACTTAAAAATAACTCAAACCAACTAGTCACTCATCCCCAAGAAATATTATCTATCTTTAAAAAATTCTACTCTGACCTACTTTCAGCTCCTAACTCATCGATCCCGCCCTCAGCAATGTCCTGGTTAGAGAAAATCCCATTTCCAAAGCTAACCCAAACACAAATAGATGCTTTAAATGCCCCATGCACAGAGGAAGAAATACATCATATAATAAAATCCCTTAAAAAAAAACTCAGCCCCGGGCCCAGATGGATTCACCTCATTCTATTATAAACAATATCAACAATTATTAACACCAAATTTAGCAAAATTATATAACAACATTCTTAAAGGAGAACAGTTCCCAGATGAAATGCTTCTTGCAAATATGTCTCTTATCCCAAAACCAAACAAAGACCACACATTGCCACAAAACTACAGACCAATTTCTGTAATAAACAATGATCTTAAAGCGGGGTTGCACCCACACCGCCAAAAAAAATAAAATATTAAAAGCCAGCCAAATACTGCAGCTGCTGACTTTTAATACATGGCCACTTACCTGTCCCAGGGTCCAGCGATGTCGGCAGCCGACGCCGAGAACCCGCTCGGTTCTCAGCAGCTGCCGCCACCATCCTAGGTGAGGGAATCAGGAAGTGAAGCGTTGCGGCTTCACTTCCCGGTCCCCTACTGCGCATGCTCGAGTCGCGCTGCGCGTCCCTAGTGGTCCCCGCTCTCTCCTGGGAGCTGTGTGTTCCCAGCAGACAGCGCGGTGGGGATGGGAAGAAGCATAGACTCCTGTGGGAGTCTATGCCGGAAGTGGGTGCAAATACCTGTCTTAGACAGGTATCTGCACCCCCCTCTCCCCTGAAAGGTGCCAAATGCGACACCGGAGGGGGGTAGGGTTCCGAAAAGCGGAAGTTCCATTTTTATGTGGAACTCCGCTTTAAGATATTCTATAGACTATTATCCAATAGACTTGCATTAATAATTCCCTCACTAATCTCCCCCTACCAATCAGGGTTCATACCTGGTAGACAAATTACAGACAACATTAGATTAGCCACTAACATAATACAAGACGCAAATATCAACTCCAAATCTGTTTTACTTCTTAGTCTAGATATCAATAAAGCATTCGATAGTGTATCCTGGGATTTCCTTGACTTAGTTCTGAAAAGATACGGCTTCTTAGGAGAATTTCTCCACGCCTTTCACGCTCTTTATCATAACCCCTTTACTAGGATTAGATTACCAGGTTGTAATTCAGACTTTTTCAGACTAGGCAGAGGAACAAGACAGGGTTGTCCCCTATCTCCCTTATTATTCGCATTAGCGCTTGAACCCTTAGCTACAGCAATACTGCACAACCCAGATATAAAAGGTTATAATTCTAACAATAATACCTATAAATTGAGTATGTATGCGGACGATATGGTATTATTCCTCACACAACCCAATATTGCTTTACCAAATTTACTACACACTCTTAAAACATTTGCCTCACTATCTGGCCTAACAGTGAATGTCACCAAATCTATAGGAATGCCAATTAACATCCCTCATTCAACTTCTCATGGTCAATGGATTCTCTCCCTTATCTTGGTATATTTCTTACACCAAAAATGAATGACCTTTCCTTAAAAAACTACACCCCATTAATACAAAAAATGAGATTGATGCTCAAATTATGGAAATCTTTTAAAATATTGTTTCTTACAGCGATTAAGATGACAATCCTACCTAAAATGTTATACCTATTTAGAGCCCTCCCAGTCAGATTAAATAAAGTAACTATTACTAAATTCCAAACAGAAATCAAAAAATTTATCTGGTCAAACTCCCGTCCACGTCTATCTAGAACAGTATTACACAATCCACAGAAAAACGGTGGTCTGGGTCTCCCGGACTTCTGGCTTTATTACCTAGCTGCCAGATGGTCACAAAAAGCACAATGGCACATTCCCAACCCCAAAGTCCCATGGGTTAGATTTAAAAAAGACTCCATCCAACCATATTCTATCTCAAGTATATTATGGGGTAATAAAGTATCAACTCACATCCTAGACAACCTTAATCAATTAGTCTCACATTCATATCAATTATGGAAACTACATAACAAAAAATATAACTTAACCTCTAACACACCTACACTTGCATCTTTTATTGGTGACCCAAAATTCCACCTTACCTCAAATGAGAGAGGAGACTTTTCATGGTGGACAAATAATAACCTAACATCCCTCTATAATTTTTTAGAAAACAACAACTTCACTTCATTCACTTCATTGAAATCTAGACATCAGATCCCAATACTGAGTTTAATAAATTTCTCCAAATTAAACATTTTTTTAGTACATATTTCCAAACAGTAAACTCACTCCCACCATCAAACTTTTTACAAGGTGGTATTATACTCCAGTTAAATTCATGCTATTTTCCCTGACACCCCTCATACATGTTTCAGAGGTTGCAATTCAGCAGGTTCCTTTCTCATATCTTTTGGGATTGTAATAGAGTTACTCAGATATGAAAACAACTGGAAAAATTTGCCTCCAAAATCTCAAATAGCAACATACACCTTACTATATATAACTGTCTCCTATTTCCCCCTATCATCGGTCTTTCCATACATAATATGAGATTGATCCACACAATATGTGTTGCTGTACACTGGTTGATAGCATACCATTGGGAATCCCCCACAGTTCCTCTTTCACATTTGAAAACCAGAATTAACAATATTAATTTAATGGAAAAAATATTCCACACACTACAAAACACTAACCAATTCTACACAAAGAAATGGGACCCATGGTTTAACCATGCTAATCTCTTCTTTAACCCTGAATAATTCTACCAAATACTGAAGTTCACTGAAGAGTATTATATGAATATAGAGTTTAATGTATAATAGGAATTGCTATATTTATATATAAATATATAGTCCATTCAAGAACCGCTTAATATATTTTGTTATTCCTTTTTGTAGAAATTACTTTGTACATTTTATGGCAATAAGCTTTTTGTACTATTTCTTTGTACCAAATAAAAAAGTTTGTAAACAAAAAAAAAAAAAAAGAAACAATACCGCATTTTTTGGGCACTAGATGGAGCTGATGATACACACATCAATCTATTACAAAAAATACAGTGACATTTCCGTCAACTTGCACAATGCTCCTGTTAGGGCACTTTCACACTGGCGGCGCCTGGGCATCGGCGGTATTTTTAGAAGCTCTTTACCGTAGTTTTTGCAGAGCTTTTCGGCCACTAACGGGGCGCTTTTAACAGCCGAGAAAGGGTTAAAAGCGCCCACAAAGCACCACCTCAGCGGCGACGCTGCCCATTGATTTCAATGGGCAGGGGCGCTGTAGGAGCAGTGTATACACCGCTCCTACAGCTCCGCAAAGATGACAGTCAGTGCTGGCTATCAGTGCTGCCCATCACTGGTGCCCATCAATGCTCATCACTGCTGCCCATAAATGCCACCCATCAGTGCCCATCAGTGTCTATCAGTGGCATCCATCCGTGGCGCCTATCTGTGCCCACCAGTGCTGCCTATCTGTGCCTAGTGCCCACCAGTGCCAACTATCAGTGCCCATAAATGTGGCATATTCGTGCCTTCTCATCAGTGCCACCTAATCAGTGCCCATAAGTGCCCCCTCATCAGTGCCCATAAGTGCCACCTCATCAGCACCCATCAGTGAAGGAGAAAAATTACTTATTTACAAAATTTACTGACAGAAACTAAGAAATACTTTTTCTTTCAAAATTTTTGGCCTTTTTTTTATTTTTAGGAAAAAATAAAAAACCCAGGAGTGATTAAATACCACCAAATGAAAGCTCTATTTGTGTGAATAAAATGATAAAAATGTCACATGGTTACAGTGTAGTATGACCGCGCAATTGTCATTCAAAGTGTGAGAGCGCTGAAAGCTGAAAAATGGCCTGGGCAGGAAGGGAGTGTAAGTGCCCAGTATTGAAGTGGTTAAATGCCGTTTATTAAAAGGAAAATAGGTCATTATACTCACAAAGCAATAAAAAAAAGGACAAGCTCAACATAAATATCCAAATGGAGAACCGCTGCACATGCTTCTTATATGCTGGGAAGATGCCACATGGGTCTGCAAATACTGACGCGTTTTGAAGGGGGGACTATACATCTTCCCAGCATATAAGAAGCATGCATAGCAGTTCTGGCGGTTCTCTATCTGAAAATGTATGTTAGGCGTGTCCTTTTTATTTTTTGAGCATAATGATCTATTTTCTTTTTAACAAATGGTGTTTAACCACTTAAAGTGGGGTTCCACCCAAAAAAAAAAAAAATACATGAAAAATCCTAAAAAAAAAATACAAAAAAACATTTGGATATTTTTTTTTTTTACTTACCTCTAAATGTCTGTTGCTAGGGGTTCCCTCGTAGTCTGCCCCTTCCAGTGCCTGGGCTGGTGACATCACTTCCCCTCGGCACAGGAAGGGCTCGGCTCTGCTCCCTCCCTCCCTCCCTCCTGTCAATTATCTGGGACCCATTACAGGTCCCAGGTGACTGAGCGGCCAATCACGGCGAAGCCACAGCCCGGTGCCCACAGTTGCAATGCCGGCACCGCTGAACGGAGGGGGAGACGAGCGGGGCTTCGATCCCCTGCATCGCTGGACCCTGGGACAGATAAGTGTCCAATTAAAAGTCAGCAGCTGCAATATTTGTAGCTGCTGACTTTTAATTTTTTTTTTTTTTGACTGGAACTCCTCTTTAAGGACTGAGCCTCTGAGATTTGGTGGTAAAAACTGTTTTTTTTTTTGCTAGAAAATTACTTAGAACCCCCAAAGATTAATATATATATATATATATATATATATATATATATATATGTATGTATATATGTATGTATATATATATATATATATATATATATATATATATATATATATATATATATATTATATATATTTTTTTTTTCTAACACCCTATAGAATAAAATGGCGGTCTTTGCAATACTTTCTGTCACACCGTATTTGCGCAGTGGTCTTGCAAACGCACTTTTTTGGGGAAAAAATACACTTTTTTGAATTAAAAAATAAGACAACAGTAAAGTTAGACCAATTTTTTTTATATCATGAACGATAATGTTACGCCAAGTAAATTGATACCCAACATGTCACACTTCAAAATTGCACCCATTCGTGGAATGGCGACAAATTTTACCCTTAAAAATCTCCATAGGCGATGTGTAAAAAATTCTACAGGTTGCATGTTTTGAGTTACAGAGGAGATCTAGGGCTAGAATTATTGCTCTCATTCTACCGATCGCAGCGATACCTCACATGTGTGGTTTGAATACTGTTTTCATATGCGGGCGCTACTCACGTATGCGTTCCCATCTGCACTCAAGCTCGGCTGGACGGGGTGTGTTTAAGAAAAAAAAAATTGTCTTATTTACACTGTTCTTTTAAAAAAAATGGTGTAACTTTTATTCCTATTACAAGAAATGTAAACATCCCTTGTAATAGAAAAAAAGCATGACAGGTCCTCTTAAATATGAGATCTGGGGTCAAAAAGACTTCACATCTCATATTTACACTAAAATGCAAAAAAAGGAAAAATAAATGTAATTTTAAAAAAAAAATCTCTTTAACCACTTGACAACTGGGCACCTAAATCCCCCTCCTGCCCAGACCAATTTTCAGCTTTCAGCGCTCTCACACTTTGAATGACAATTACTCAGTCATGTAATACTGTACCAAAATGAATTTTTTGTCCTTTTTTTCATACAAATAGAGCTTTCTTTTGGTGGTATTTGATCACCTCTTGGTTTTTATTTTTTGCGCTATAAATTAAACAAGACCGAAAATTTGGAAAAAAAATGCATTTTTCTTTGTTTCTGTGATAAAATTTTGCAAATTAGTAATTTTTCTTCATAAATTTTGGCCACAATTTATACTGCTACATATCTTTGGTAAAAATAACCCAAATTAGTGGATATTATTTGGTCTTTGTGAAAGTTAGAGAGTCTACAAACTATAGTGCAAATGATAAAACATTGATCACACCTGATGTACTGACGGCCTATCTCATTTCTTGCGACCCGAACAAGTCAGAAAAGTACAAACACCCCCCAAATGACCCCTTTTTTGAAAGTAAACATTCCAAGTAAGATGCATGGTGAGCTTTTTGATGTTGTCATTTTTTCCCACATTTCTTTGCAAAATGAAGATTTTTTTTCCCCACAAAATTGTTATTGTAATAGGTTACTCACATGGCATGTATATACCACAAATAACACCCCAAAATACATTTTGCTACTCCTCCTGAGTTTTACGATACCACATGTGTGGGACTTTTTCACAGCCTGGCCACATATAGAGGCCCAAAATGCAGGGAGCGCCATCAGGCGTTCTAGGAGCATAAATTACACATCTAACTTGTTGATTACCTATTACACTTTTAAAGGCCCTGGAGCACCAGGACAATGACATGTGACACTGACGTGGCACTGATGACAGATGGCACTGATACGTGGCACTGATGTGGCACTGATGACAGATGGCACTGATACGTGGCACTGACACTGATGTGGCACTGATGACAGATGGCACTAATACGTGGCACTGATGACAGATGGCACTAATACGTGGCACTGATGACAGGTGGCACTAATACGAGGCACTGATGACAGATGGCACTAATACGTGGCACTGATGGCATGTGACATTGATGACAGATGGCACTAATATGTGGCACTGATGACACGTGGCATTGATGACAGGTGGCACTGATGACAGATGGCACTAATACGTGGCACTGATGACACGTGGCACTGATGAAAGATGGCACTAATACGTGGCACTGATGATAGATGGCATAAATATGTGGCACTGATGACAGATGGCACTAATACGTGGCACTGATGACACTGACAGATGGCACTGATACGTGGCACTGATGACACTGATGACAGATGGTACTGATACGTGGCACTGATGACACTGACAGATGGCACTGATACGTGGCACTGATGACACTGATGACAGATGGTACTGATATGTGGCACTGATGACACGTGACATTGATGACAGATGGCACGTGACACTGACAGGTGGCACTGATGACAGATGGCACTATGTGGAACTGATGACAGATGGCACGTATACGTGGCACTGGGGACAGATGGCAGGGACATGACAGTGGGGACAGATGGCAGGGACATATGGCAGGGACATGACAGTGGGGACAGATGGCAGGGACATGTCAGCAGGGACAGATGGCAGGGACAGATGGCAGTGGGGACACTTTTTTTATTTTTTTCACTTACCACCGCAGCGGTTCACTCTCCCTCCTTACACGCTGTCTCTGTGTGAGGAGGGAGAGCCGGCGATGAGAGATGATCTCATATGTCTCATATGCGCTGAAAACGGCCGCTATGATTGGCCGTTTTCAGCGATGTGTGACTGGCTGTGTCCAAGGGACACGGCAAGCACAGAACTTCCCCGATGCACGCCACGGGAGCGCGCATCGTGGAAGTAAACAGGAGGACATCCAGGGACGGCCTCCCGGCAATTAGCGTCCGCGCTGCAGCCGTCTTTCGGCTATAGCGCGGGCGCGAAGAGGTTAAGCTATGGGTGGAAGTGACATTTTGACGTTGCTTCTGCCCTGCAATGGTATGGAGACGGGTGGGGGCCATCTTCCCCTCACTCATCTCCATACCAAGCCAGGGAGAGGACCCGATCGCCTCCGCCGCCATCGACAGCTCCGGCAAGGGAGGGAGGGTGGGGGCCTCTCCTGCCACTGATAAAAGTGATCTTGCTGTGAATCCGCCACAGAGACCACTTTTATCTGAAAGCGGACCACCCGCAGAAGAAGAGGATACTGGGGTTATGGTAGCTAGCTTCTGCCATAACAACGATATTCCTCTTCAAGGTACCGACATATAATGAAGCCGGGCGGTCCTTGTTTTTCTATACATAGTGTTTGTGGACTACCCTAGGCTGAGGAGGGCAACAAGGTGTGGTGAACACACTGGAAAGGGATGTATCCAGGAGATTCTGAATAAGGACAGTTCACCTAAAACTCGAACACCACCCCCCAATGCTGGGACAAGGTCTTCTAGAGCCCAGGGCGAACATGTCAAGCTGCACCCCCCAAGATGTATGAGCATTATGTGTCTGCAAACCCCCCCAAAACATAAATATTGAGCACTAATCTGCATGTTTATCCTCTAAGCAAAAATTCCCCCTCCTCCAAGTACAAACCCACCTCCCCTGTTGAAATCCCTACAGCACAAATGCCCCCCTAAAAGTCACAACTAGTACAAATCCTCTACCCTTCAAATACCTCAAATTTCCACTTCGGGTACACATCCTCTCCCCCCTCCCACTCCAAATCCCCCCACCTGGGACAAATCCCTCTTCCCATCTCCCCCCTGGCTGGAATCCTCCCCTCAAAGAAATCTTCCCCTCCTAGCACAAATCCTCTTCCCCATCCCCCCTTCCCAACACAAATCCCCTCCCCCCCATTTCCTCGTGGTGCCCCCCCCACCTCGCATGATACCACAGTGCCCACAGGGCAGCCACCCCTCCTGCCCACCCTTTGTCCGGGCCCTGACCTCACCTGTGCACAGACATTGAATTTTGGTTTGCGGTTTACATCATTCTAAAAGAGAGACTAGAATCGACTATATATTTTAATGAATATCTGTTTTAGCCCTGATGAAGACTGATTTTTGAAGCCAACCAAAAGACCATTGGAACATCTTGTTGAACATACTGTAAAGCCTATCCTGGACTTTTACTATCTGAGCATTTGTGCAATGATTGCTAGAAATGGACCCCAAGTTAATGTTTAAAATGTATGTATGAAATTGGGTGTCGCATAGTCTATGAGTATATTGAGTATATAGTATATGAGAATAAAAGTAGAAGGTCTCTCGGGAATCTAATAGTGCAACATGTTAAACCAAAAAAATAACGATGAAAAACTAAAATTGTATAAAAAATGAATAGACTAAAACCAAAGCTGGTAGTAGTTTTTCCAATCCAGTTGGACTTGTGTAATAATGAAGACGTTTCATATTTTTTCCAAAGTCACTTCTACAGCTCTGATTGTCAGGAACATATCCCAGCATTTAGGTGGAGATCCTTTGATTTACATGGATGAAGATGTGAATTGTTGTCATCTGTCTTCCACGTATAATGCAGTTTTAACGTCTCTATCACACAGATATGACTCCAAGGATTAAAACTCATGTACTCACCAAGGATGAGACATCCCATCCTTGTTGTCATTTTGAAGATATTTAGCATCTTCTCCAAGCTGGTAGTACTTTTTTCAAATTCAGTTGGACCTGTTGTGTAATATTGAAGATGTTTTGTTCTCCAAGCCACTTCTTCATCTTTGAGGGTCAGGAAAGTACCCCCAACATTTCAGTGGTAGTCCTTTCATTTTGCATGGCTGAAGGAGCAAATTGTTGACAACTGTCTTTCACATTTACGGCAATTTTAACATCTCTACCCCAAAGATGTGACAAAGATTAACACCCATGCACACCAAGGATGGGACATCTCATCCTTGCTGTCATGTTGGAGATATTTAGCATCATCTCCAAGCCTCTCCTTCAGCTCTGAGCTTTAGGAAAAGACCCTGCGTTTTGGTGGCAATCCTTCAATTTACAAGGCTGAAAGTGCAATTTTTTGTCATCTGCCTCTCACATCTAATTCTGCTTTAACACCTCTATTCCAGTGGCGGCCTGTGATCCATTTTTTTTGGGGGGGGCGGAAAACAAACCGCCCACAACCCAAACCCCCCTCCACATTTGTTTGGTCGGTCGATCTGTCAAACCCCCCGCCCCCATCGCTCGCTCGTCTGTCCGCCTTCCAGCCCCATTTAGCTCGTGGGCAGCAACAGGGCCTTCCTGCATCTTCCTCTCCTCGGCAGCTTCATGGCGGCTTCCCCTGCATCTCCTCCTCAGCAGCTTCCTCCTCTATGGCCAATATGGTTGCTTCTCCCCTCGGCCCATCAGGTCTTAAGACACTCTTCCTGATTGGCCAGGAGGAGAATCAGGAAGACAATAGCGAGTATTAATTTGGCATTGTCACACAATTAGCTGGGCTCATGGTGCAGTGCTCTGCGCCCGAGCCCACCCTTTTTTTAAGCTAATTAAAGCCTCAGGCTCTAATCATGTGCTTCCAAAAAAAACCAAAAAAAACACCCCATTAAAATCCATGTGTCCGGCACTCAGCATGTAGATTGGGGGCCGGGCGCATGGATTAGGGGGGCAGCGCCACTGCGCCCCTTATGGACTGGCCGCCACTGCTATATCCCAAAGATGTGATTCAAAGGATTACCACCCATGCAGACCTAACACCAAGGATGGGGCCACAGTGCGGACCAAGCACATAAAGTTCCTCTGAAATCTGGCTGTTAAAGGTGAAGAGATCTGAAATAAAGATCATTGAGCATGTAGTTTGATCTGACCCTTACATAATACAACAAAATATATACAATTATTCATTATATGCAAGGTGCGGTGAAATGTTCCACCACAATGATGGTTTGATTCCAGGTAAAATTACTTGGGAGAAGTTCTTGGGAGAAGTGTAATCAGAATCAGGTAGAGTAGGTTGTATCCTTTGCAGGATTTTAGATGTAGTTGGGATAAAACATTTGATGACAATTATTGAATATTACTAATCTTATGTTTTGTTTTGTTTTTAACAGCCACCCAAGGGTTCTGTAAGGTGAGTACATGTTAAACGTAAGAATGGATGACATCAGATACATAAAGATGGGATGTTGTCGGTGAAACAAGCTAGGGGAGACAATTCTGGGCCATACATCAGCAGAGATAACGGGCAAGACAAATGAACACCTCTCTTAATCATTCAGATACCATTTCAGTGTAGACAGATCGAAAGCTCAAGAGTTTGACTTGAATGTAGTTTATGTCAACTAAAACGAAAACCTCATGACTTCTCATTTTTACTTACTGGCCATTACTGCCTACTGATTCTGAGAATGCTAGCTGCCTGACTGTCAAGGGGACCCTCTGACTTCAATACTTTAGATCATTTAGCCAGATTAAATCATAAGAGAAAAATGTTGGACCTAACTCTGTCTTTTCTGATCTGCATACCCGACCCAGGTCAGGGACTTAGAAGGTTCTAAAGCCAGAGGGTAAGTCAGGGCACTTCCATTTTTTTGCAGGAGGTCATCAATGGTGGACTCCATTCTTCTCATAGGGAAGGTTCGTTTTTGACCCTGTCATGAATGGCCATTAAAAAAAGAGAAAATGGGATACCAGTAGATCCATAACAATCTGGAACATGAAGGTTGTATATTTAAATAATCTGGGCCAATTATTTTTTCATATAAGCTTGTGGTGCACTCCACCTGAAGGACCCAATATGAGACTATACCTCATAAGAAGAAGCCAAGGGAGAGTTCATCCAATCAGAAGGAGGCAAAGGAAAGTGTGCACAATCAGAGAGAGGCAAAGGAGAGTGCACCCAATCAAAATGAGGCAAGAGTGAGTGCACCCAACCAGAAAGATGCATGGGTGAGTGCACCCAATCAGAAGGAGGCAAAGGAGACTGCACCCAATCAGAAGGAGGCATGGGTGAGAGCACCCAATCAGAAGGAGGCAAAGGAGAGTGCACCCAATCAGAATAAGGCGTGGGTGAGTGCACCAAACCATAAGGAGGCAAGGGTGAGTGCACCAATTTATAAAGAGTCAAGGATGAATACACCCAATCAGAGGGCGGTAAGGGTGAGTGCACCCAATTAGAAAGAGGCAAGGGTATGTGCACACAATCAGAAGAAACCAAGGGATAGTACACCCAATCAGAAGGAGACAAGATAAAGTGTACTCCATCAGAAGGAGCCAATGGAGAGTACATCCAATCAAAAGGAGCTAAGGGAGAGTGCATCCAATCAGAAGGAGCCAAGGAAAAGTATACCATATTAGAATTTGCTTTCCTAAAGTCAGACTAGCAAATGCACTCTAATTGGTTGCTTTATGTATGTACCTGTCGTAGATTTTCCCTAACTTCCTGTGTAATAAAATGTTGCCATCATGGCAGGAAGTAAGGGGACATCTATCTAACAGAGCTCAGGATAGCAGTAAAAACCTGACAGGGGTTCTTAAACTACCATGGTCCATCAACAACTTAAAGTGAAACTTTACCCATCACAATTTGATAAAAATTTATGTTTTTTAGCAAGGAACATATATTCCACATATATTTATGCTACCAAAATTAGTGTTCTCTCCATTTTGTTGAAACCCAGAGAAGTCACTTATTTATTGAGAACGCTACCCCTCTCTTTCACACTTTCTGCAAATAAAATGTGTGCCGTTCCAGCCTTGATTGTATGTCTTGGCTCAGCTAGAGGGGAAGGCTGCAGTAGCTGACAGTACTCAGGTTTTTAGCTGCCCATGCAGAAGGAGAAAGGGAGCAAAAGGAGAAGGAATCAGTGAGATAAGTCACTATCCTTGTACGTTTAACTCTCGTGTCTCCCTGGCACCAGAGTTTATCCTGTCATCTCTCCTGCTTTTCTTTTCTCCCTCTCTAATCTGTCCTTCATCTGCACAGTCTGTGTCATTCCTAATGCCCCCCACCCCCCCACCCCTCAGCAGCAGTATATCTTTAGGCTGTCAGCTGGTTGGCATCTAACAACTTGCTGATTATCGACATACCGAGAATAAGGGCAACTGAGGCTGTGCAGAGCAGGGTGAGACAGTTGAAATAGCTATACCTGCAGCAGGAACTAGCCTGAAGTTGTCTATCAGGACTTAATTTTCTGACTAAAGTTCCACCTACAAAAAAAATGGCTTGACATACAAAACCAGTATATGTAGATAGGCAGAAAAGCCAAAGTTAACCCATTAGTGTTGGTTAGCAATGTTGACCAAGAGCTCACCAACATGTGGACCATTCCATACATTGCATTGGGGTTGATTTACTAAAACTGGAGAGTGCAAAATCTGGTGCAGCTCTGCATAGAAACCAATCAGCTTCCATGTTTTATTGCCAAAGCTAAATTGAATGAGATGAAATCAGAAGCTAATTGGCTACCATGCACAGCTGCACCAGATTCTGAGTGCACCAGTTTTAGTAAATATATCCCATTGTTTGCTTGTTTGACATTTATATTTTTGAGGATGTTAGTTGTTATGAGACCCTTCAGCTTTTGTTCTACCATAAGTCAAAAATATTCTTTATGACTTTTGTCTGTTTTTTTTTTTGTCTTTTAGAGATCTTTCATTTGGGTGGTATCCGGGGCCGGGCTGTTGCTTATTGGAATTGTTGTAGGTGTCCATGTGGCCAGTCACCCAGAGATCCCAAGCACCTTATCTCCGCCAGTCAATGTGACAATCGTCACCTCCCACTTTATCTACAATACGACGACAACTCTACCACCGTCCACTATTGCTAACATCTCAGCATTGACCTCACAGAGAATGAACGATACAGCCCAACTGCATGGCAATATCACTAGTGCAGTAAAGGCCAAACCATAGTACAGTAAAGTTACCATAGAACCCAAATAAGGAATGATGGAACAGCTTGATGCAAGACAGACCAGTAATGGAAGATCCAAAAACTCCTGAAGGTTCTAGACTAGGGGTTTCCAAACTTTTCAATATGAGGGCCACACAAATATTAGTGGGCCAGAAAAAAAATCCCCATTGAAGACCCCTTCTCCTTTCATCAGGGTTGCCATCAGTGTCCCCCCCCCTTACATTTGGGGCCCCATCAGAGCCCTCCCTTACATCAGAAGGAGAGACCATATGCATTCTTTGCTGACCTTAATCTCCAATTAGTGGTCATTGGGAATACACCATTGACCCTAGCTGTGGGCCGGGATAAAATATTGTAGAGGGCCAGATGTCACCTGCAGGCCATAGTTTGGCTACCTTTGTTCTAAGCAATGGCTTGTTACTTATTAAATTCAGAATTCAGTCATTATAGCCGTCAAGCAATACTGAGTTGGAAAATGACATCAAGTGTTCTAGAAAGCTACAACATTTCTCATCTCAGTCACTTGTCCACTAACGTATCATAGAATGCCCTAAACACACTCACCCTATTACCCCCATGATATTCACAGTTCCCATTATAGGGCAGCATACACTGCTGGTCCAGTGCAGTTCCATGTTTTCCCGGAATGGGCATGCACAGGTGCTGCTTGTATCCCTGTGCCAGCGTCCCATTAATTTCTATTGGGACATGCGGTTGCATGGACACAGCCGCTGTATTCTAATATAACGTATGGGTGAGTGCGGTTGCGGGTCCCTGAACACATAGGGTGTGGGGTAAGTTCAGGGACCCATTCCGGCACTAACCCACATGTCATGTTAGGAAAAAGTGGTTGTGTCCATGCAGCGTGTCCCGAAAGAATTAAATGGGACACCAGAACAGGAATGCACACAACATCTGTCCATCCCCGTGTCGGGAAAACATGGACCTGCAGTAAAGCTCCCCATGTAAATGAGCCCTTATACAATACTGTAAAGGGTGAAAGTGCCACGCATTTATAGTAAGTTTAATATATGTTTATCTTGACAACACAAGGATAAAGCCAATGCATTTCGGTGGCCACTTGTGGTGCCCTCATCCTTTACATACTGCTCTTTTTTCTCCAGGGAGCCTCAGGGATATTTTGGTTGACAGAGGGCTTCTTTTTTTCGCTTATCCTTGGGTCTGGGGCTCCACCATATTAGCTCTAATGAAATGAAACCCCTCAGTAATCCTTTTTCAAATAAAACAGTTCAGATAATCAAAAATAATCCACAAATCGGAAACCACGTTTGCATTTAACATGCTTACTGTTCCATATTTTAAATGTTGATATTACATGTGGTGGCTTGTAGTTTCTAGTGGCTCTTTCTATATCAATATTTTATTTGCCTGCCTTGCCAACCATAGACACCCCAAAAGTCTATCAATACAGGACAACTAAGTTGGTGGCAGGGCCTGCCTATATAATGGTGGTATTCATGTACATTACCAAAAGTATTGGGACGCCTGTCTTTACGCACACATGAACTTTAATGTCATCCCAGTCTTAGTCCGTAGGGTTCAATATTGAGCTGACCACCCTTTGCAGCTATAACAGCTTCAACTCTTCTGGGAAGGCTGTCCACAAGGTTTAGGAGTGTATCTATGGCAGTGTTTCTCAACTCCAGTCCTCAAGGCGCCCCAACAGGTCATGTTTTCAGCCTCCCCATTATTTTGCACAGGTGATTTGATCAGTTTCACTGCCTTAGTAATTACCACAGCCGTTTCATCTGAGGGGAATCCTGAAAACATGAGCTGTTGGGGCACCTTAAAGGCTGTAGTTGAGAAACACTGGTCTATGGGACTGTTTGACCATTCCTCCAGAAGCACATTTGTGAGGTCAGGCACTGAGTTGGATGAGAAAGCCTGGCTCGCAGTCTCCGCTCTACTTCATCCCAAAGGTGTTCTATCAGGTTGAGATCAGGCCAGTCAATTTCCTCCATCCCAAACTCACTCATCCATGTCTTTATGGACCTTTGTGCACTGGTGTGCAGTCATGTTGGAACAGGAAGGAGCCATCCCCAAACTGTTCCCACAAAGTTGGGAGCATGAAATAGTCCAAAATGTCTTGTTATGCTGACGCCTTAAGAGTTCCCTTCACTGGAACTAAGGGGCCAAGCCCAACTCCTGAAAAACAACCCCCCACCATAATCCCCCCTCCACCAAATGATTTGGACCAGTGCATAAAGACATTGATGAATGAGTTTGGGGTGGACGAACTTGGCTGGCCTGCAAAGAGTCCTGACCTCAACCCGATAGAACACCTCTGGGATAAATTAGAGCGGAAACTGTGAGCCTTCTCGTCCACAATCAGTGCCTGACCCCACACATCTGAAAGAATGGTCAAACATTCCCATAGACACACTCCTAAAACTTGAGGACGGCCTTCCCAGAAGAGTTGAAGCTGTTATAGCTGCAAAGGGTGGGCCAACTCAATATTGAACCCTATGGACTAAAAGGCAGGTGTCCCAATACTTTTGGCAATATAGTGTAAAATAATGAACAATACACAGTAAAGGATTTTAACATTTTAGATTTTTCCACCCACTGGAAGCTGGAAACAGATTCAGAAGAATAATTGGAGATGGAATTAGGGCTGAATTCACACCTATGTGCTGCACACTCCTGGTTTAGGGTTTGTAGAATTCGGGGACCTTCCATATTGGTCAAGATTTAGCTTTGTATTCACAACAAACATATTTTTTTTGTATGCTGTTACAAATTAGCAATTACACTGCATGTATTTCAGAAATGTTTTTATATTTTACAATTGTGGGAAAAAAAAATATTATCATTTTCATGCATATACAGAATATAAATATGTAACAACAGCTTTGTGTGTCCGTTTATCACATACAGTCATTAAATAAATTGTGATTGAAAGTTGCCAATCACTGCAAGTGTCTTGTGTGCTTCAAAAGGAATGGTTTGCCTTTCATATACGTAACATCTGAACCAATGATCTTTTCAGCTAACTGTAGGAGGGGATCTCTTCCCATCGACCACCATTGTAGAAATCATTGAACCCTATGGCTACTCATGTGAGGAGGATTCCTCTGACTGACCACCAATGCAAGGATCATTCCTCCCACTGACCATCAATGCAAGACACATTGTTCCCACTGATCACCAATGTAAGGAGCATTCTTCCCACTGATCACCAATGTAAGGAGCATTCTTCCCACTGATCACCAATGTAAGGAGCATTCTTCCCACTGATCACCAATGTAAGGAACATTCTTCTCACTGATCACCAATGTAAGGAACATTCTTCCCACTGATCACCAATGTAAGGAATATTCTTCCCACTGATCACCAATGTAAGGAACATTCTTCCCACTGATCACCAATGTAAGGAACATTCTTCTCACTGATCACCAATGTAAGGAGCATTCTTCTCACTGATCACCAATGTAAGGAACATTCTTCTCACTGATCACCAATGTAAGGGACATTCTTCCCACTGATCACCAATGTAAGGAATATTCTTCCCACTGATCACCAATGTAAGGAACATTCTTCTCACTGATCACCAATGTAAGGAACATTCTTCTCACTGATCACCAATGTAAGGAACATTCTTCTCACTGATCACCAATGTAAGGAACATTCTTCTCACTGATCACTAGGGATGAGCTTCATGTTCGACTCGAACATCGGCTGTTCGCCCGTTCGCCGAATTGCGAACGATATGGGCCGTTCGCGCCAAATTCGTGTGGCGCGTCACGGCCCATAATTCACTGCGGCATCGCAGTGCATTGCTGGCTGATGATTGGCCAAGCATGCACTATGACCCGCATGCTTGGCCAATCACAGCGCCGTCAGTAGAGAGAGCTGTAATTGGCCAAAGCCAGGGTGGCTTTGGCCAATTATGGCTCAGGGGATTTAGTACACACCCCACACTATATAAGGCCGCCTGCACGGCGGCCCTGTGTAGTGTGTTCCGGTGTGCTAAGAGATAGAGAGAGAGAGAGAGACAGTGTCATTTCATTTGAGTTAGATAGATTAGGCAGAACAGTCAGTCAGTTAGCTGCACTTACAGTGTATTGTGTATATATATGCATCCCAGGTGTTGCATATATATATATACACTGTATTCAGTTTAGTTAGATCCGTTCCTGTTATCTTCTATCTAGACTATTTACATTTAGTGCAGTGCGTCCTGCTCACAGTGTTCAGCTAGATCCGTTCCTGCTATTTACATTTAGTGCAGTGCGTCCTGCTCACAGTGTTCAACTAGATCCGTTCCTGTTATTTACATTTAGTGCAGTGCGTCCTGCTCACAGTGTTCAGCTAGATCCGTTCCTGCTATTTACATTTAGTGCAGTGCGTCCTGCTCACAGTGTTCAGCTAGATCCGTTCCTGCAATTTACATTTAGTGCAGTGCGTCCTGCTCACAGTGTTCAGCTAGATCCGTTCCTGCAATTTACATTTAGTGCAGTGCGTCCTGCTCACAGTGTTCAGCTAGATCCGCTCCTGCAATTTACATTTAGTGCAGTGCGTCCTGCTCACAGTGTTCAGCTAGATCCGTTTCTGCTATTTACATTTAGTGCAGTGCGTCCTGCTCACAGTGTTCAGCTAGATCCGTTCAAGGAATTTACATTTAGTGCAGTGCGTCCTGCTCACAGTGTTCAGCTAGATCCGTTCCTGCTATTTACATTTAGTGCAGTGCGTCCTGCTCACAGTGTTCAGCTAGATCCGTTCCTGCTATTTACATTTAGTGCAGTGCGTCCTGCTCACAGTGTTCAGCTAGATCCGTTCCTGCTATTTACATTTAGTGCAGTGCGTCCTGCTCACAGTGTTCAGCTAGATCCGTTCCTGTTATTTACATTTAGTGCAGTGCGTCCTGCTCACAGTGTTCAGCTAGATCCGTTCCTGCTATTTACATTTAGTGCAGTGCGTCCTGCTCACAGTGTGCAGCTAGATCCGTTCCTGCTATTTACATTTAGTGCAGTGCGTCCTGCTCACAGTGTTCAGCTAGATCCGTTCCTGCTATTTACATTTAGTGCAGTGCGTCCTGCTCACAGTGTTCAGCTAGATCCGTTCCTGCAATTTACATTTAGTGCAGTGCGTCCTGCTCACAGTGTTCAGCTAGATCCGTTCCTGCAATTTACATTTAGTGCAGTGCGTCCTGCTCACAGTGTTCAGCTAGATCCGTTCCTGCTATTTACATTTAGTGCAGTGCGTCCTGCTCACAGTGTTCAGCTAGATCCGTTCCTGCAATTTACATTTAGTGCAGTGCGTCCTGCTCACAGTGTTCAGCTAGATCCGTCCGTTCCTGCTATTTACATTTAGTGCAGTGCGTCCTGCTCACAGTGTTCAGCTAGATCCGTTCCTCCAATTTACATTTAGTGCAGTGCGTCCTGCTCACAGTGTTCAGCTAGATCCGTTCCTGCTATTTACATTTAGTGCAGTGCGTCCTGCTCACAGTGTTCAGCTAGATCCGTTCCTGTTATCTTCTAGACTATTTACATTTAGTGCAGTGCGTCCTGCTCACAGTGTTCAGCTAGATCCGTTCCTGCTATTTACATTTAGTGCAGTGCGTCCTGCTCACAGTGTTCAGCTAGATCCGTTCCTGTTATCTTCCTACTGACAGGCAGGCTTGTCTGGTTACAGTATATAAAGCTACCTGAAGAAAATTACAGGTGTTCTATCCCAGCTTAGTGCAGCTACAAGCCATTAGTATGTCTGGAAGGCCAAGAAGGAGAGGCAGACAGTCACAAGCCAATAAGAGAGGGCAAGCAGGCTCTGTGTCTAGTGCTGGTCGTGGAGACGGTGCATCCTCATCAGCACGTGGCCATGGGACACGCTTGGCCTTTTTTTCGGCAGCTGGCCGTGTTGAGCCGCAACATGCGGAAGACTTGGTCGAGTGGATGACCAAGCCGTCCTCATCCTCCTCATCCTCTCTCACCCATGCCCAGGGTGCTTTGTCTGGCAAAGCAGCGGCCTCTTCCCTCAGCTCAATGTCATCAGTGACTCCTTCCCTAGCTCCACCATGTCCTCATGAGGATTCCCTCGAACTGTTTGACCACAGTGTTGGGTACATGCTCCAGGAGGATGCCCAGCGTTTGGAAGGCTCTGATGATGATACTGAGCTCGATGAAGGCAGTAACATGAGCACGGACAGAGGGGGTGCCCAAGAAGGACAGCAATCTGGCAGTCATGCTCCCCCTGCTGCAGCATACTGCCAGGTTTGCTCCAGTGATGAGGAGGGAGGGGATGATGAGGTCACTGACTCAACGTGGGTGCCTGATAGGAGAGAGGAGGAGGAGGAGGAGGCGGCACATCACCAACGAGGCAGGATGCCCTCCAGGGGCCAGCCTAAGGGCAGCACATTGACTGCATCACACCCCAAAGCTCCACATGTGCAGGGCGCTGCAGTCTCTGCGCGTTATTCAAAAAGTTCTTTGGTGTGGGCCTTTTTTGAGACGAGTGCATCAGATCGCACCGCTGCTATTTGCAACATATGTCTCAAGCGTATCTCGCGTGGCCAAAACATCTCCCGCTTGGGTACCACATGCTTGACCAGACATATGTTGACCTGCCATGCAGTTCGTTGGCAAGCGTATCTAAAAGACCCACACCAAAGAACAAAGAGGATCTCTCCTTGCTCCTCATCAGCTGAGATTTCCAACCCCACTAGACCTTCAGTCCTCTCTGAGACCTGCAGTGAGAGGAATGAAGGTGTAGAATTAGGTGTGTCACAGCCAAGTACTTGTGGGCAATCTGCTTTTGGTACACCGACGTCAGATTGTACCAGGCAAATTTCCCTGCCCCAGCTGCTGCACCGCCGAAAGAAGTTTGCTCCCAACCATCCACATGCCCAGCGGTTGAATGCTAGCTTGGCAAAATTGCTAGCACTTCAACTGCTGCCTTTTCAGTTGGTAGACTCTGCCCCCTTCCGTGAGTTTGTGGAATGTGCGGTTCCTCAGTGGCAGGTACCCAAACGCCACTTTTTCTCACGGAAGGCGATTCCGGCTCTCTACCAGCATGTGGAAGGCAATGTCCATGCCTCGCTGGACAGGGCGGTCAGCGGTAAGGTGCATATTACCGCTGACTCATGGTCCAGCAGGCATGGACAGGGACGTTACCTAAGTTTCACGGCGCATTGGGTGACTCTGCTGGCAGCTGGGAAGGATGCAGGACAAGGTGCGGTAGTGTTGGAGGTTGTTCCGCCACCATGCCTCCAAAATGCTGATTGTGACACACCTCTCTCCTCCACCCCCTCCTCTTCTTCTTCCTCCATGGCCTCATCCTCGGAACCAGCGGTGCTCCGTAGGCGTTCAAGGGGCTACGCAAGTACGCAGGCCAAAAGATGCCATGCGGTGCTTGAGCTGGTGTGCTTGGGGGACAGGAGCCACACTGGGGCAGAGGTTCTGTCAGCTCTGCAGGGGCAGGTTCAGAGGTGGTTGACGCCACACCAACTTAAGGCAGGAATGGTGGTTTGCGACAATGGCACCAACCTCCTCTCTGCCCTCCGACAGGGACAAATGACCCATGTGCCCTGTTTGGCTCACGTCCTTAACTTGGTGGTGCAGCGGTTCTTGGGCAGGTACCCGGGCTTACAGGATGTCCTGAGGCAGGCCAGGAAAGTCTGTGTGCATTTCCGCCGGTCATTTAATGCCAGTGCTCGGCTGACGGACCTCCAAAAGGAGTTTAACCTGCCCAAGAACCGCCTAATCTGTGACATGCCCACCAGGTGGAACTCAACGTTGGCCATGCTGCAGCGGCTGCACACGCAGCAGAGGGCCATCAATGAGTACCTGTGCGACTATGGCACCAGGACAGGGTCAGGGGAGCTTGTTTTTTTTTCCCCACGCCAGTGGGCCATGATCAGGGATGCATGCACTGTCCTGTCACCATTCGAGGAGGCCACGAGGATGGTGAGCACTGACAGTGCATGCATCAGTGACACTGTCCCCCTTGTCCACCTGTTGGAGCACACGCTGCGTGGAATAATGGACAGGGCACTTGAGGCAGAACAGAGGCAGGAAGAGGAGGAATTCCTTAGCTCTCAAGGCCCCCTTTATCCAGACAGTGTTCCTGCGTGCCCGCCGATCACACAGGAAGAGGACGAGGAGGAGGAGGAAGATTGTCTCAGTATGGAGGTGGAGCCTGGCACTCAACATCAGCAGCAGTCTTTAAGGGATCAGTCCCAAGGAACACATGGACTTGTACGTGGCTGGGAGGAGGTGGCTGCGGACGTTGTTGTCCTTAGTGACCCAGAGGACTCCGGACCGAATGCCTCAGCAAACCTACGCTGCATGGCCTCCCTGATCCTGCAAAGCCTGCGTAAGGATCCTCGTATTCGTGGTATCAAGGAGAAGGACCAATACTGGCTGGCAACCCTCCTTGATCCACGTTACAAGGGTAAGGTTGCGGACCTTATCTTGCCATCACAGAGGGAGCAGAGGATGAAACATCTTCGGGAGGCCTTGCAGAAAGGTCTGTGCAACGCGTTCCCAGAGACTGGGAGGTTACAAACTCCTGTTTCTGGACAACGTGTTGCTGAGGCTTCGGTCAGTTAAAGAAGGAGCGGTGGAGAAGGTGGCCGTCTGACCGATGCGTTCAGACAGTTTTTTGGTCCGCAGCCCCAAGGTATGATCGGTTCCAGCAACCATCGCCAGCGTCTGTTTTACATGGTGCAGGAATACCTAGGGGCAAGATCAGACTTGGACACCTTTCCCACCGAAAATCCTCTGGGTTACTGGGTCTTGAGGATGGATCACTGGCCAGAGCTTGCACAGTATGCAATTGAGCTACTGGCCTGTCTTGCATCCAGCGTTCTTTCGGAACGCACATTCAGTGCTGCTGGAGGCGTGGTAACCGATCACAGGGTGCGTCTGTCCACCGACTCGGTCGATCGGCTGACCTTCATAAAAATGAATCAGTCTTGGATCACCACCAGCTACCAAGCACCTGATGCTGATGTAACCGAATAATTTTTTTTGAAATCTCAGATCCCTTCAAAGACTGCCTATGCTGATGCTGAGTGACTATCCCTGAGTAATTATCCTCTTCCTCCTCAATCATCACGCTGATAGCTTGTAAGAACATTTTTGGTTCTGGGCGCCACCACCAGTGCCTAAGGCACAATTTTTCAGCCCCTGTTTAACAGGGGCGTGTAATTACAATTTTTGATGTAATACTTTGCAGCAGGGCTCGTTCCTGCATTCCAACTAGAGTGTCTGTGAGGGGTTGCGGTGTTGTGGCACCAGCACCAGTGCCTAAGGCCCAATTTTTCTGCCCCTGTCTAACAGGGGCGTGTAATTACAATTTTTGATGCAATACTTTGCAGCAGGGCTCGTTCCTGCGTTCCAACTAGAGTGTCTGTGAGGGGTTGCAGTGTTGTGGCACCAGCACCAGTGCCTAAGGCCTAATTTTTCAGCTCCTGTTCAACAGGGGCATGTAATTACAATTCTTGATCTAATATTTCACAGCAGGGCCCTGTGAGGGCTTACAGTGTTGTGGCCACAGCAACACCTAAGGCCCAAATTTCTGCTGAGTATATAGGGCAGGACCCTACTTTCAAACATCTAACTTACAAACGACTCCTACTTGCAAACGGAAGGAGACAACAGGAAGTGAGATGAAATCTACCCCTAGGAAGGGAAATTCTCTCCTGTAAGAGTTAATATGGGAAAACAATTTCTCCTTTCCACTGATGCTTTCCAATCCTTGTTCCACAAAAAAACCCAAATTTTCAAAAAACATTTTTCATTGGGACAAAAAAGTGAGGTGAAATCTTCTGAAGAGGAGGAAAGACAGCAAAACAAATGTCACAGGGGTGATAACCCTTCCCTATGTTTTCCAAAAAGCTTAAAAAAGATTTTTTGGCTGGAGCTAAACACGTTAAAAATGTACCCGTTCAAAATTACAAACAGATTCTACTTAACAACAAACCTACAGTCCCTGTCTTGTTTGCACCGCCTGTATACTGCTGTTCAGAGTATATAGGGCCTGGTGGCCCCACACCTTTCCTTATTTTAATTTGGGTGCGGGGTTCCCCTTAATATCCATACAAGACCCAAAGGGCCTGGTAATGGACTGGGGGGTACCCATGCCGTTTGTCTCACTGATTTTCATCCATATTGCCATGACCCGACATGACATTAAACCCGCAAGCAGTTTTAAATGAGATTTTTTCCTTTAAAAATGACATTTGGTGCAGGGACTGTTCTAAACATGGGAAACACGCGTCACTTTACAGGCATCCTATAGACACCCCCCAGGTACGATATTTAAAGGAATATTTCACTTTTTTTTTTTTTACTTTAACCACTTGAGCCCCGGACCATTATGCTGCCTAAGGACCAGAGGTCTTTTTCCAATTTGGCACTGCGTCGCTTTAACTGCTAATTGCGCGGTCATGCAATGCTGTACCCAAACGAAATTTGCGTCCTTTTCTTCCCACAAATAGAGCTTTCTTTTGATGGTATTTGATCACCTCTGCGGTTTTTATTTTTTGCGCTATAAACGGAAAAAGACCGAAAATTTTGAAAAAAAATGATATTTTCTACTTTTTGTTATAAAAAAAATCCAATAAACTAAATTTTAGTCATACATTTAGGCCAAAATGTATTCGGCCACATGTCTTTGGTAAAAAAAATGTCAATAAGCGTATATTTATTGGTTTGCGCAAAAGTTATAGCGTCTACAAACTAGGGTACATTTTCTGGAATTTACACAGCTTTTAGTTTATGACTGCCTATGTCATTTCTTGAGGTGCTAAAATGGCAGGGCAGTACAAAACCCCCCCAAATGACCCCATTTTGGAAAGTAGACACCCCAAGGAAATTGCTGAGAGGCATGTTGAACCCATTGAATATTTATTTTTTTTGTCCCAAGTGATTGAAAAATGACAAAAAAAAAAAAATAAATAAATATTTACAAAAAGTCGTCACTAAATGATATATTGCTCACACAGGCCATGGGCCTATGTGGAATTGCACCCCAAAATACATTTAGCTGCTTCTCCTGAGTATGGGGATACCACATGTGTGGGACTTTTTGGGAGCCTAGCCGCGTACGGGGCCCCGAAAACCAATCACCGCCTTCAGGATTTCTAAGGGTGTAAATTTATGATTTCACTCTTCACTGCCTATCACAGTTTCGGAGGCCATGGAATGCCCAGGTGGCACAAAACCCCCCAAAATGACCCAATTTTGGAAAGTAGACACCCCAAGCTATTTGCTGAGAGGCATATTGAGTCCATGGAATATTTTATATTTTGACACAAGTTGCGGGAAAGTGACACTTTTTTTTTTTTTTTTTTTTCATAAAGTTGTCACTAAATGATATATTGCTCACACAGGCCATGGGCATATGTGGAATTGCACCCTAAAATACATTTAGCTGCTTCTCCTGAGTATGGGGATACCACATGTGTGGGACTTTTTGGGAGCCTAGCCGCGTACTGGACCCCAAAAACCAATCACTGCCTTCAGGATTTCTAAGGGTGAAAATTTTTGATTTCACTCTTTACTGCCTATCACAGTTTCGCCATGGAATGCCCAGGTGGCACAAAACCCCCCCAAATGACCCCATTTTGGAAAGTAGACACCCCAAGCTATTTGCTGAAAGGCATGGTGAGTATTTTGCAGCTCTCATTTGTTTTTGAAAATGAAGAAAGACAAGAAAAAACATTTTTTTTTTTCTTTTTTCAAAACTTTGTGACAAAAAGTGAGGTCTGCAAAATACTCACTATACCTCTCAGCAAATAGCTTGGGGTGTCTACTTTCCAAAATGGGGTCATTTGGGGGGGTTTTGTGCCACCTGGGCATTCCATGGCCTCCGAAACTGTGATAGGCAGTGAAGAGTGAAATCAAAAATTCACGCCCTTAGAAAGCCTGAAGGCGGTGCTTGGTTTTCGGGGTCCCGTACGCGGCTAGGCTCCCAAAAAGTCTCACACATGTTTTATCCCCGTACTCAGGAGAAGCAGCAGAATGTATTTTGGGGTGTAATTTCATATATTTCCATGGCATGTTTGAGCAATATATCATTTAGTGACAACTTTGTGCAAAAAAAAAAAAAAAAAAAAAAAAAAAAATTGTCTCTTTCCCGCAACTTGTGTCGCAATATAAAATATTCCATGGACTCGACATGCCTCTCAGCAAATAGCTTGGGGTGTCTACTTTCCAAAATGGGGTCATTTGGGGGGGTTTTGAACTGTCCTGGCATTTTATGCACAACATTTAGAAGCTTATGTCACACATCACCCACTCTTCTAACCACTTGAAGACAAAGCCCTTTCTGACACTTATTGTTTACATGAAAAAGTTTTTTTTTTTGCAAAAAAATTACTTTGAACCCCCAAACATTATATATTTTTTTAAAGCAAATGCCCTACAGATTAAAATGGTGGGTGTTTCATTTTTTTTTTTCACACAGTAATTGCGCAGCGATTTTTCAAACGCATTTTTTGGGGAAAAAACACACTTTTTTTAATTTTAATGCACCAAAACACGCTATATTGCCCAAATGTTTGATGAAATAAAAAAGATGATCTCAGGCCGAGTACATGGATACCAAACATGACATGCTTTAAAATTGCGCACAAACGTGCAGTGGCAACAAAATAAATACATGTTTAAAAGCCTTCAAAAGCCTTTACAGGTTACCACTTTAGATTTACAGAGGAGGTCTACTGGAAAAATTACTGCACTCGATCTGGCCTTCGCGGTGATACCTCACATGCATGGTGCAATTGCTGTTTACGTTTGACGACAGACCGCCGCTTGCGTTCGCCTTAGCGCGAGAGCAGGGGGCGACAGGGGTGTTTTTTTTTTTTTTTTTTTTTTTTTCTTTATTATTTTTTTGCTTTTTTAATCTTACTTTTAAACTGTTCCTTTCATATTTTTTTTTTTAATCATTTTTATTGTTATCTCGGGGAATGTAAATATCCCCTATGATAGCAATAGGTAGTGACAGGTACTCTTTTTTGAAAAAATTGTGGTCTATTAGACCCTAGATCTCTCCTCTGCCCTCAAAGCAAATGACCACACCAAGATCGGTGTGATAAAATGCTTCCCCAATTTCCCAATGGCGCTATTTACATCCGGCGAAATCTAAGTCATGAAATACTCGTAGCTTCCGGTTTCTTAGGCCATAGAGATGTTTGGAGCCACTCTGGTCTCTGATCAGCTCTATGGTCAGCTGGCTGAATCACCGGCTGCATTCTCAGGTTCCCTGTTGAGACAGGAGAGCCAGAGAAAAACACGGAAGACGGTGGGGGGGGGGGCATTCCCTCCCACGGCTTGTAAAAGCAGTCTAGAGGCTAATTAGCCGCTAGGATTGCTTTTACATGAAAGCCGACCGCTGGCTGAAAAGAATGATACCAAGATGATACCTAAACCTGCAGGCATCATTCTGGTATAACCACTCAAAGTCGTGAATGGCGTACCTGAAGACAAAAAAATGGTTAACAATGGTTAACAATAAAGCACAGTAAAGTGTAAATAATTACACACCTGAAAAACAAACATGATAAAACATAATAACAATAACAATAACAATAACAATAACAATAAAACATTGCAGAATAGAATACAGTAAAAAAGAGCAGAACAATAGAGAGAGAGAGAACAATAAAACAACAACTATTTTTTTTTATTTCATATTTTTTTTTTTTTTTACACTTTTTTTGTAACTAACTTTTATAACGGTAACCGGTTCCAGGTTCGGGTCTCTCAAAATGCGATGGCATCTTGGGAGACCCTGTGAAAGTGTGTCCTAGTCTGTGCAATGCTGTACCCTACGCTAATACTCAACTAGTGAATGGTAGCGTTCAAAACATTCACCAATGCAAAGACCAGGATTGTCAGGACAGAAGGGACAATAATAGCGGGTGTCACGCCTATATCCGCGTTTGCTGCAGACACGACATCTTTTTTGGGGGGGTTCGTTGGGTAGGGGTACTCGGGAGGACATAAAAATGCCTCTCATGCAGCCGACTGCATTTGGTTGGGGATGTGAATGGGGGAAGTACGGGCGCTGCAGAAGCGGTGGGTTCCCAATTAGGATTGGCGAATGCAGCAGGAAGGGCACTATGGGCACGACGGGCCTGTGTTTGTCTTTTTGGTGGCAGCGGGACACTACTTGTGCTTGCCACCTCACCAGCTTGAACTGCACTTATGGGACTCGCCACGTCACCACGTGTTACTGCAGTGCTGGTTTGACTACGACCGGGGTGTACTAGGCCGCTGGCGCTTGCCAGTTCACCAAAACACTACCAAAAAACTGTTAGCGATCGCAGGGATCAGGCCTGACTCTGCGAACGCTGCAGTTATGCGTTTAGTGTTTTGTAAGTGACAGTGATCGATCAATACCGCACTTGGGTGGGCTGGGCTGGGCCGGGCGGAGGGGCAAAACGCAGGTGCTAGCAGGTATCTGGGCTGATCCCGCTAACACTGCGTTTTTGGGAACCCTAAACTGCTGGTGACGCTAGTATAGATCTGATCGGATCAGATATTGATGCGATCAGATACTATACCACTAAGGGAGGTGTACAGTGCGTGCGTAGGTGTTAGCGGTACTGGCGCTAATCTGACGCTGCCTGGGGCTGGTGCTTGCCAGTTCACCAAAATGCTACCAAAAAAACTGTTAGCGATCGCAGGGATCAGGCCTGACTCTGCGAACGCTGCAGTTATGCGTTTAGTGCCTTGTAAGTGACAGTGATCGATCGATACTGCACTTGGGTGGGCTGGGCGGAGGCACAAAACGCAGGTGCTAGCAGGTATCTGGGCTGATCCCGCTAACACTGCGTTTTTGGGAACCCTAAACTGCTGGGGACGCTAGTATAGATCTGATCGGATCAGATATTGATCCGTTCAGATACTATACCACTAAGGGAGGCGTATGCTGCGTGCGTGGGTGTTAGCGGTACTGGCGCTAATTTGACGCTGCCTGGGGCGACGCATATCACCGCCGGGCGATCGGGGGGCTAAACCTTTATTCGGTAATAAACAGCGGGTGCCCTGACACTATAAAAAATAAACAAACTAACCAGCGTCACCCGTAACGGTTATACGGTGATCAGTGGTGAAAGGGTTAACTAGGGGGCAATCAAGGGGTTAAAACATTTATTAGGTAGTATATGGGGGTCCCTGACGCTATAAAACACTGACGGCGAACCTAAATATTTACCTCACTAACTAGCGTCACCAGCGACACTAATACAGCGATCAGAAAAATGATCGCTTAGCGACACTGGTGACAGGGGGTGATCAAGGGGTTAAAACTTTATTAGGGGGGGTTAGGGGGGTACCCTAGACCTAAAGGGGGGTAATATACACTGTCCCAACACAGTAACTGTCACAAACTGACACTATGCAGTAATCAGAAAAAAAAAAAAAAAAAAAAAACTGCTGGTGTCAGTTTGTGACAGGGGGGGGGGTGATTGGGGGGGGATCGGGGGGCGATCGGGGGGGGGGAATCGGGGTGATTTGTGTGCCTGGCATGTTCTACTGTGTGTGTAGTGTTTGTGCACTCACATACTTGTCGTCTCTCCTCGGGCCGGAACGGAAAATACCGACCCGAGGGGAGATGACATCACTTCCTTTGCTGCTGTTTAGCATACAGCAGCAAAGGAGTGTTCTCATTGGCCGGCGGCGATCGCGAGGGGGGGGCCACGAACGGATGGTCTCCCCCTCATCACCGATCGCCGCTGGACAAACGACGACCGCCTCGGGCACCGGGGGGGGTCCGATCGGACCCCCCACCCGCGGAAGGCAAATCACGTACCCTGTACGTGATTTTGCCTGTCCGTGCCACTTTGCCGACGTACATCGGCGTGAGGCGGTCGTCAAGTGGTTAAGCATCATTAAAATCACTGCTCCCGAAAAAACGGCCGTTTTTAAAAGTTTTTTTTGCATTGATACATGTCCCCTGGGGTAGGACCCGGGTCCCCAAACCCTTTTTAGGACAATACCATGCAAATTAACCTTTAAAATGAGCACTTTTGATTTCGAACGTTCGAGTCCCATAGACGTCAATGGGGTTCTAACGTTCGTGCGAACTTTCGGTCCGTTCGCGGGTTCTGGTGCGAACCGAACCGGGGGGTGTTCGGCTCATCCCTACTGATCACCAATGTAAGGAGCATTCTTCCCACTGATCACCAATGTAAGGAGCATTCTTCTCACTGATCACCAATGTAAGGGACATTCTTCTCACTGATCACCAATGTAAGGAGCATTCTTCTCACTGATCACCAATGTAAGGAGCATTCTTCTCACTGATCACCAATGTAAGGGACATTCTTCTCACTGATCACCAATGTAAGGGACATTCTTCTCACTGATCACCAATGTAAGGGACATTCTTCTCACTGATCACCAATGTAAGGAACATTCTTCCCACTGATCACCAATGTAAGGGACATTCTTCTCACTGATCACCAATGTAAGGGACATTCTTCTCACTGATCACCAATGTAAGGGACATTCTTCTCACTGATCACCAATGTAAGGGACATTCTTCTCACTGATCACCAATGTAAGGGACATTCTTCTCACTGATCACCAATGTAAGGGACATTCTTCTCACTGATCACCAATGTAAGGGACATTCTTCTCACTGATCACCAATGTAAGGGACATTCTTCTCACTGATCACCAATGTAAGGGACATTCTTCTCACTGATCACCAATGTAAGGAACATTCTTCTCACTGATCACCAATGTAAGGAACATTCTTCTCACTGATCACCAATGTAAGGAACATTCTTCCCACTGATCAACAATGTAAGGAGCATTTTTCCCACTGATCACCAATGTAAGGAGCATTCTTCTCACTGATCACCAATGTAAGGAGCATTCTTCCCAATTTTTCTTTATTAAAAGTCTTGCAATCAATAAGCATAAAAAAGACGTCAATGGGGTTCTAACGTTCGTGCGAACTTTCGGTCCGTTCGCGGGTTCTGGTGCGAACCGAACCGGGGGGTGTTCGGCTCATCCCTACTGATCACCAATGTAAGGAGCATTCTTCCCACTGATCACCAATGTAAGGAGCATTCTTCTCACTGATCACCAATGTAAGGGACATTCTTCTCACTGATCACCAATGTAAGGAGCATTCTTCTCACTGATCACCAATGTAAGGAGCATTCTTCTCACTGATCACCAATGTAAGGAGCATTCTTCTCACTGATCACCAATGTAAGGAACATTCTTCTCACTGATCACCAATGTAAGGGACATTCTTCTCACTGATCACCAATGTAAGGAGCATTCTTCCCACTGATCACCAATGTAAGGAACATTCTTCTCACTGATCACCAATGTAAGGAACATTCTTCCCACTGATCAACAATGTAAGGAGCATTTTTCCCACTGATCACCAATGTAAGGAGCATTCTTCTCACTGATCACCAATGTAAGGAGCATTCTTCCCAATTTTTCTTTATTAAAAGTCTTGCAATCAATAAGCATAAAATCACTATATATAATATACATAAATATATACATATTTACATATATAGCAAATCTGCTTTTAAACAAAAAAATGACTTTACAGCAAAAACAAAACTCATCATGAACATGTCATTATTGGGGATAATCTCACTACAACTCACACCAATACACCAGACATCTAAACTGTGAGGTCAAGAAACAAACCCGCACTCATTATATGCATGCAGCCCTTCTTCAAAAAGAAGATACTAACCAACAAAAGCTAAGGGAGTGAAAGAAACAGAAAAAGAAAAAAGCTCCTCACCCAGAGATGGGCAGTTCACCAAAGGCAGGTCTGATATTCCTCCACGCCCTTTTCCAGACCGCCTGAGGCTCCCTGCCTTTCTCAAGATCCCGAATTTTCCCAACCTCACCCAGAATATCGTGCACCACCACCTCAACAGAGAGGACTTTTTTCCGCAGGGTAATCTGGCACCGTGCATTCCATGTGAAGTAACAGACAACAATACTAACTAAAAACAGTGTATCCAAATCAAAATCCCAGCGAGTCGGGAATGCCCCGTACACCCACTCCGCATAACTCATGCGATAGAAAAAGGGGATGCCTAGAGCCCTCCCCACCCTTTTATACACCTCTATGTTAAAGGGACACTGCAGCAAAAAGTGGTCCATAGACTCCACTTTACCAACACACTCCGCTCTAGGACAATCCCGATCATCCACAGGGCGATGCTTCAAGTTCCCTCTGACATAGAGCCTTCCATGGAAAGCGAGCCAGGCTTGATCCCTAAACTTCAAGGGGATTCTTTCTAAATTGATTAAACGCAACCCCTCCCTCATTACAGAGCCTGGGCAATCCCTTAAGGCCAGTGACACACTGAAAGCAGAGCTCAAAATCCTCTTCTCCAGAACCTTCCTGGGGAGGGACTTGATATCCTCCACTGTCACCTGCCACTGCCGAAGTATTTTCAGACACGGGGCAACATAAGCCGGGAGCTTGCCATGTCGGACTCTCAGACTTTTCACTGGTCCGCCATCTTCCCAGCATCGCAGAAAAGGCCTAAAACAAGACTGAAAAATGCCCACCCATCCCGGCGGGTTCTCTGCTAGCATGTTACCAAGATTGTACTTTAAAAAGAGCAGAGAAAAGAAAACTATTGGGTTGACCATTCCTAGGCCACCCTCCCGCCTAGACAGGTAAGTTACATTGCGTTTGATCAGGTTCAGCCTACTTCCCCATAACAGTTGGAAAAAACAGCTGTACACCCTTGCATAGAGAGATGCTGGCAAGATACAGACGAAGCTGACATATAAAAAGATTGGGACCAGGTACGTTTTGATCAAGTCAACCCTCTCCCTCAAGGAAAGCTTCCATTTCTTCCAGCTTGCTACTTTGGCATTGGCACACACCAACCTGCTTTCCCAATTTCGATGACCATAGTCACCAGGACCAAATTTGATGCCCAACACTTTAATTTCCTGCTGGGGCTCTGGGAAGGCATCCGGAAGTTCGAAGCTTTCACCCTCCTCACCCATCCAGAAAACTTCACTCTTTTCATGGTTGACTTTAGAACCAGAAGCCTCCGTGTACCGCTCTATCATAGAGACCACCTCCTGTGCCTCCTCTGTCCCAGAGACAATAACAGACACATCATCGGCATAGGCCACGACCTTCAGAGGCGGCACACCAGCAATGCCCAAAGGCACCCCGCACAAAGATCCACTCTCTAACCTTCTTATGAAGGGGTCGATTGCGAATACATATAGCAGGGGGCTCAGAGGACATCCCTGGCGCACACCAGAGCCAACCTCAAAAGGCCGTCCAACCCAACCATTAACCAGTGGGAAGCTCTCAGCCCCTCTATATAATGCCTTCAGCCAATCTATAAACCTCCCCTGCAGGCCGTATCTACCAAGTAGCAAATACAGGTACTCGTGATTGACTCTATCAAAAGCCTTCGCCTGATCCAATGCCAGCAAGTACTTTCTCCATCCAGCAGCCCTGCATCGTTCCAAAGCCTCCCGGACAGCTAAAACCGCTGAAAAGGTACTTCTACCTTGGACCGAGCAGTGCTGATGACTGGACAACAAATCGCCTGCTACTGACGACAAGCGCCAAAAAAGAATCTTCGCCAGGATCTTTCTATCAACATTAAGAAGACTGATGGGGCGCCAGTTCTCAATCATTGAGGGGTCTTTACCTTTTGACAGAAGAATCACAGCGGATTGCCTCATGGAGGGAGGGAGCAAACCCTCTTCTAGACAGCTGTTATAAACCTCTGCTAAAAAGGGAGCCAGAATGGACCTAAAACACTTGTAGAATTCAGCTGTCAACCCATCTGGCCCAGGCGATTTTTTGGTAGCCAGCTTCTCTATAGCATGAACTACCTCATCCACTGAAATTTGTTCTGTCAAATCCATCAAAGGCAACGTACCATTTCCCAATCCTGGAGTAGAATCCAGAAAGCTTTCCATCCTGTCCCGACAAAGGTCCTTTCTTCCCAGAAGGTCTGCGTAATATGACCTGAAGATCTCCAGGATCCCTGATCTGGACTTCACCAGGGAACCCGTACTATCCCTCAGGCCTATGACCGTCTTAACTGCTATGCCTTGCTTACAGTTCTGGTAAGGATCAGGCGAGTGATATTTTCCATAATCCCTCTCCAGAACCAAGGAGGCATGCCGGTCGTATTGACACTTCCTAAGAAGAAACTTCACCTCAGAGATCTCCCCTGGATCTCCTCTATACGAGACAAGACGATCAAGCTTCCTCCGCAAATGCTGGTAGGCAATGTACATACCAAGCTGCTTCTTCTTACTTATGGCCTTGAAAAGTCCAATTGTCCTTTGTTTCACAAGCTCCCACCACTCTGACTTACTGCTGCAAAAGTCCAGAATAGAAACCTGTGCCTGAAAAAAATCCTCAAAGGATTGTCTTACCTCTACATCTTCCAGGAGAGCCGAATTCAGTTTCCAGGTACCCCTTCCCCTGGGTGGAGTGTCCGAGACATTCAGAGTCACAGACAGCATACAGTGGTCAGAGAACTCCACCGCCCTCAACTCAGGAGCCGAGAAAGCAGAGTTCTCCTTTAAAAAAAACCTATCTATCCTACTCTGACTATTCCCTCTCTGAAATGTGAATCCCGTGCTGCCAGGGCAGTGCTTAATATGCACATCTACCAGGCCTGCTTGTCTCACCATATCTCTAAGAAAAACGCTATCGTAACCCAGCCTGTCTATGGAGCCTCTCCTGTCTTCAGGCCTAATTATGGTGTTAAAATCACCTCCAAAGACAACCTGCTGGGACGTAAAAAGGAAGGGCTTGATCTCTGTGAGGAGGCATTTCCTGCCCCATTTTGACTGCGGTCCATAGATATTGATCAGGCGCAGGTCCTGCCCCCTAACAGAGACGTCCAAGACCATGCATCTCCCCATTTCTACCTCAATTACCCGCCGGCACGTTACCATATCGGTTTTAAAAAGGACCGCAACTCCGCTGCAGGGCTCAGCCGCAAGAGACCAAAAGGAGGGACCGCATCTCCACTCCCTTTTTGCTAGATGGATATAGGCCAAAGTATTGAGCCAGGTCTCTTGCAAAAATAAAATCTCGGCATCAAACTCGCTGAGCAAAAATAAGGCAATATCACGAGCTCTTGCAGATTTAATGCTGGCGACATTAATGGTCGCCACCTTTATCGGAGTGGGAACTGCCATCAGGATGATTGGGGTAGTCGTTTCTTAACCTTTGCCACACTCTCATCACCAGAAACAGCTCTCTTCAGACTACGTGACTCCCCCTCATCCATGGATGATAAAGAAAAAGATATATCAGACATCTCATCACCCGACAAAACTGAAAAGGTATTACCAAGAGGAACCCCTCCTGGATCCGACCCTGAGGAAGAAATGACCACTTTACTTGTCTTCCTCTTCTTCTTCTTTTTCTTCCTCCTAAACTTCTCCCACCCCTCATCATCCGAATCCCCCCCAACAGAAGGTGAGACATGGGATATGGACACCCTTTTATCAGCCCCACCCCCATCCAGCACCCCCACATTCCCCTGACCACGTTTGTGCCGCTGAGGGACAGGGACTGGAGGCCGAGTGGGAAGATCCGCCAAACCTGCCCCCCCAGCAGCTTCTGCCAGTCTGGAGGATCTACGTACAGTAGGATTAGGGACCACCACATGGGGGACAGACTCAGGGACCACATTACTAGGTGAAACAGAATCTGAAACAACAGATGTAACAGACACAGGAGGGACAGACTCAGGGACCACATTACTAGGGGAAACAGAATCTGGAACAAATATAACAGAAACAGGAGGGGCAATAACAGTTTTAGCGGCCTCATCCTCCTTATCAAGTCTCTGCAACTCAGTCTCCAATCCTGGCAAGTTATGTAATGCCTCCGGGCACTGACTATAAGGATGACCCTTGAGCTTTTGGCACAAATTGCACCGAATTTCAGTACAATCCTTAGCCAAATGGTCCAGATCCTGGCACAGTGAGCATTTCTTACGGGTACAGGTAGATGCAAAATGGCCTTTGTCTCCACATTTATTACAGACTTTAGGCTGACCCTGGTAAAAAATAGTCAGCCTATCTCTCCCCAGAAAAGCTGAACAGGGAAGGTGTTGAACTACATTTCCAAGCACCCCCAATTTTAGTGAGACTGTCCAGGCCCCTGTCCATATCCCATGCTCATCAAGGACCTTCCGCAGTGGAGCGAGGACCTCACCATATCGGCGTAGCCATACTATCAAATCAGCCTCTGGTATGGATTCGTTACGCACCAGGATCGTCACCGACTTTATCAGAGGCTGCCTGGAAATCACCTTTGGCACCAAACCACTCCACTGCGGAAGGTCCTTGCACCTCCTATATCGCTCCCAAAATAAATCCAGACCCTCAGGCTTTACAAAGGACAAATCAAATTCATAACTCCCCACTGGACATATCAAAGCAAATATATCCAATGCTTTAAACCCCATTTCCAGAACCAACTCAGCCACCCTCCCCCTTACTGGTGGGGTCCCCTCCCCCTCCCACCTTAACTGAACCACATTCCTTCTCCTGTACCCACCAACCATCCCACCACCAAGCCTCCCCAAATTGTGACTAGTATTTACAAAATTCCCTCCACCCTCCTTGTTGCGACTCCCCAGAACAGATGCATAACTCCCCATATTCTTCCTTGCAGAGGATCCATCTGTGCGATTAGAAACATCTAAAACAACTTTGGCAGATAACGATTGCACAGATTTGAGATTGGATTGCACACCTGAAGAATCGTTCCCTTGCTGAGCAGAAGAAATGTCATTTTTACCTATAGCAGCCACATTAACCCCTTCACCAACACATCCTTTGCTTTATCAGTAATATTGCTGTCATTATTTTCTGTCACATTCATAGTTCCTGCTGTGTCCTCACTCACTGCTGTCCCCATACACACATCACCTCCAGGCAGACTCTTCTCCTCCATCAGGACAGGACTATCAGCAGAGCAGAGTGAAGGTTCTTCTAATACAGCAACAGGTGAATCATTGCAGGAGACTTCCATGGCTGTCTCCACTTCACATGCTGCACTATGCTGATCCCCTCCCCCACCTGCATCAATCAGCCCAGGTGAAGGTGAAACAGGCTCTTTAGAGCTGGCAGCCATCTTGCTTGTAGAACTACAGGTCTCAGCAGTAGCAGCAAAATCCATGTCCGGGGTGTTTGATGCAGATCCATCCACATTGCTCTGGTGAGCTAATGACACCTCTGCCAGGGGTTTTCCCTCCATGTCTGCAGAAGGTTTCTCCACAGCAGAGACTCCAACAGGCAGCGGTTTGCAGAGCTTCTTCCCTTCCTGTTCCTCAGCCGGGACACCATCCACTACAGCCGGGACACCATCCACCACAGCCGGTGGGGCAGACATGTTGGAAGGAGGCAGCATGGTGCACTGGGATTTTTCCACCAGTGCTGGCTCTGCCGGTCTGTAACCCCTCTGCTCATCCTCTGGGACTTCGCCAACAGACCTGTCTGCCCTTAGGGGTGACTCCATCTGTTGGATGAACTTTAGGGTGCCATATTCATTCTCAACCCCCTGGCTGGTTGCTGCTGGCGATTCCCCAGCCTGACATGGGGGGAGAGGTGCAGAGGCAGATGAAGCCGGGTTGTCTGTTACCTGCGGCTGCTCTTCCACAGAACTCACCGATGTCTGGCTGGCAAATCTTCTGTCATTTTTAAACTTTTCCGCAAAAGCTCCACTTTTATCTTTTAATTTCTCCAAAAATAAAGATTGTTTCTTTACCTCCTCTTCCATCTGCTGTAACTCTGGCTTCATGGCCAAACGATTCTTACTCCAGGCCTGGAAATACTTGGTCCTGAAGTTTTTATGTTCAGCTTTTAAACATTTCAGTTTCTCCTCAGCCCTTCCAATTGCTCGAAAGCGATCAATAATCTTCTGTCTGTAGACATCCACATTCTCACCAGGGCCTGGACCCACAGTCAGATCCTCCACCTCCTCCTCCTCCTCCTCCTCACTAGGCCCCGTGTCATCAGGGGGATCTCTCCCTGGGCCTCCCCCAGGATCAGGCATTATTCCTGGGCCAAGCTAACAGGCAAGGCCCAGGCTTGAAAAAAGGCTGGTTCTCACAGAGAGCTCCTTAGGTGTGTCCTCCTCCTCCTTCCCACTGACCACCAATGTAAGAAACATTCTTCTCACTGATCACCAATGTAAGGAACATTCTTCTCACTGATCACCAATGTAAGGGACATTCTTCCCACTGATCAGCAATGTAAGGGACATTCTTCCCACTGATCACCAATGTAAGGAACATTCTTCTCACTGATCACCAATGTAAGGGACATTCTTCCCACTGATCACCAATGTAAGGAATATTCTTCCCACTGATCACCAATGTAAGGAACATTCTTCTTACTGATCAACAATGTAAGGAACATTCTTCTCACTGATCACCAATGTAAGGAACATTCTTCTCACTGATCACCATTGTAAGGAACATTCTTCCCACTGATCACCAATGTAAGGAACATTCTTCTCACTGATCACCAATGTAAGGGACATTCTTCTCACTGATCACCAATGTAAGGAACATTCTTCTCACTGATCACCAATGTAAGGAACATTCTTCTCACTGATCACCAATGTAAGGGACATTCTTCTCACTGACCATCAATGTAAGGAGCATTCTTCTCACTGACCATCAATGTAAGGAACATTCTTCTCACTGATTACCAATATAAGGGACATTCTTCTCACTGACCACCAATGTAAGGAACATTCTTCCCACTATTCACCAATGTAAGGAACATTCTTCTCACTGATCACCAATGTAAGGAACATTCTTCCCACTGATCACCAATGTAAGGAACATTCTTCTCACTGATCACCAATGTAAGGAGCATTCTTCTCACTGATCACTAGGGATGAGCTTCGAGTTCGAGTCGAACTCATGCTCTACACGAACATTGGCTGTTCGCAAGTTCGCCGAACAGCGAACAATTTGGGGTGTTCGCGGCAAATTCGAATGCCGCGGAACACCCTTTAAAAGTCTATGGGAGAAATCAAAAGTGCTAATTTTAAAGGCTTATATGCAAGTTATTGTCATAAAAAGTGTTTGGGGACCCGGGTCCTGCCCCAGGGGACATGGATCAATGCAAAAAAAAGTTTTAAAAACGGACGTTTTTTCAGGAGCAGTGATTTTATTAATGCTTAAAGTCAAACAATAAAAGTGTAATATCCCTTTAAATTTCGTACCTGGGGGGTGTCTATAGTATGCCTGTAAAGGGGCGCATGTTTCCTGTGTTTAGAACAGTCTGACAGCAAAATGACATTTGGAAGGAAAAAACTCATTTAAAACTACCCGCGGCTATTGCATTGCCGACAATACACATAGAAGTTCATTGATAAAAACGGCATGGGAATTCCCCACAGGGGAACCCCGAACCAAAATAAAAAAAAAAAAATGATGTGGGGGTCCCCCTAAATTCCATACCAGGCCCTTCAGGTCTGGTATGGATATTAAGGGGAACCCCAGCCAAAATGTAAAAAAAAAATTGACGTGGGGTTCCCCCTAAATTCCATACCAGACCCTTCAGGTCTGGTATGGATTTTAAGGGGAACCCCGCGCCAAAAAAAAAAAAAAAAAAACGGCGTGGGGTCCCCCTAAAAATCCATACCAGACCCTTATCCGAGCACGCAACCTGGCAGGCCGCAGGAAAAGAGGGGGGGACGAGAGTGCGGCCCCCCCCCCTCCTGAACCGTACCAGGCCACATGCCCTCAACATTGGGAGGGTGCTTTGGGGTAGCCCCCCAAAACACCTTGTCCCCATGTTGATGAGGACAAGGGCCTCATCCCCACAACCCTGGCCGGTGGTTGTGGGGGTCTGCGGGCGGGGGGCTTATCGGAATCTGGAAGCCCCCTTTAACAAGGGGACCCCCAGATCCCGCCCCCCCCCTGTGTGAAATGGTAAGGGGGTACTTACCCCTACCATTTCACTAAAAAACTGTCAAAAATGTTAAAAATGACAAGAGACAGTTTTTGACAATTCCTTTATTTAAATGCTTCTTCTTTCTTCCTTCATCTTCTTCTTCTTCTGGTTCTTCTGGCTCTTCTGGTTCTTCCTCCGGCGTTCTCGTCCAGCATCTTCTCCGCGGCGTCTTCTATCTTCTTCTCCTCGGGCCGCTCCGCACCCATGGCATGAGGGGGGAGGCTCCCGCTCTTCTCTTCATCTTCTTCTCTTCTTCTCTTCTTCTTCTTCTTCTTCATCTTCTTCTTCTTCTTCTTCTTCCTTCTTCTCTTCTTCCTGTCTTCTCCGGGCCGCTCCGCAGCCATGCTGGCATGGTGGGAGGCTCCCGCTGTGTGACGGCGTCTCTTCGTTATTTAAGAACCGTCAGACGAAGAGACGCCGTCACACAGCGAGAGCCTCCCACCATGCCACAGCATGGCTGCGGAGCGGCCCGGAGAAGACAGGAAGAAGAGAAGAAGGAAGAAGAAGAAGAAGAAGAAGATGAAGAAGAAGAAGAAGAAGAGAAGAAGAGAAGAAGATGAAGAGAAGAGCGGGAGCCTCCCCCCTCATGCCATGGGTGCGGAGCGGCCCGAGGAGAAGAAGATAGAAGACGCCGCGGAGAAGATGCTGGATGAGAACACCGGAGGAAGAACCAGAAGAGCCAGAAGAACCAGAAGAAGAAGAAGATGAAGGAAGAAAGAAGAAGCATTTAAATAAAGGAATTGTCAAAAACTGTCTCTTGTCATTTTTAACATTTTTGACAGTTTTTTAGTGAAATGGTAGGGGTAAGTACCCCCTTACCATTTCACACAGGGGGGGGGCCGGGATCTGGGGGTCCCCTTGTTAAAGGGGGCTTCCAGATTCCGATAAGCCCCCCGCCCGCAGACCCCCACAACCACCGGCCACGGTTGTGAGGATGAGGCCCTTGTCCTCATCAACATGGGGACAAGGTGTTTTGGGGGGCTACCCCAAAGCACCCTCCCAATGTTGAGGGCATGTGGCCTGGTACGGTTCAGGAGGGGGGGGGCCGCACTCTCGTCCCCCCCTCTTTTCCTGCGGCCTGCCAGGTTGCGTGCTCGGATAAGGGTCTGGTATGGATTTTTTTTTTTTTTTTGGCGCGGGGTTTCCCTTAAATACCATACCAGACCTGAAGGGTCTGGTATGGAATTTAGGGGGAACCCCACGTCAATTTTTTTTTTAAATTTTGGCTGGGGTTCCCCTTAATATCTATACCAGACCTGAAGGGCCTTGTATGGAATTTAGGGGGACTCCCACATCATTTTTTTTTTTTAATTTTGGTTCGGGGTTGCCCTGTGGGGAATTCCCATGCCGTTTTTATCAATGAACTTCTATGTGTATTGTCGGCAATGCAATAGCCGCGGTAGTTTTAAATGTGTTTTTTCCTTCAAAATGTCACTTTGCTGTCAGACTGTTCTAAACACGGGAAACATGCGCCCCTTTACAGGCATACTATAGACACCCCCCAGGTATGAAATTTAAAGGGATATTACACTTTTATTGTTTGACTTTAAGCATTATTAAAATCACTGCTCCTGAAAAAACGGCCGTTTTTAAAACTTTTTTTTGCATTGATTCATGTCCCCTGGGGGAGGACCCAGGTCCCCAAACACTTTTTATGACAATAACTTGCATATTAGCCTTTAAAATTAGCACTTTTGATTATTCATGTTCGTGTCCCATAGACTTTAACGGCGTTCGCGTGTTCGAACGAATTTTTTTCCTGTTCGCATGTTCTGGTGCGAACCGAACAGGGGGGTGTTCGGCTCATCCCTACTGATCACCAATGTAAGGAACATTCTTCTCACTGACCACCAATGTAAGAAACATTCTTCCCAATTTTTCTTTATTAAAAGTCTTGCAATCAATATAATATACATAAATATATACATATTTACATAAATGAAAATACATGTAGCAAATTTGCTCTCAAACAAAAAAAGACTTTACAGCAAAAACAAAACTCATCATGAACATGTCATTATTGGGGATAATTTTACTACGACTCACACCACTACACCAGACATCAAACCTGTGAGGTCAAGAAACAAACCCGCACCCATTATGCATGCAGCCCTTCTTCAAAAAGAAGATACTAACCACCAAAAGCTAAGGGAGTGAAAGAATCAGAAAAAGAAAAGAGCTCCTCACCCAGAGATGGGCAGTTCACCAAAGGCAGGTCTGGTATTCCTCCACGCCCTTTTCCAGACCGCCCAAGGCTCCCTGCCCTTCTCAAGAACCCAAATTTTCCCAACCTCACCCAGAATATAGTGCACCACCACCTCAACAGAGAGGACTTTCTTCCGCAGGGTAATCTGGCACCGTGCATTTCATGTGAAGTAACGGACAACTATACTAACTAAAAACAATGTATCCAAATCAAAATCCCAGCGAGTCAGGAATGCCCCATACACCCAGTCCGCATATCTCATGCGATAGAAAAAGGGGATGCCTAGAGCCCTCCCTACCCTTTTATACACCTCTATGTTAAAGTGACACTGCAGCAAAAAGTGGTCCATAGACTCCACTTTACCAACACACTCCGCTCTTGGACAATCCCGATCATCCACAGGGCGATGCTTCAAGTTCCCTCACACATAGAGCCTTCCATGGAAAGCAAGCCAGGCTTGATCCCTAAACTTCAAGGGGATTCTTTCTAAATTGATTAAATGCAACTCCTCCCTCATTACAGAGCCTGGGCAATCCCTTAAGGCCAGTGACACACTGAAAGCAGAGCTCAAAATCCTCTTCTCCAGAAGCTTCCTGGGGAGGGACTTGATATCCTCCACTGTCACCTGCCACTGCCGAAGTATTTTCAGACACGGGGCAACATAAGCCGGGAAGCTTGCCATGTCGGACTCTCAGACTTTTCCCTGGCCCGCCATCTTCCCAGCATTGCAGAAAAGGCCTAAAACCATATTGAAAAATACCCACCCATCCCGGCGGGTTTTCTGCTAGCATGTTACCAAGATTGTACTTTAAAAAGAGCAGAGAAAAGAAAACTATTGGGTTGACCATTCCTAGGCCACCCTCCTGCCTAGACAGGTAAGTTACATTGCGTTTGATCAGGTTCAGCCTATTTCCCTACAACAGTTGGAAAAAACAGCTGTACACTGGGGATGAGCCGAACACACCCACGGTTCAGTTTGCACCAGAACCTGCGAACGGATCGAAAATTTGCGCAAACTTTAGAACCCCATTGAAGTCTATGGGACGCGAATGTTCAAAATCAAAAGTGCTAATTTTAAAGGCTAATATGCATGCTATTGTCCTAAAAAGGGTTTGGGGACCCGGGTCCTGCCCAGGGGACATGTATCAATGCAAAAAAAAGTTTTAAAAACTGACATTTTTTCGGGAGCAGTGATTTTAATAATGCTTAAAGTGAAGAAAAAAGTGAAATATTCCTTTAAATATCGTACCTGGGGGGTGTCTATAGTATGCCTGTAAAGTGGTGCATGTTTCAGGTGCTTAGAACAGTCCGTGCACAAAATTACATTTTTAAAGGAATAAAAGTCATTTAAAACTGCTTACAGCTTTAATGTAATGTCGGGTCCTGGCAATATGGATGAAAATCAGTGAGACAAATGGCATGGGTACCCCCCAGTCCATTACCAGGCCCTTTGGGTCTTGTATGGATATTAAGGGGAACCCCGCACCCAAATTAAAAAAAGGAAAGGTGTGGGGCCCCCAGGCCCTATATACTCTGAACAGCAGTATACAGGCGGTGCAAACAAGACAGGGACTGTAGGTTTGTTGTTAAGTAGAATCTGTTTGTAATTTTGAACTGGTACATTTTTAAAGTGTAGCTCCAGCCAAAAAATCTATTTTTAAGCTTTTTGGAAAACATAGGGAAGGGTTATCACTCCTGTGACATTTGTTTTGCTGTCTGTGCTCTTCTTCAGAAGATTTCACCTCACTTTCTGTCCCAATGAAAAATGTGTTTTGAAAATGTGGGGTTTTCAGTGAAACAAGGATTGGTGATAAAGCATCAGTGGAGAGGAGACACGTTTTTCCCATATTAACTCTTACAGGAGAGAATTTCCTTTCTAGGGGTAGATTTCATCTCATTTCCTGTTGTTTCCTTCCATTTGCAAGTAGGAGTTGTTTGTAAGTTGGATGTTTGAAAGTAGGGGCCTGCCCTATATACTCTGCAGAAATAGATGTTGGTGTTACCACAACACTGTAAGCCCTCACAGTTACTCTTGGTGAGCGAAGGAATGTTGAACTGGGGCAGAAAAATTGGGCCTTAGACACTGGTGCTGGTGCCACAACACTGCAACCCCTCACAGATACTCTAGTTGAGCACAGCAACGAACCCTCCTGCAAAATATTGCATCAAAAATTGTAATTACACGCCCCTGTTAAACAGGGGCTGAAAAATTGGGCCTTAGTCACTGGTGGCAGGAGGCACCCAGAACCAAAAATGTTCTTACAAGCTATCAGCATGATCATTCAGGAGGAAAAGGATAATCACTCAGCATAACAGGATAGTCACTCAGCATCAGCATAGGCAGTCTGGAAGGGATCTGACATTTCAAAAAAAATGATTCGGTTACATCAGCATCAGGTGCTTGGTAGCTGGTGGTGATCCAAGACTGATTCATTTTTATGAAGGTCAGTCGATCGACCGAGTTGGTGGACAGGCGCACCCTGTGATCGGTTACAAAGCCTCCAGCAGCACTGAATGTGCATTCCGAAAAAGCGCTGAATGCAGGACAGGCCAGTAGCTCGATTGCATACTGTGCAAGCTCTGGCCAGTGATCCATCCTCAAGACCCAGTAACCCAGAGGATTTTCGGTGGGAAAGGTGTCCAAGTCTGATCTTGCCTCTAGGTATTCCTGCACCATGTAAAACAGACGCTTGCGATGGTTGCTGGAACCGATCATACCTTGGGGCTGCAGACTAAAAAATTGTCTAAACGTATTGGTCAGATGGCCACCTGGGGGGGGGGGATGACGCCTTTTTAGGACGAAACGCGTCGGGCAGGACCCCATTGTCGCCACTTTTTCTCAGCGCTGTATTATCCTGTGGACTTATACGTGAGTATATTTCCTTTTAACTTTTATTAAACTTTTTATGCGGATTTACACTATGTGGCCCTTTTTTCTTTCTTCTTCATTTAATATCTATAGCAAATGAATGTTGGTTTGAGGGAACCACCCACGGAATACCTCATCCCCTCCCCCCTGGGACTTACAGAACCGTCCATATCCCTTGAATTCCACACATCTTCCAGGACCCGGACACCAGTTGGAGGAATCAAGCAATCTGCGACACCACAGATATCCACAGTTTTCTACCACCCAAGCCTTATCTGACCCAGTTTGGCGTATGCCCTGCCGGGTCCACCACATCTGGTAAGCCTTCATTTCTCTCGGTGGTAGTAAGCTGATCTGCCGTTTTGGGATACTGGATCTATATAAATTGTTTATCTAAAGGACTAAAACACTGTTATTTATTGTTTGACCATAAACATCTATAACGGGTCTTCCCAGCCATATATGGGTCTCTCTATTGGTGATCCCTTTCACTGTATACCTACCCACCTATGTGTGATAATGTTTTAGCGCTACACTCTTTGTCGTTTTTTGCGTAAATACTGTAGCTGCCTGCCTGTGGTATTAATAATAGCAGAACAACAGCAATTGTCTTCAGGTAGCTTTAGGTGCACACTGTGCAGAGGACACAGTACACTAACCGTAAATACTGTAGCTGCCTGCCTGTGTTATTAATAGGATCAGAAGAACACCACCAATTTTCTTCAGGTAGTTTTTTTGTGCACACTGTGCAGAGGACGCACTACACTAACTGTAAATACTGCAGCTGCCTGCGGTACTAAAAGGATCAGAAGAGCACTACCAATTTTCTTCAGGTAGCTTTAGGTGCACACTGTGCAGAGGACGCACTACACTAACTTGTAAATACTGCAGCTAATAGGACTAATAGGATCAGAAGGACACCAGCAATTTTCTTGAGGTAGCTGTAAATACTGTAAATACACCTCCCTGTATGTCAGTAGTAAGAGAATAACAGGAACGGATCTAGCTAAACTGAATACAGTGTGTGAGGATACATTGATGATGTTTTTGTCATATGGCGGGGCAACATGGAATCGCTACTTACCTTTGATGTGATGCTGAATGATTTTTCTCATGAGATCCAATTTAAAATTACCATTGGGGGGAAATCGGTTCCATTTTTGGATACCAGGATTTACATTGATAACAATAGGATGGAATCCGATTTGTGTATCAAGCCAACTGATAGGAATCAGTTACTATTGTTTGACAGCTTTCATCCCCCCCCATGTCTTCCGTTCCATTGTAAGAAGCCAACTATTACGGGTCAGGAGAATAGTTAGTAATGAAACCATAAGGAATTTAAGAATGAAGGAAATGTGTTCTAAGTTTCAGGAACGAGGATATCCCAATTACATTATTTCACAAGAAGTAAAAAAGATAGAGCAGGAGGAGATGGGTATAGCTCCAGTGAGACATAGACCACAGACGAGACGATTACCGTTTTTGATGCAATTTCACAGCTACAGCGAGCAGGTTTTTAGAGTCATCAAGAAACATTGGCCCCTTTTAAAACGCTCCTATCCACAGATTGAGGTCTTTCAACAAACACCATTTAAAGCCTTTAGAAGGAATAAAACGCTGCGAGACGCATTGGTGAGATCAGAATATAGACCAAGGGAAAACATATCTAAAATTACATTTCTGGGTAAGAAAAGGAAAGGGTGCTTTCACTGCTTGAGTTGCATTCAATGAAACCTTTATTTAAAGGTGACCAGTATGTCCATCCTGAAAATGGAGATAATGTTGCGATCAAAGGATTTTTTACATGCCAATCCTCCTATGTGATCTATATTCTGACCTGCCCATGCAAATTGTTGTATGTTGGTGAAACAACCCAAAAGATTAAAGACCGAATCGCACAGCTTCGCAGCACCATTAGACTGAAACAACCAGGGCTGCCAGTATCAAGACATTTTTTGGAGAAAGGGCATCAGGACTCAGATTTAAGATTTATGGTGCTTGAGGAGGTTCCCCGAGACAGAAGAGGAGGTGACAGAATACTGAGACTTAAGCAGCGAGAGGTTTGGTGGATTAATAGGTTACGATCCCTCTATCCAGATGGGATGAATAGGGACTATGATTTGTACCTATTTTTATGACGATCCAGTTAGCGACTTTTTTACATTTTCTATTTTAAGATAGTCGCATCTATTTTTTTTTTTTTTCATTCAAGGATTTTTATTGAGTTTAAAGTATTGAACAGAAAAGATTGGAAATTGAGATTACACAAAATGATACAGGAAATAAAAATAAGAACAATAATAAGAAGCACATATCCAGAGCAGTTGTATGATGAATCTTCAGGTTATGTATACAGTTGTTTATGTATAATGATATTTATCAGTCCATGTTTTCCACAGTTTGTCAAATTTATCACATCTAAGCGAGTTAATTGCTATAAGTCGTTCAAAAATTTAATTTTGCTGGACCTTCCTAGTTACATCCGTAATGTTAATTGTTGGAGCGTTTTTCCAGTTACTGAGTATTAGGGACCTAGCAACCAATAGTATGTGTGTTACTACATGCCTCACAGAGTAGGGGAATCTTTCTAATCCAATTAGTAATATAGCTAGTTTAGGGTCTGGGGGTGTTATAATGCCTGTGATTTCCCCTAAAAGTTTAAAAATGTTGTTCCAGAAGCTGGTGACGTTAGGGCATTCCCAGAACATATGAAGAAGATGGCCTTTGTTTCCACATTCTCTCCAGCATAAAGGTGAGGTGTTAGGGAACGATTTTGAGAGTCTAGAATGGGTGTATTGCCAGCGATGTATTATCTTGAGGGATGTTTCCCAGTGTGTGGTGCAGTGTGATACAGTTTGTATGGTTTTGAACGCGGATTGCCATTTGATTATCATTATTTGAAGTTTTCATGTCCATATCCCATCTAAAGTGTGTTCTTGATTTTTGAAACTTTGTTTTCCCCTGGAGTAAATTATAGTATAAAGATATACCTTTGTTGTGGAATGATCCTCGGGATAGGTGATGCCATGCTGGGGTTGGCAGGTGAATATTGTTCCACGGGTGTTTATGTGTGAGGTGAGCTACCCGTAAGCAGGTGAAAAGCATGTTATGTGGCATGTTATGGTCCTTCATTAAGCAGGCTGCAGATTTTGGTCTATTGTTATGGTAAAAGTCTTGTACACTGTTAATCTTTTTAGAAGGGAAGTTTTTCAGGAATATCATTGGTATATTGGCTTCAACTACACTTAAAGGGAGTGTATAGTCTATTTCTCTACTATCAGTACTGTGACGAGATAAGAGGAATCTCCAGGCTTTGAGTGATATGCTGATAGTGGGGGGCATATTCTTAAGATTCCAGGGTATCCAACTATCACTTATTAGGATCGACGGTAGGTCTGAAATTGGTGCTAAGGTTTTTTCAATCTCCACCCACAGTGGTACTTCATTAGAAGAGAACCAGTAATTGAGTTGGTCTAATCTAGTTGCCCACATATAATCATGAACATCTATTAGTCCCGCCCCTCCTACTCGTTTGTGAGGAATTAGAGTAGCTTGTGAGCATCTTGCTTTCTTTGTGCCCCACAGGAGTTTCCATTGGAGACTAGAAAGGGATTTGAGATAATGTTCCTGGATGGTGATCGGAAGTACCCTAAAGGTGTACAGGATTTGAGGGAGGATTAACATTTTAAATGCTGCTAATCTACCCAACCAAGATATTTCGTGTTTGGCTATGTTGTTGATTTGAGTTGTTAGTTTGGTTAGAAGGGGTTTAAAATTAGCATCAATTAGGGATCTGGTATGGTTAGTAAGTGTAATGCCTAGGTATGGTATACCTTTGGAACTCCAAGTGTACGGGAGTGATTGTTGTAATGTGTTACGGTTTTTGGTGGTCACACCGAGGTCCAAAATAAGGGATTTGTAGCAGTTCACCCTATAGTATGATACATTCCCAAAGGAAGTTAGTATTTCATGCGCTGTGGGGAGTGATGTGCTCGGATTTGTCAAAAACAATATCACGTCATCAGCGAATAAGTTGATAAGGTGTGTGGTAGTTCCAAATTGAAAACCAGTTACGCATGCATGTGATCTGATGGCCTCCGCCAGGGGTTCAATCATGAGATTAAAAATCGTTGGGGATAAGGGACAACCCTGGCGGGTTCCATTTGTTATTTGGAGTGGAGTGGAAAGCATACTGGACGTGTATACCCGGGCCGAGGGACAGGAATACAAGGCTAGAATCGCATTCTGTATATGGCCACTAAAACCATATTTAGATAAAGTCATTGACATGTATTTCCAGTTCACTCTATCAAACGCCTTCTCTGCATCTATGGAGAGCAGCAGAGAAGGCGTTTTTGTTATTTCGGCATGATGAATGATGTTAATTATTCTCCTCGTAGCATCTGAGGTTTGTCTCCCCCTCACGAAGCCCATCTGATCTTTTTGAATCAATGTTGGAATATAAGTAGCTATTCTTTTGGTTATTAGTTTGGCATAAATTTTTACATCGGAATTTAAAAGAGAGATTGGACGGAAATTGGAAGGTGTGGTAGGGTCTTTGCCTGGTTTGGGTATGGTAACTATATAAGCTTGTAGCATCTCTGGGGGAAAGGTTGCTGTGGTTGCTGCTTTTGTAAAGACTGTTTGTAAGTGCGGTGTAAGAAGTGATCTGAATGTTTTGAAGTATTCATTGGAAAACCCGTCAGGTCCGGGTGATTTGCCATTTAGCAGTGTTTCTATAGCAGCGGCTATTTCAGTCGTAGTGAATGGGGAATTTAAAGTAAGGAGTTGGGATTCTGATAGCACTGGTAATTTTAAATTTTGGAGGAAGTTTTGGATATTGTCGTGAGTGGGTTGGCATGTAGAGGGGTCGTCTTTAATGTTGTATAGGTTGCTGTAGTAATCAGCAAACTGATTAGCTATGTCTTGCGGGTTTGTGATTTTGTGTTTGAGAGTGGGGTGTAGTAGATGGGCAATTCTCGTTTTAGTTTTTACCGCTTTCAGTATATTGGCCAAGTATTTTCCTGCTCTATTGGCATTGGCATAGGACTGTAGTTTCAGACGTCTAAGATGATAATCATATTGTTGAGATAGGCTATTTCTGAGGTCATCTCTTAAAGCTGATAGTTTTTGGGTAAGATTGACAGTAGGTTTTTGTTTATTTTGTGCTGCTATGGTGTGGATGTCTTTTAAGATTGAATCGATATGGGCATTATGCCTTTTTTTTCCCTTGCTCCGATTTGTATAAGTATGCCCCTCATGTACGCCTTATGGGCGTTCCATAAGGTGAAAGGGTTTTCAACAGAGTCTATATTGTTTAGAAGGAATTCTCTGATATGTTGGGAGATCTTTGTGGAAGTTTGAGGGTCTTGTAGTAATTTTATATTGCTACGCCAGATGGGTGAGGAGGAGGAGACAACCTGGTCATTGATGGTGATAGTAATAGCAGCATGGTCAGACCATGTTATGTCATGTATCTTCGCACACGAGGTATTCTGTAACAGCCACTTGTCTGTCAAGAATAGGTCAATGCGAGAATATGAGCAATGCCTGTGGGAGAAAAAGGTATAATCTCTTGCGTTCGCGTTTAAACATCTCCAAACATCATATAGTTCCGCTTGGTGTATTATTCTGCTCAGATAGGAGGAGCTGTGTGGTTTTGGAGCAGACGTATCCATTTTGGGATCTATTATAAGGTTAAAGTCACCACAGACAATAAGATTGCCATATAGATGGTTCTGCAGTTTCTTGAGTAGTCTGCTGATGAAGCGGGTTTGATGTGAGTTTGGTGCGTATAAGGATATTAATGTATACGGTTTTGAGTTGATGTCTCCTGTCAGGATGATGTAACGGCCGTTGGTATCAAGGATAATGTCTTTTTGTTGAAATGACACAGTGTTCCTCAGTGCTATTAATACTCCACCTTTTTTCTTCTCTGGTGTACATGCCATAAATACGTGTGGGTAGTCTTTGTGTGAACATTTAGGAGCTTTTGTGTCTTGGAAATGTGTGTCTCCTGTACACATAAGACGTCTGCTTTGTGTGTTTTGGCTTCCTTCCACATGGAGAGCCTCTTTGCGGGGTGGTTGAGACCCTAGCATTTATGGATAAGCAGTTAATGGGCATTTGAGGGTGTTTTTGGTGTCTGCTGCATTGTGAAGAGTAGGTACTCACTGTGGCCATAACAGAAGATCAGGTAGAAGAGGAGGGTGCCGTCTTCATCTAGATTTGGATGGATGTTCGCTGCTGGATGGCGTGCTTCAAACATAAAGTAAGAAAAATAAAAGCGGTGAAAAAAGAACAATGTTATTGAAATGAGTTTGAATTCAATAAGAAAAGTATCCATAAACTGATCCAAAGGCAGATGTAACTGCTGCAAAGGATAACTGGAGGTAAACAGGGTTGTTAATCATGTAACCCCTGTTGTTCGGAGAGATTTGAATTTTGCATAACGTTTAATCTTCAACCACTTCCACCAGTAGCTTTCTTTGAGGAACGTTTGCGGGAGACCACTTGCCAGTCCTCTTGCAGTGGGCTAGGTGCAGGGCTCTGAGAAGCCGATTTGTCTTGGTCAGTTAAGATACCCCATTTGCGTAGTGCTGCGACACCTTCTTCCAGTGTGGATATCATAACTGATACTCCATTGTGGGTAATCGAGAGCTTGGCGGGGTATTTCCACTTATGTAATATGTTGTGGTTCCTCAGGGCCTTAGTTATGGTCGCGAGGTTGCGACGCTGTTGGAGCGTACGCCTGAACAGGTCCGGGAGTATTTGTAGTTCTCAGTGGCGGCTGGTGAAGTTTTAGGATGGGGGGGCGCCAGACCCCGCCCTTTTTTGACCCCTCCCACTTGGTGGAAATGGGCGTGGTTTCAGCGAAATAGTGGGCGTGGCTCTAAGGTGGTGTGGTTAGCGTCTGAGATGAACGAGGGATGGAGGGAGAGGGCGAGGGAGAGAGGGACAGCAGGCCCAGATCCTACACAACAAAAGAAATGTGTATTCTACCAAGTTTAACAATCAGCAGATAAAGATACTCCAAACACCTGGTGTTAGCGCTTCAATCATCCCGGCACCATGGTTGTTATGGTGTCAGGGTGATTGAAGCTCATTATTACTATTATTACATTGTAATAAAAAATGAAATCGTTCAACTCACCATAATGCAGAATCAGTGGGAGCCCCGAGTGTGTCACTTGTCACGTCGCCTACAACCAGATGCCATCAGGTGTCCCCAGCGGAGTCCCTTCTTACATGCAGCCTGTGTCACATCAAATGCAGCCTCTGTCCCCTTACATCAGAGTTGCCATCAGTGTCCCCCACAGCAGGTGTCCCCATCAGAGTCCCCCCACAGCAGGTGTCCCCATCAGAGTCCCCCCACAGCAGGTGTCTCCATCAGAGTCCCCCCACAGCAGGTGTCTCCATCAGAGTCCCCCCACAGCAGGTGTCTCCATCAGAGTCCCCCCACAGCAGGTGTCTCCATCAGAGTCCCCCCACAGCAGGTGTCTCCATCAGAGTCCCCCCACAGCAGGTGTCTCCATCAGAGTCCCCCCACAGCAGGTGTCTCCATCAGAGTCCCCCCACAGCAGGTGTCTCCATCAGAGTCCCCCCACAGCAGGTGTCTCCATCAGAGTCCCCCCACAGCAGGTGTCTCCATCAGAGTCCCCCCACAGCAGGCGTCCTCCATCAGAGTCCCCCCACAGCAGGTGTCCTCCATCAGAGTCCCCCCCCACAGCAGGTGTCTCCATCAGAGTCCCCCCACAGCAGGTGTCTCCATCAGAGTCCCCCCACAGCAGGTGTCTCCATCAGAGTCCCCCCACAGCAGGTGTCTCCATCAGAGTCCCCCCACAGCAGGCGTCCTCCATCAGAGTCCCCCCACAGCAGGTGTCCTCCATCAGAGTCCCCCCACAGCAGGTGTCCTCCATCAGAGTCCCCCCACAGCAGGTGTCCTCCATCAGAGTCCCCCCCCACAGCAGGTGTCTCCATCAGAGTCCCCCCACAGCAGGTGTCCTCCATCAGAGTCCCCCAAAAGCAGGTGTCCCCCATCAGAGCCCCCCACAGCAGGTGTCCCCCACAGCAGGTGTCTCCATCAGAGTCCCCCCACAGCAGGTGTCTCCATCAGAGTCCCCCCACAGCAGGTGTCTCCATCAGAGTCCCCCCACAGCAGGTGTCTCCATCAGAGTCCCCCCACAGCAGGTGTCTCCATCAGAGTCCCCCCACAGCAGGTGTCCCCATCAGAGTCCCCCCACAGCAGGTGTCCCCCATCAGAGCCCCCCACAGCAGGTGTCCCCCATCAGAGCCCCCCACAGCAGGTGTCCCCCACAGCAGGTGTCTCAATCAGAGTCCCCCCATAGTAAGGTGTCTCCATCAGAGTCCCCCCATAGTAAGGTGTCTCCATCAGAGTCCCCCCACAGCAGGTGTCTCCATCAGAGTCCCCCCACAGCAGGTGTCTCCATCAGAGTCCCCCCACAGCAGGTGTCTCCATCAGAGTCCCCCCACAGCAGGTGTCTCCATCAGAGTCCCCCCACAGCAGGTGTCTCCATCAGAGTCCCCCCACAGCAGGTGTCCCCATCAGAGTCCCCCCACAGCAGGTGTCCCCCATCAGAGCCCCCTCACAGCAGGTGTCCCCCATCAGAGCCCCCCACAGCAGGTGTCCCCCACAGCAGGTGTCTCCATCAGAGTCCCCCCACAGCAGGTGTCTCCATCAGAGTCCCCCCACAGCAGGTGTCTCCATCAGAGTCCCCCCACAGCAGGTGTCTCCATCAGAGTCCCCCCACAGCAGGTGTCTCCATCAGAGTCCCCCCACAGCAGGTGTCCCCCATCAGAGCCCCCCACAGCAGGTGTCCCCCATCAGAGCCCCCCACAGCAGGTGTCCCCCATCAGAGCCCCCCACAGCAGGTGTCCCCCACAGCAGGTGTCTCCATCAGAGTCCCCCCACAGCAGGTGTCCCCCATCAGAGCCCCCCACAGCAGGTGTCCCCCATCAGAGCCCCCCACAGCAGGTGTCCCCCACAGCAGGTGTCTCCATCAGAGTCCCCCCACAGCAGGTGTCCCCCATCAGAGCCCCCCACAGCAGGTGTCCCCCATCAGAGCCCCCCACAGCAGGTGTCCCCCACAGCAGGTGTCTCCATCAGAGTCCCCCCACAGCAGGTGTCTCCATCAGAGTCCCCCCACAGCAGGTGTCCCCCATCAGAGCCCCCCACAGCAGGTGTCCCCCATCAGAGCCCCCCACAGCAGGTGTCCCCCATCAGAGCCCCCCACAGCAGGTGTCCCCCACAGCAGGTGTCTCAATAAGAGTCCTCCCACAGCAGGTGTCTCCATCAGAGTCCCCCCACAGCAGGTGTCCCCCATCAGAGCCCCCCACAGCAGGTGTCCCCCACAGCAGGTGTCCCCATCAGAGTCCCCCCCACAGCAGGTGTCCCCCATCAGAGTCCCCCCCCACAGCAGGGTGTCCCCCATCAGAGTCCCCCCCCACAGCAGGGTGTCCCCCATCAGAGTCCCCCCCCCACAGCAGGGTGTCCCCCATCAGAGTCCCCCCCCCCACAGCAGGGTGTCCCCCATCAGAGTCCCCCCCACGCAGGGTGTCCCCCATCAGAGTCCCCCCCCACAGCAGGGTGTCCCCATCAGAGTCCCCCCCCCCACAGCAGGGTGTCCCCATCAGAGTCCTCCCCCCACAGCAGGGTGTCCCCCATCAGAGTCCCCCCCCACAGCAGGGTGTCCCCCATCAGAGTCCCCCCCCCACAGCAGGGTGTCCCCCATCAGAGTCCCCCCCCCCACAGCACGGTGTCCCCCATCAGAGTCCCCCCCCCACAGCAGGGTGTCCCCCATCAGAGTCCCCCCCCCACAGCAGGGTGTCCCCCATCAGAGTCCCCCCCCCACAGCAGGGTGTCCCCCATCAGAGTCCCCCCCACAGCAGGGTGTCCCCCATCAGAGTCCCCCCCCAGCAGGGTGTCCCCCATCAGAGTCCCCCCCCACAGCAGGGTGTCCCCCATCAGAGTCCCCCCCCCACAGCAGGGTGTCCCCCATCAGAGTCCCCCCCACGCAGGGTGTCCCCCATCAGAGTCCCCCCCCACAGCAGGGTGTCCCCATCAGAGTCCCCCCCCCACAGCAGGGTGTCCCCATCAGAGTCCCCCCCCCACAGCAGGGTGTCCCCATCAGAGTCCCCCCCCCACAGCAGGGTGTCCCCATCAGAGTCCCCCCCCCACAGCAGGGTGTCCCCCATCAGAGTCCCCCCCACAGCAGGGTGTCCCCCATCAGAGTCCCCCCCCCACAGCAGGGTGTCCCCCATCAGAGTCCCCCCCCACAGCACGGTGTCCCCCATCAGAGTCCCCCCCCCCCACAGCAGGGTGTCCCCCATCAGAGTCCCCCCCCACAGCAGGGTGTCCCCCATCAGAGTCCCCCCCCACAGCAGGGTGTCCCCCATCAGAGTCCCCCCCACAGCAGGGTGTCCCCCATCAGAGTCCCCCCCCAGCAGGGTGTCCCCCATCAGAGTCCCCCCCCCAGCAGGGTGTTCCCCATCAGAGTCCCCCCCCACAGCAGGGTGTCCCCCATCAGAGTCCCCCCCCCACAGCAGGGTGTCCCCCATCAGAGTCCCCCCCCCACAGCAGGGTGTCCCCCATCAGAGTCCCCCCCCCAGCAGGGTGTCCCCCATCAGAGTCCCCCCCCCACAGCAGGGTGTCCCCCATCAGAGTCCCCCCCCACAGCAGGGTGTCCCCCATCAGAGTCCCCCCCCCACAGCAGGGTGTCCCCCATCAGAGTCCCCCCCCACAGCAGGGTGTCCCCCATCAGAGTCCCCCCCCACAGCAGGGTGTCCCCCATCAGAGTCCCCCCCCACAGCGGGTGTCCCCATCAGAGCCCCCCACCAGAGCCCCCCCTCAGCAGGTGTCCCCCCGATTCTCCACACAACGGTACTTACCTTCAGTCTCCTGCGGTGTCCTCCTCCTCACACTGGCAGCAGCATTCTTCCTGCTTCCTCTCTCGGGCGCAATGAGAGAGAGAACCAGGAAGTGACATCTGCCTCAGGGCAGATGTCAATCAAATCTGAAGTGCCAAGTAGCTTCCGCCCGGCGCCTGTAGTATGTATTGCTATGGCCGAGCGGAAGCTTCTCGGCGCTTCAGAAAACGCCCCAAGGCGGGCTAAACGCCCGCAAATGCAGCGCCACGTCTGCAATCTCGTGATTGCATAGACGTGGCGCTTCCTATAAGTGCACTGTGTCCGGCGTCGCACTGTATCCGGCGTCCGAACACAGTGCACTTAAGGACCTTTTTTTTCCTTTTTTTTTTTTTTTAAAGGGCCGGTATTAAAAAATTTTTTTTTTTTTTTTTTTTTTGACTTTTTTTTTTGTTTTTTTTGTTTTGTTTTTTTTTTGCTGCCTGGAGGTGGGGGGGGGGGGCGGCGCCCAGGCGCCCCCTATGGACGGGCCGCCACTGGTAGTTCTGCGTACTGTGGGTGTCTATCATCGGTTCTACGGGATGTTGTGAGAATTTGCTCTTTGATATGATAGTAGTGCACCCGAAGTAGCACATCCCTAGGAGTGTTTTCAGGAAGAAATGCAGGTTTGGGTATACGGTGAATACGATCCACTATTAGATCTTGTGCTGATAAGGATGGTAGCAGAGTTGAGAATAGTGCCTGCGTGTATGGCAGTAGTTGTGTGGCAGGTATGGTTTCTGGGATCCCCCTGATTTTTACGTTGTTCCGTCTGGAACGGTCTTCCAAATCTGCAACCTTATTTTTTAGCCATGCGATTTCTTCATCATGGTTTCTATGGGCATCCACCATTGTGTTAAATGAGGAAGTAAAGTCACCCATTCGCTGTTCTATATGATCCACTCTGTTGCCTAAGGCCTGAACTTCTCTCTGGCAGTGATTAATACCAGCAGTCATGTCAGCATGCAATGATGCTTTTAGGGAGAGCAGCATCTCTTTGAGGACTGTGTCTGACACTGGCCTGTCAGATGTAGGGAATGCTGCTATGGGGTCTTTTAAGACATGTACTGCTGTGTCTGCAGCATTTTGAGGCCTGCTTACCTCCATCTCGGGGTCCATCAGCGGCCGATCCGGGGACGATATCCACTGTTTTTGCTTGGCTGGACTCCTGGTGGAGGGGCTCGAGGTTCCAGAGGAAGATCCGCTGTTTAGATGGGAGCTTAGATGTTGTTTTGATGAGCCGGAGCGGCCGTTGTTAATCACGGCCTGCGGCTCCGTTCGTCTCCCTGAGGCGCCGGCGCCATTTTGTGGAAGCTCGCGCCCTTTGAAAGAGTCCTGCATTTTTTGCAGATTTTGCGGATTTTTCCTGTGCCTGGGCATCTCGTCGTGCACAACAGGTCCCGGTGTGTCCGTGGATGTTTTTTGCGGTTCGGATGGGGTCGGTGGTCATGGATGGGTGTAGATTCTCTCCGGCGGCCGAGCGGAGCACTCTAGTTAAGCTTCCATGCTGGAGCTTGGTCGCCACTCCCCCCTATCACATCTATTTTTATGACGATCCAGTTAGCAACTTTTTTAACATTTTCTGTTTTCAGATAGTCGCTTCTTGACACATGGGAATAAGTGGGAATTGATCAGAAGGATGAAAATCCCATGAAGTCCTATGGGAATTTGTGGACTACATGTCTATTGTACCTGTATGCGATTTTTTGTGGACTACATGTCTATTGCACCTGTATGCGATTTTTTTCATTTAGGATATTTTTATCTAGATGATGAATGATGACCAGTTAGCCTAACATCAATAGTATGTAAACTCTTGGAGGGGATGATAAGGGACTATATACAAGATTTTAGTAATAAGAATGATATCATTAGCAGTAATCAGCATGGATTCATGAAGAATCGTTCTTGCCAAACCAATCTATTAACCTTCTATGAGGAGGTGAGTTGCCATCTAGATAAAGGAAGGCCCATAGACGTGGTGTATCTGGATTTTGCAAAAGCATTTGACACAGTTCCCCATAAACGTTTACTGTACAAAATAAGGTGCGTTGGCATGGACCATAGGGTGAGTACATGGATTGAAAACTGGCTACAAGGGCGTGTTCAGAGGGTGGTGATAAATGAGGAGCCTGAACAAATTAATGGGGTGGGCGACTACATGGCAAATGAGGTTCAATGTAGAAAAATGTAAAATAATGCATTTGGGTGGCAAAAATATGAATGCAATCTATACACTGGGGGGAGAACCTCTGGGGGAATCTAGGATGGAAAAGGACCTGGGGGTCCTAGTGGATGATAGGCTCAGCAATGGCATGCAATGCCAAGCTGCTGCTAATAAAGCAAACAGAATATTGGCATGCATTAAAAGGGGGATCAACTGCAGAAATAAAACGATAATGCTCCCGCTCTACAAGACTCTGGTCCGCCCGCACCTGGAGTATGCTGTCCAGTTCTGGGCACCAGTCCTCAGGAGGGACGTACTGGAAATGGAGCGAGTACAAAGAAGGGCAACAAAGCTAATAAAGGGTCTAGAGGATCTTAGTTATGAGGAAAGGTTGCGAGCACTGAACTTATTCTCTCTGGAGAAGAGACGCTTGAGAGGGGATATGATTTCAATTTACAAATACTGTACTGGTGACCCCACAATAGGGATAAAACTTTTTCGCAGAAGAGAGTTTAATAAGACTCGTGGCCACTCATTACAATTAGAAGAAAAGAGGTTTAACCTTAAACTACGTAGAGGGTTCTTTACTGTAAGAGCGGCAAGGATGTGGAATTCCCTTCCACAGGCGGTGGTCTCAGCGGGGAGCATTGTTAGCTTCAAGAAACTATTAGATAATCACCTGAATGACCGCAATATACAGGGATATGTAATGTAATACTGACACATAATCACACACATAGGTTGGACTTGATGGACTTGTGTCTTTTTTCAACCTCACCTACTATATAACTATCTATGTAACTATGAATGAAAATATGCTTATATGTTTTGATTGTGACACTATGAGTTGAAAAATTTGTTTTATCTCTTTCTCAATCTATTTGGCTTGTGCAGACATTTGTTTGCTTAGGTAGGAAACAAATTGGAACTGATATGGGGTTAATGTCTTTCTCCCAGGGCCTTTCATTATGGAAGCATGGGGCACACCTGTGTGGTAACACCCACTTGTACTAGAGTTTTTTGAACAAAAGAGGGAATCACTCATAGAATTTTCACACAAAGCCATACAGCCTGAGGAAGAGCAGGGATGTTCGCAACTGTATACAGTAGCTGCAATTGATGTACATGACGATTTTGATGATTTGAAGATTCAGTAAATATATTTGCATTGGAGAAAGTGTCCCTTCATTTATGTTAATGGATATCGGTGGAGAACAGGGAGTCCACCTTGACACCATTCCAGTCTAACTGCAAGGACAAAGAAAAGGCAGTAACCCACCCAAAGTTTGAATATATATATATATATATATATATATACACATACACACACACACACACACACAACACCTAGCATATAGCATATATATATATATATACACACAATACACTGCAAGTGCAGCTATCTGACTCGCCTGCCTACTCTATCTAACTTAAATCAAATGACACTGTCTCTCACTCTATCTCTCTCTCAATGCCGGAACACACTACACAGGGCCGACGTGCAGGCGGCCTTTTATAGTTTGGGGGGGGTGTACTAAACCCCCTGAGCCATAATTGGCCAAAGCCACCCTGGCTTTGGCCAATTACGGCTCTCTGTACAGACGGCGCTGTGATTGGCCAAGCATGCGGATCATAGTGCATGCTTGGCCAATCATCAGCCAGCAATGCACTGCGATGCCGCAGTAAATTATGGGCCGTGACGAGCCACTCGAATTTGGTGCGAACGGCCTATATCGTTCGCAAGCCACTCGAACTCGAAGCTCATCCCTACTGTACACCCTTGCATAAAGAGATGCTGACAAGATACAGACGAAGCTGACATATAAAAAGATTGGGACCAGGTACGTTTTGATCAAGTCAACCCTCTCCCTCAAGGAAAGCTTCCAATTCTTCCAGCTTGCTACTTTGGCATTGGCACACACCAACCAACTTTCCCAATTTCAATGACCATAGTCACCAGGACCAAATTTGATGCCCAACACTTTAATTTCCTGCTGGGGCTCTGGGAAGGCATCCGGAAGTTCAAAGCTTTCACCCTCTTCACCCATCCAGAAAACGTCACTCTTTTCATGGTTGACTTTAGAACCAGAAGCCTCTGTGTACTGCTCTATCATGGAGACCACCTCCTGCTCTTCCTCTGTCCCAGAGACAATAACAGACACATCATCGGCATAGGCCACGACCTTCAAAAGCAGCACACCAGCAATGCCCAAAGGCACCCCGCACAAAGATCCATTCTTTATTCTTCTTATGAAGGGGTCAATTGCGAATACATATAACAGGGGGCTCAGAGGACATCCCTGGCACACACCAGAGCCAACCTCAAAAGGCCGTCCAACCCAACTATTAACCAGTGGGAAGCTCTCAGCCCCTCTATATAATATCTTCAGCCAATCTATAAACCTCCCCTGCAGGCCTTATCTGCCAAGTAGCAAATACAGGTACTCGTGTTTGACTCTATCAAAAGCCTTCGCCTGATCCAATGCCAGCAAGTGCTTTCTCCATCCAGCAGCCCTGCATCGTTCCAAAGCCTCCCGGACAGCTAAAACTGCTGAAAAGGTACTTCTACCTTGGACCGAGCAGTGCTGATGACTGGACAACAAATCGCCTGCCACTGACTACAAGCGCCAAAAAAGAATCTTCGCCAGGATCTTTCTATCAACATTGAGAAGACTGATGGGGCGCCAGTTCTCAATCATTGAGGGGTCTTTACCTTTTGACAGAAGAATCACAGCGGATTGCCTCATGGAGTGAGGGAGCGAACCCTCTTCTAGACAGCTGTTATAAACCTCTGCTAACAAGGGAGCCAGAATGGACTTAAAACACTTGTAGAATTCAGCTGTCAACCCATTTGGCCCAGGCGATTTTTTGGTAGCCAGCTTCTCTATAGCATGAACTACCTCATTCACTGAAATTGGTTCTGTCCAATCCCTCAAAGGCAATGTACCATTTCCCAATCCTGGAGTAGGATCCAGAAAGCTTTCCATCCTGTCCCGACAAAGGTCCTTTCTTCCCAGAAGGTCTGCGTAATATGATCTGACGATCTCCAGGATCCCTGATCTGGATTTCACCAGGGAACCCGTACTATCCCTCAGGCCTATGACTGTCTTAACTGCTATGCCTTGCTTACAGTTCTGGTAAGGATCAGGCGAGTGATATTTTCCATAATCCCTCTCCAAAACCAAGGAGGCATGCCGGTCGTATTGACACTTCCTAAGAAAAAACTTCACCTCAGAGATCTCCCCTGGATCTCCTCTATACGAGACAAGATGATCAAGCTTCCTCTACAAATGCTGGTAGGCAATGTACATACCAAGCTGCTTCTTCTTAGTTATGGCCTTGAAAAGTCCAATTGCCCTTTGTTTCACAAGTTCCCACCACTCTGACTTACTGCTGCAAAAGTCCAGAATAGAAACCTGTGCCTGAAAAAAATCCTCAAAGGATTGTCTTACCTCTACATCTTCCAGGAGAGCCAAATTCAGCTTCCAGGTACCCCTTCCCCTGGGTGGAGTGTCCGAGGAATTCAGAGTCACAGCATACAGTGGTCAGGGAACTCCATCGCCCTCAACTCAGGAGCCGAGAAAGCAGAGTTCTCCTTTAAAAAAAAACTATCTATCCTACTCTGACTATTCCCTCTCTGAAATGTGAATCCAGTGCTGCCAGGGCAGTGCTTAATATGCACATCTACCAGGCCTGCTTGTCTCACCATATCTCTAAGAAAAACACTATTGTAACCCAGCCTGTCTATGGAGCCTCTACTGTCTTCAGGTCTAATTATGGTGTTAAAATCACCTCCAAAGACAACCTCTGAGACGTAAAAAGGAAGGGCTTGATCTCTGTGAGGAGGCATTTCCTGCCCCATTTGGTCTGCGGTCCATAGATATTGATCAGGCACAGGTCCTGCCCCCTAACAGAGACGTCTAAGACCATGCATTTCCCCATTTCTACCTCAATTACCTGCAGGCATGTTACCATATCAGCTTTAAAAAGGACCGCAACTCCGCTGCAGGGCTCAGCCGCAAGAGACCAAAAGGAGGGACCACATGTCCACTCCCTTTTTGCTAGATGGACATCGGCCAAAGCATTGAGCCAGGTCTCTTGCAAAAATAAAATCTCGGCATCAAACTTGCTGAGCAAAAATGAGGCAATATCACAAGCTCTTGCAGATTTAATGCTGGTGACATTAATGGTCGCCTCCTTTATCGGAGTGGGAACTGCCATCAGGATGATTGGGGTAGTTGTTTCTTAACCGTTGCCACACTCTCATCACCCGAAACAGCTCTCTTCAGACTACGTTATTCCCCCTCATCCATGGTTGATAAAGAGAAAGATAGATCAGACATCTCATCACCCGACAAAACTGAAAAAGTATTACCAAGAGGAACCCCTCCTGGGTCCGACTCTGAGGAAGAAATGACCACTTTATTTGTCTTCTTCTTCTTCTTTTTCTTCCTCCTAAACTTCTCCCACCCCTCATCATCTGAATCCCCCTCAACAGGGGGCGAGACATGGGATATGGACACCCTTCCAGCACCCCCACATTCCCCTGACCACGTTTGTGCTGCTGAGGGGCAGGGACTGAAGGCTGAGAGGGAAGATCCACTAAACCTGCCCCCCCAGCAGCTTCTGCCAGTCTGGAGGATCTATGTACAGAAGGATTAGGAACTACCACAAGAGGGACCGACTCAGGGACCACATCACTAGGGGAAACAGAATCCGAAACAACACATGTAACAAACACAAGAGGGACAAACTCAGGGACCACATTACTAGGGGAAAGAGAATCTGGAACAGATGTAACAGACACAAGAGGGACAGACTCAGGGACCACATTACTAGGGGAAATAGAATCTGGAACAGATGTAACAGACACCGGAGGGACAACAACAGTTTCCTCCCTAATTTTAGCAGCCTCATCCTCTTTATCGAGCCTCTGTAGCTCAGCCACCAATCCTGACAAATTATGTAATGCCTCCGGGCACTGACTATAAGCATGACCGAGCTTCTGGCACAAATTGCACCAAATCTCGGTACAATCTTTGGACAAATGGTCCAAATCCAGGCATAGTGAGCACTTCTTGTGAGTACAGGTTGATGCAAAATGGCCTTTGTCTCCACATTTAATACAGACCTAAGGCTGACCCTGGTAGAAAATGGTCAGCCTATCCCTCCCCAGAAAAGCTGAATAGGGCAGGTGTTGAACTACATTGCCCAGCACCCCCAATTTTAGTGACACTGTCCAGGCCCCTATCCATATCCCATGCTCATCAAGGACCTTCTGCAGTGGAGAGGACCTCACCATATCGGCGTAGCCATACTGTCAAATAAGCCTCTGGTATGGATTTGTTACGCACCAGGATCATCACCGATTTTATCAGAGGCTGCCTCGAAATCAACTTTGGCACCAAACCACTCCCCTGCGGCAGGCCCTTGCACCTACTATACCTCTCCCAAAATAAATCCAGACCCTCAGGCTTTACAAAGGACAAATCATACTCATAACTCCCCACTGGGCAAATCAAAGCAAATATATCCAATGCTTTAAACCCCATTTCCAAAGCCAGCTCAGCCACCCTCCCCCTTACTGGTGGGGTCCCCTCCCCCTCCCACTTCAACTGAACCACATTCCTTCTCCTGTACCCACTAACCATCCCACCACCAAGCCTCCCCAAATTGTGACTAACATTTAAAAAATTCCCTTCACCCTCCTTGGTGCCACTCCCCAGAGCAGACGCATAACTCCCCATATTCCTCCTTGCAGAGGATCCATTTGTGCGATTAGAAACATCTAAAACAACTTTGGCGGATAACGATTGCACAGATTTGAGATTGGATTGCACACCTGATGAATCTTTCCTCTGTTGAGCAGAAGAAATGTCATTTTTACCTATAGCAGCCACATTAACCCCTTCACCACCACATCCTTTGCTTTATCAGTATTATGGCTGTCATTATTTTCTGGCACATTCATAGTTCCTGTTGTGTCCTCACTCACTGCTGTCCCCATACACACATCACCTCCAGGCAGACTCTTCTCCTCCATCAGGACAGGACTATCAGCTGAGCTGAGTGAAGGTTGTTCTAATACAGCAACATGTGAATCATTGCAGGAGACTTCCATGGCTGTCTCCACTTCACATGCTGCACTGTGCTGATCCCCTCCCCCATCTGCATCAATCAGCCCAGGTGAAACAGGCTCTTTGAAGCTGGCAGCCATGATCTTGTTTGTGGAACTACAGGTCTCAGCAGGAGAAGCAAAATCCACGTCGGGGTGTATGATGCAGCTTCATCCACATTGCTCTGGTGGTCTGATGACACCTCTGCCAGGGGTGAAAAAACAGGAGAAGTTGGTTGCTTCTCTGAAGGAGAGTAACGGTGTGTTAAGAGAAAAGTGTGAGAATGAGGAGAGATTCCAGCAGATGAAGGAGAGTGCCTGTGCCAGTACCAGCCAGAGGGTGGATGCCGCAGTAATGGCAACAGTATGGATGGGGGGTAAGGAAGTGGCTTCACATGGTGGCCCCAGTACTACCCCTGTCTCAGGATCTGTTGCACCTGAGTCAGTATCTGCCCCCTCTCTCTCCAGCAGCTTGGGTCCTCTCAGGGGGAGGTTGAGGAAAATGGCGGATTGTTGTAGGCCATTACAGAAATGGAATCTCCCTTGAGTGGCACCAACCCATCAGATGAAGATCATGGGAATGCAGGAAAAGAAGGCATGTATCCAGACAGAGAAGTTTCTGCTGACTGTGAGGAGTCCCACATGGACATAAACAGTGCAGAGCAGGAATGTCACATGAACATTGAAAATGAAGAGCAGGAATGTTGCATGACAAACCAGATTTCAGAGGTTCCTATGCAGCCAGTTAATGTGTCATCTGTCCCAGTTATGAACTATGCTAAGGCTGTGTCAGGACAAAGTCATGCTGCTGGTGGAAGGGAGCCAGTTGTGTGATTTTTACCTAACGCACCTTCTTCCATTAAATGCAGGAATGTGGTACAGCTCAGGTGGGAGGGAGGAGGTATTCCACCTATCAGGATGGTGGTTGTGGATAAGATCCTAGCCATGGGATTTAAGGCAGAGGATATTTATGCGCTTATCAGTCTGGCTGGTTCCTATGAATATGATTTATCATTTGTGCGTCCAGAGTAGCTGGATCTGTTTTGGGAGTGGTTTGAGCATGTATATAGGGGCCAGCCGGACTGGAAAGGGCTTGTCCCCAAAGTTGTCTCATGTCAGCGCTTGATTAAGAATGTGACTATCCTGACTAGGAATGAGTCTATACCCCCTGAGGGTTTATGGGTCTGGTTGAGGAGGTTTGGTGAAACATTATGTCCCCTAAAAAAGATTGAGGATGATAGAGGAATCTGGACGGGTGGGTGGTCAGTGTCAATGAGATTGAGTGTGTGTGGGAATGTGGTCCAGCATTTGCCCTCCTCTGCCTTTATTGGTAGAGATAGGATTACTGTCTTTTACCGTGGTCAATCTAAGGTGTGCCATAAATGTGGAGTCAAGGGACATTTCTCCTCTAACTGTCCAGAACAGAAGTGTTTTTTGTGTCAGGAACTGGGGCATCTGGTGAGGGACTGTAACATCATTAAATGTAACCTATGTGATAAGGTTGGTCACCCTTATAGCTGGTGCCCTGAGGCTTTGCACAATAAGCCAGAGTAGTGGAGGAATTTTTCCTTCTGGATGGAGAAGAGTCTGGGTTGACGGAGGTTGTACCAGGGGATCCTAGAGTCTCTGTCCCATCAGAATCTGTGTCTGTGATGCCATCTGTGGTGTCAGTGTCCCCCCAGTCTGTGGTGTCGGTGTCCCCCCAGTTTGTGGTTCCCCAGTCAGTGTCAGAAAGTGTGGTTGTCAAGTCTGTGTCTGCACCTATTGTTTCTCCTAGTGTAGTGAAGGCAGTGGAGGGTGCTGGACCAGAGTGTATGGTGGTGCCTACCCCTCCTCCTCAGCGTGGCAGAAGTGCGGGTGGAGTGAGGGATGGATTGGATAATGGTGGAGGGGGAGGTGGGAAGGGCATGAGGGTGGCTGGCGCAGAATGCAAGGTGAATGATGAGGAGGTCGGGGTCAATGATGTGGAAGTCGGGGTCAATGATGTGGGGGGGGTTTAATCGGGGGGTTTTGGAATCGCATCCTGATGGCGATTAAATCTCAAGATGTTTCTTAGCCTGGATTGTGTTTAAGTTAAGGTTCGGGGTTTGTAGTATCTTTTTTGTTGTCATTAAAATATGTTTCTTTCTATGTTATCTTGTCAGAAAACGGTTTTCTTTACTTGCTGATGTAAGCACTCTTGTTTTTGTTTAGTTGTTATTTATTTTTGTGTAAATATGTTTTTATTAATGAACTGTATGTTTGTATGATTTTTTAATAAAAAAAATTTACACTCTAACGTCCCCCCACAGGTTACACAATTTAAATGTATTATTTGTTTTTCCTTTAGCTATTGAAGATTTCAAGAAAAGTAAAGAGGGAAAATCTTACAAATCTGTCAATAAAAAAAAATATTCAACATAATACAGACCTGGAGGGATAGACACAATGGTCTGTACATAAGACAATACCTCTGATGTTGTCGTGTCATTCCGTATATCTGACATTCGATGTATTCTTTCAGTACTTCTACGAGTGTAAAAAATTAATGTCTGTTAAGCGATGTTTGTTTCCAGTCTGATTGTCTTATAAAACCAAAGTATTATCCCAGAAGAACAAAACTTGCTCGGCCAAAACACACTCATTAGTCTTTGTATAAAAAATGGACGTACAGTACAGTAATACCTCGGATTGCGGTTAACGAGCGTTTTGCATTAAGAGCTATTATTTTTTTTAAATCCTGACTCGATTTGCGAGCGCTGTCTCGCAAAACGAGCAGGATTCAAGCCTCTGCGGTGTGCAGTACCGCATTTGGCCAGAGGTGGGGGGGCACCGATGACACTCAGAGCCGTTCGGATGCACTTGGAGCCTTTCGGAAACACTTGGAAACATTGGAAACGTTCCCAAGTGTTTCCGAGCCTCTCCAAGTATTTCTGAGTGTTTCTAATTGTCTCCGGCGCCCCCCCACCTATGGCCACATGTGGTACTGCATACAATAGAAGTCACTGAGGAACGAATTATCTGAGTTTCCATTGACTTCTATGGGGAAACTCGCTTTGATATACGAGTGCTTTGGATTAAAAGCATTCTTCTGGAAGGAATTATGCTTGTAATCCAAGGTACCACTTTACTTATTTGTTCAGCTAAACCAGACCAATTTGTTCTGTGTGATTTAACCATTTCAGCTCCAGAAGATTTACCCCCATTCAGGACCAGGACATTTTTTGCGATATGGCACTGTGTTGCTTTAACTGACAATTGCACGGTTGTGCGTCGCTGTACCCAAATAAAATTAATGTCCTTTTTCCCACAAATAGAGCTTTCTTTTGGTGATATATGATCACCTCTGCGATTTTTTTTTTTTTGCTCTAAAAAACACATCTAATAACATTTTTTTTCACCTAATTTCTTCATCAGTTTAGGCCAAAATGTGATTCTGCTACATATTTTTGGTAAAAAAAACCCAAAAACCATAAGCATATAGTGATTGGTTTGCGCAAAAGTTATAGTGTCTACAAACTATAGGATATTTTTATGGCAATTTTTTTTTTAATTTTTACTAGTAATGGCAGCGATCAGCGATTTTTAGCGGGGACTCCAACATTGCGGCGGACAGATCTGACACTTAAGCCTCGTACACACGATCAGATTTTCCGCAGACAAAGCGTCATACTTTTGTCCGAAGGGCGTGTGCCGGGAACTTGTCTTGCATACTAACGGTACACAATTGTCAGACCAACAAATATGATTTACTAAAGGCAAATCCACTTTGCACAACCAGTGCACTGCAATGCTGTTTTTTATTTTCCTTGCATGCCAACCTCAGATCTACAGCGACTGCACTTCCAAGTGCACTTGTAGTGCAAAGCTGATTTGCCTTTAGTAAATAAACCCCATAGTGACACTTTTTGGCTCCCGCTGCTGTCAATTAAATCCAATGACGCGGGCGTCGTGGGGTGGGGCCAAGTCCTGCGTTCGGCCTCTATGGATGCCGAATGCTGGACTCAGGAGCGCACCTGCAAGGTAACCCCCTCAGGAGACCGCTTCTCTGAGGGGGTTATCTGATATGGGGAGGAGACACGAGAGCCGCCGAGTGACCCCAGAAGACGAGGTTCCGGGCCACTCTGTGCAAACTGTGCTGCACAGTGGATGTAAGTATGACACGTTTAAAAAAAAAAAAAAAAATGTTACCCTTACAATCACTTTAAGTGTGCTCCTAGGGAGTGATTTCTAACTGTGTGTGGGGGATGGTTTAACTGGAGGAAGAGAGAGATATGTGTTCCTGATTAGCAGGAACACAAGATCTCTCTCTCTTCCTCTGTGACAGAACGGCGGCCTGTCTTGTTTACATAGGCAGACCGCCATTCTGCCTCTCCAGTGAACGATCGGCGGGTCCTGGCGGCCATCGTGGCCAGCGGATCGCCGGCGGTGGGCGCGCCCTGAACCGTACGTTGTTTTGCGCAGCCGGCCTGTCCTGCCGCAGTAAATGTGCAATGGGCAGTCCAGAAGTGGTTAACCAGACTTTGTTCACAAAAGGGGACGTACCCTGAAAGCTTGTCTTGAAAAATCGTATATTAGTGTAAATAAAAGAAGAATCGTGGACAGAAAGTACTCAATTGTTTGTGTCTAATATGACTCCAATCACCCCAAGCACAGTGTGAAGTGATATCATCAGAGGAAGACATTCCAATCCAGCCGGAACACCTGGGCAAGACCGAAAGGGAGGCCGGGGGTCAGATTTATTTCTTCAAAAGGCATAAATATTTCTCACTCTGTAAATCCAATGAGAACCCGATCTCTGAAAACTATCAGTCATACCAAATCTCTGAGGACATGGTGGAAAGTACGGGAGGAAGGGAAGGTTCGGAATTACTCTACATAAACAAGAGAGAATTCCTCCCCCAATCAGGAAGGAAATGACTGTTATTGTCCACCATAGTCTGCTCTACATAGCAGGATGACCGAGAGAATACATACACACACCCTGACGAGGAACTCTACAAGTCACCACATACAATAACAGGACCATTGTTCAGAGAAGCTCCATCTTTTATCATTAAAAAGCCGTCTATGATCTCCAGTCATTTGCTTTGTCTAGGCTGAGCTGAAATCATCAGTCTGCTGCAGGCAGGGCCGGATTAAGAACATCATGGACCTGGTGCTGAGGATTATGGTGGGGCTTTTTATAAAAAAAATAATAATAATAATAAAAAATTCAAAAAATTTGTTGTTAGAACAAATTAAATTAAATAGAGAGAGGGAGGATGAGAGACAGGGCTGGACTGGGACATAAATGTGGCCCTGGACTTCATCCAGATCGGCCCAGGGCACAACACATCAGGCTACAGTGCACATAAGGGAATGGTACAGAGCCCAGCACATCAGGGCACAGCACATCAGGGCACAGCACATCAGGACAGAGCACATCAGGGTACAGGGCACAGCACATCAGGGCACAAGGCACATCAGGGTACAGAGCCCAGCACATCAGGGCACAAGCCGCATCAGGGTACAGAGCCCAGCACATCAGGGCACAAGCCGCATCAGGGTACAGAGCCCAGCACATCAGGGCACAACACATCAGGGCACAGCACATCATGGTACAGCACACCAGGCCACATCAGGGTACAGGATACAGCACATCAGGGCACAGCACATCAGGGCACATAGCACATCAGGTCACGGGGCACTTGGCACATTAGGGCACATCAGAGCACATAGCACATCAAGGCACGGGGCACATCAGAGCACATAGCACATCAGGGCACATAGCACATCAGGGCATGGGGCACATCAGGGCACATAGCACATCAGGGCACGGGGCACATGGCACATTAGGGCACATAAGGGCACAGGGAACATCGGGGCACATCAGGGTACGGGGCACATCAGGGCTTGGGGCACATCAGGGCACATGGCACATCAGGGCACATGGGGCACATGGCACATTATGGGGCACATCTCAGCACATGGCACATTATAGGGCACATCATGGCACACATCAGGGCACATGGCACATTATGGGGCACATCATGGCACACATCAAAGCATATGGCACATTATGGGGCACATGGCACATTATGGGGCACATCATGGCCCACATCAGGGCACATGGCACATTATGGGGCACATCATGGCACACATCAGGGCACATGGCACATTATGGGGCACATCATGGGGCACATCAGGGCACATGGCACATTATGGGGCACATTGTTTACTAGCCAGCATGCAAAGTAGCGCAGGACACGTCTGTAATAAGTTCTCTCTCATGTCACGCTGCTCCCCGGTGGCCCCTCCTCTCTTTTCGTCCATCCCAGATGATGTCACAAGCAAATGGGGATGGACGAGAAGAGAGGAGGGGCCGCTGGGGAGCAGAGCTGCGTGGCATGAGAGAGAACCTATCACAGACGCTTCCTGCGCTACTCTGCATGCTGTTGGCTAAATCTCGATCTGCCCGTCAGGTGCCAGCTGTTGGTGATTGATGGGTAGATCGCCGCGGACTTCCGATGCAATAGGCGGCTGCTGAAACCGGCCCACTGAGCCATCAACCCACTGGGAAATTCCCCGTAGTCCCGATGGCCAGTCCATCCCTAGCTGCAGGCAGAATTAAGCATTTCCTCAGTCTCCTCCCCAGTGACCATTGCAATCCTAAGAGCATCATGGGCCCCCGGTCCCTGCCAGCTTGCATCACAGTGCCCCCCTACATCATATTTCCCTACTACAGTACCCATATACACTGTGTTACTAAAAGTATTGGGACGCCTGCCTTTACACACACATGAACTTCAGTGGCACCCCAGTCTTAGTCCGTAGGGTTTAATATTGAGTTGTCCCACCCTTTGCAGCTATAACAGCTTCAACTCTTCTGGGAGGCTGTCCACAAGGTTTAGGAGGGTGTCTATGGGAATGTTTGACCATTTGTCCAGAAGGGCATTTGTGAGGTCAGGCATTGATTTTGTACAAGAAGGCCTGGCTTGCAATCTCCACTCTAATTCACCCCAAAGGTGTTCTATCGGGTTGAGGCCAGGACTCTGTGCAGGCCAGTCAAGTTCCTTCACCCCAAACTCGATCATCCATATCTTTATGGACCTTGCTTTGTGCACTGGTGCGCTGTCATGTTGGAACAGGAAGGGCCACCCCAAACTGATCCCACAAAGTAGGAAGCATGAAATTGTCCAAAATGTTCTGGTATTTCCTTCACTGGAACTGAGGGGCCAAGACCAACCCCTGAAAAACAACCCCACACCATGATCCCCCTATACCAAATGATTTGGACCAGTGCACAAAGCAAGGATGAGCGAGTTTGGGCTGGAGGGAACTTCCGTTTTCGGTAATCAATAAGTCATCCGGCTCTGCCCAGCGCATGTCGCCACTTGCTCACAGTCTCTGCTGTAATTTATCCCAAAGGTGTTCTATTGGGTTGAGGCCAGGACTCTGTGCAGGCCAGTCAAGTTTCTCCTCCCCAAACTCGCTCATGCATATCTTTATGGACCTTGCTTTGTGCACTGGTGCGCAGTGATGTTGGAACAGGAAGGGGCCATCCCCAAACTGTTCCCACAAAGTTGGAAGCATGAAATTGCCTTGGTATTTCCCTCACTGGAACTAAGGGTCAAGACCAACCCCTGAAAAACAACTCCACACCATAATCCCCCCTCCCCCAAATGATTTGGACCAGTGAACAAAACAAAGGATGAGCGAGTGTGGGGTGGAGGAACTTACGTTTTCGGTAATCAATAAGTCATCTGGCTCCGCCCAACGCATGTCGCCACGGTCACATGACTTCCTCAGGGGTACTGCACATGTAAAAATTTGTTATTTTGAATCTATTGCATCTATTGCAGCCGGCCCGTCCTGCCGCAGTAAATGTGCAATGGGCAGTCCAGAAGTGGTTAACCAGACTTTGTTCACAAAAGGGACGTACCCTGAAAGCTTGTCTTGAAAAATCGTATATTAGTGTAAATAAAAAAAGAATCGCGGACAGAAAGTACTCAATTGTTTGTGTCTAATATAACTCCAATCACCCCAAGCACAGTGTGAAGTGAAAACAAACAACAAGGAGAGGGGCGCCTCTGAGTATAAATCATAAATACATTTTATTAAAACAACAATATCCACTCACATGGAAGTTGGAGAAGTTGCATTAGGGTCGGTTGGCTGGGCTGGAGAGATGCAGTGGAACTACAGGTCACAGCGGTTCCTGCAGGGCATGCCAGGTCCAAAGAGGATTAGTTCTTGCAGCCAGGTTCAGTCTCTTGCAGCGAACAGTCCAACACCAAATCCTGCTGGGTTGGGAGCCAGGTTATGTCCCAGATGCACAGATAGGGGTTCCAGGGAAGGAAGGGAGAGATGTGTAGGAAGCCAGAGCATCCATTCAGCCGTGCTGCTGCTCACTGATAGAATGGTGTGAAGCCTCTAGGAAGGGAAAAAGGCCGGCCGAGCCGAAGATCTCAAACGAGGCTTGGAGAGCAAGTACAGCGTGGCGCCCGGTGATGACGTCACACACAAGCGACGCGTTTCAGAATAGGCTTGCCATTGGTGGACGAATGGCCGCATTCCTTTGTCAAGCATAGGGAGAGGAGGACACAGTGGGCTTATATAAGCTGAAAAGAGGGGGGGGCGCGGGGCCGGAAAGTCCGTGATTTGCATAAAAAATAGGTAATGGGCGGCATTAAATGGCAGGGGGGATAAAAACAAAAGGACCTTACAATGACATAGTGCAGAAAAAATAAAAGGGAGAATATATGTATATAATTTTACAACAGGGCTCTAATTAAGACAAAACATTGTGAATAAAACCAGATAAGGTAAGATAAATTCAGGAACAAGCATTTAAAACATCATGAGGAAATAAATCATAAGGTCCAGTGCAATAAAATAGATCAAATAAATATATAAATATACAGTAAATACAATAGACTGCCATAAGATGTTATGTATAGAGAGTGGGAGATGACTGTCAAGGATAGGGGATTAATAGTTGTAGTCTGCACCGTCTGGCGTGCAATATGGAATAAAACAATGTGAATTTAATTAATAAATTATAAATTGATCCTGGGACTATGATTACAGAGAATATGGAAATAAACACTGATGGATTTTAGTATTTCAGGGTAAGTGGGGGGAGGGGGGGGGAGGGGAGATATGTACATATATAAATGTGTGAGGGGGAGATGCACATGCACATATATAAAAAAAAAAAAGGGGGGGGGTAAAAAAAAGGGGGTAAAAAGAGGGAGAAAAAAAGGGGGGGGGTAAAAAAGGGGGGTAAAAAGAGGGGGAAAAAGGGGGGTAAAAAGAGGGGAAAAAAGGGGGGTAAAAAAGGGGGGTAAAAAGAGGGGGAAAAAAGGGGGGGTAAAAAAGAGGGGGAAAAAAGGGGGGGTAAAAAAGGGGGGTAAAAAGAGGGGAAAAAAAAAAAAAACTACAACTGAGACAAAATTTCATGGTAGCTGTAAAGTGGTAAGAGGAAAGGTTGTTATAGGACTGTGGATATCTCTATTCCTTCATTGAGGCCGCCAGGGGAGAGTACATCTAAGCAGTATATCCAGAAAGTCTCTCTGGCGCAAAGCTTTTTGAACCGTTCAGCTTCTGACATGTGTTTAGGGATTTGTTCAATAACCCAAACAGACAGACCGGTGGTAGATTTGTGGTGACACTCGGCAAAGTGCCGATGGACACTGTGTTTGTCCTTACCACCCTCAATGAGTCGTCGATGCTGGCCGAACCGCTGCCTGAGTGGGCAGATAGTTCGCCCAACATAGATTAACCCACAAGGGCACGTGAGGCCATACACTGCAAAATTAGACGAGCAGTTATAGAATTGTTCCAATGTATAAATTCTGCCTTTAGATAGAAAAGATTTTTTGCCATGTTCCACAAACATACAAGTCTTGCAGCGGGCTTTCTTACACTGATACATGCCGACTAGTGGTATGAGGGTGGTGGGGTTGGAACTGGGCTTGTCGATGGGCAATTTACTTGGGGCAATCCTATTTTTGAGACTCGGAGCCTTTCGGTACGCGATTCTGGGTATAAGCGGAAGGGAGGTTTTCAGAAGTGGATCCTGTAGCAGAATGGACCAGTGTTTCTTTAGTATATTTTCCATTTTTTTGTACTGAAAATTGAAGGTAGTGATAAACCTAGTGGAATGATCTGTTATCTCTTTATCTTTTTTGGCAGGTTTGCCTTTAGCGTAATAGTTGCATGCTTGATCAACTAGATCTTTAGGATAGTCCTTGTCGGCGAACTTCTTTTTAAGTTGTATACTCATGGTGTCATAGTCGCTGTCTAGGGTGCAGTTCTGTCGTAGGCGGTATTGCCCCTGTGCCCAACCCTGTTTCCAAAATGATGTCTACATCTATCTCAGTCAGGAAATCATTAGATTTAGCTATGGATGTCCAATCTGCCTCCAACACCCCCATTGTTACTATCGAACCTTCGACTGAATGTCCTAAACCTCACACATCGGGTTCCCCCACCACCACAGAGTCCAACACTTCCCCAGTCCTCCTCGAGCCAACCGGAGAAAACGAAAACTCACCGGAGAGGCTGCAGAGGAGGACGAAAAAAGTTCCGAAACAAATACACCGAAGCTCCGCAAACTGTAAAAATCTTCAACCTATCATCTCTCGAACTCTCCCCCGCAGACATTAGCCTACTTAGCAGAGGCCTTAATTTTGCCCCTATTAATAAGCCCAATCCTTTCCTTTTATTTAAAGATTTAAACAGATACATTCGCAACTTGACCCTCAAAAGGTTTTTCCATGCCAAATCACACAAACCTACTGAAGTGTGCCTGGACCCTCTTCCCACCAGTCCTTCCACAGATATGTTTGAATATGATGGGGACATCATAGACATATTAGATTCTATAACAAATGAAGGAGACACTCTTAGTCTCTTTACTCAACACCTTGCTACGTCACCACCTATTTTACACTCATCACTAAAACCTAAATCCATCTTCTATCCGGCCCAGTCAAAAGGCCCTTACCTTGAAAGTTTTTACAGGGTAGTATATGCTGACTTCCTGAAACTTTGCCAGACTTCTACCACGATACCTTCTCATATACACAACCTTTCAGCTTCTGAAATCCAGGCTCTGGATTCCCTAACACACTCGGCTGACATTATCATCAAATCAGCGGACAAAGGGGGAGGTATTGTCCTGCAAAACAAGGCAGATTACATTAACGAAGCCCTTAGACTCCTCTCAGATGAGACTACATATAAAAAACTTTCCAAGGACCCCACCATTGAATTTGCCGCTGAAGTTAACATTTTGGTAAAATCAGCTCTTGATGGCGGAGTGATCGACAAAACGGAAGCCTCTTTCTTCACCAAAAACTTTTACCAGATCCCATATTTCTATCCACAAGAGTCTCACTTCTCCCCCTGGCAGGCCCATTGTGGCTGCCATGGAGAGTGTTACTACCGGTTTTAGTCAATATATTGACCTATATCTCCAGCCCATTGTTAAACAATTACCGTCCTATATCAGAGATGGTTCACACTTGTTGGAACTACTTGCATCTTACAAGTGGGAACCATCTTACCTCTGGTTATCTCTGGACGTCACATCACTTTACACTTCAATCCCACACTCTTTTGGTTTACTTGCGCTAGAATTTTTTCTCGCACAAGATCCCTTTATCAACCCCAGACAAGCTGCATTCATCTTGGAGGCAACCAATTTTTGCCTCACCCATAACTATTTTGATTTCAATGGCGACTTCTACCTACAAACTAAGGTAACTGCGATGGGAGCGAATTTCGCTCCCTCCTACGCCAACCTGGCGATGGGTTATTGGGAAAAGAATTTCATTATACAAAACAACTCCCACTGTGCCAATATTGTATTTTTTGGCCGCTACATTGATGACATAATCATCATTTGGGATGGCCCTGTCGACCTAGTTTCCCTTTTTGTCCAACATTGCAATTTCAATCCATACGGCTTGTCTTTCACTCACGTTGTCGATCCTACTAATCTGGCCTTCTTAGATTTAGATCTGGGTCATTTAGACAACATGATTATCACAAAAAACCACATCAAACCTACCGCTGGCAACTCCTATTTGCACTATAGGAGTTGCCACTATCCAAAATGGACACAAAACATACCTAAAGGTCAGTTCTGCCGCCTACGACAGAACTGCACCCTAGACAGCGACTATGACACCATGAGTATACAACTTAAAAAGAAGTTCGCCGACAAGGACTATCCTAAAGATCTAGTTGATCAAGCATGCAACTATTACGCTAAAGGCAAACCTGCCAAAAAAGATAAAGAGATAACAGATCATTCCACTAGGTTTATCACTACCTTCAATTTTCAGTACAAAAAAATGGAAAATATACTAAAGAAACACTGGTCCATTCTGCTACAGGATCCACTTCTGAAAACCTCCCTTCCGCTTATACCCAGAATCGCGTACCGAAAGGCTCCGAGTCTCAAAAATAGGATTGCCCCAAGTAAATTGCCCATCGACAAGCCCAGTTCCAACCCCACCACCCTCATACCACTAGTCGGCATGTATCAGTGTAAGAAAGCCCGCTGCAAGACTTGTATGTTTGTGGAACATGGCAAAAAATCTTTTCTATCTAAAGGCAGAATTTATACATTGGAACAATTCTATAACTGCTCGTCTAATTTTGTAGTGTATGGCCTCACGTGCCCTTGTGGGTTAATCTATGTTGGGCGAACTATCTGCCCACTCAGGCAGCGGTTCGGCCAGCATCGACGACTCATTGAGGGTGGTAAGGACAAACACAGTGTCCATCGGCACTTTGCCGAGTGTCACAACAAATCTACCACCGGTCTGTCTGTTTGGGTTATTGAACAAATCCCTAAACACATGTCAGAAGCTGAACGGTTCAAAAAGCTTTGCGCCAGAGAGACTTTCTGGATATACTGCTTAGATGTACTCTCCCCTGGCGGCCTCAATGAAGGAATAGAGATATCCACAGTCCTATAACAACCTTTCCTCTTACCACTTTACAGCTACCATGAAATTTTGTCTCAGTTGTAGTTTTTTTTTTTTCCCCTCTTTTTACCCCCCCTTTTTTACCCCCCCTTTTTTTCCCCTCTTTTTTACCCCCCCCTTTTTTCCCCCTCTTTTTACCCCCCTTTTTTACCCCCCTTTTTTTCCCCTCTTTTTACCCCCCTTTTTCCCCCTCTTTTTACCCCCCTTTTTTACCCCCCCCTTTTTTCTCCCTCTTTTTACCCCCCTTTTTTTACCCCCCCCCCCCTTTTTTTTTTTATATATGTGCATGTGCATCTCCCCCTCACACATTTATATATGTACATATCTCCCCCCCCCCTCCCCCCACTTACCCTGAAATACTAAAATCCATCAGTGTTTATTTCCATATTCTCTGTAATCATAGTCCCAGGATCAATTTATAATTTATTAATTAAATTCACATTGTTTTATTCCATATTGCACGCCAGACGGTGCAGACTACAACTATTAATCCCCTATCCTTGACAGTCATCTCCCACTCTCTATACATAACATCTTATGGCAGTCTATTGTATTTACTGTATATTTATTTATATTTATTTGATCTATTTTATTGCACTGGACCTTATGATTTATTTCCTCATGATGTTTTAAATGCTTGTTCCTGAATTTATCTTACCTTATCTGGTTTTATTCACAATGTTTTGTCTTAATTAGAGCCCTGTTGTAAAATTATATACATATATTCTCCCTTTTATTTTTTCTGCACTATGTCATTGTAAGGTCCTTTTGTTTTTATCCCCCCTGCCATTTAATGCCGCCCATTACCTATTTTTTATGCAAATCACGGACTTTCCGGCCCCGCGCCCCCCCCTCTTTTCAGCTTATATAAGCCCACTGTGTCCTCCTCTCCCTATGCTTGACAAAGGAATGCGGCCATTCGTCCACCAATGGCAAGCCTATTCTGAAACGCGTCGCTTGTGTGTGACGTCATCACCGGGCGCCACGCTGTACTTGCTCTCCAAGCCTCGTTTGAGATCTTCGGCTCGGCCGGCCTTTTTTCCTTCCTAGAGGCTTCACACCATTCTATCAGTGAGCAGCAGCACGGCTGAACGGATGCTCTGGCGTCCTACACATCTCTCCCTTCCTTCCCTGGAACCCCTATCTGTGCATCTGGGACATAACCTGGCTCCCAACCCAGCAGGATTTGTGTTGGACTGTTCGCTGCAAGAGACTGAACCTGGCTGCAAAAACTAATCCTCTTTGGACCTGGCATGCCCTGCAGGAACCGCTGTGACCTGTAGTTCCACCGCATCTCTCCAGCCCAGCCAACCGACCCTAATGCAACTTCTCCAACTTCCATGTGAGTGGATATTGTTGTTTTAATAAAATGTATTTATGATTTATACTCAGAGGCGCCCCTCTCCTTGTTGTTTGTTTTAGCTTACTGGACCCTGCTTTTGGTTCCTTTGGTGGCCGCCCTGACTGACCTCTTGTATATACTCCCAGTTTCTGGACTAATCGGTTTTACTTTCAAGGTAACTGTGCTTTGCGCCTTTTTACTTGTATTACAGTGTGAAGTGATATCATCAGAGGAAGACATTCCAATCCAGCCGGAACACCTGGGCAAGACCGAAAGGGAGGCCGGGGGTCAGATTTATTTCTTCAAAAGGCATAAATATTTCTCACTCTGTAAATCCAATGAGAACCCGATCTCTGAAAACTATCAGTCATACCAGATCTCTGAGGACATGGTGGAAAGTACGGGAGGAAGGGAAGGTTTGGAATTACTCTACATAAACAAGAGAGAATTCCTCCCCCAATCAGGAAGGAAATGACTGTTATCGTCCACCATAGTCTGCTCTACATAGCAGGATGTCTGAGAGAATACATACACACACCCTGACGAGGAACTCTACAAGTCACCACATACAATAACAGGACCATTGTTCAGAGAAGCTCCATCTTTTATCATTAAAAAGCCGTCTGTGATATCCAGTCATTTGCTTTGTCTAGGCTGAGCTGAAATCATCAGTCTGCTGCAGGCAGGGCCGGATTAAGAACATCATGGACCTGGTGCTGAGGATTATGGTGGGGCTTTTTATTAAAAAAAATAATAATAATAAAAAATGCAAAAAATTTGTTGTTAGAACAAATTAAATTAAATAGAGAGAAGGGGGATGAGAGACAGGGCTGGACTGGGACATAAATGTGGCCCTGGACTTCATCCAGACCGGCCCAGGGCACAACACATCAGGCTACAGTGCACATAAGGGAATGGTACAGAGCCCAGCACATCAGGGCACAGCACATCAGGGCACAGCACATCAGGGCACAGCACATCAGGGTACAGGGCACAGCACATCAGGGCACAAGGCACATCAGGGTACAGAGCCCAGCACATCAGGGCACAAGCCGCATCAGGGTACAGAGCCCAGCACATCAGGGCACAACATATCAGGGCACAACACATCAGGGCACAGCACATCAGGGTACAGCACACCAGGCCACATCAGGGTACAGGATACAGCACATCAGGGCACAGCACATCAGGGCACATAGCACATCAGGGCACGGGGCACTTGGCACATTAGGGCACATCAGAGCACATAGCACATCAGGGCACGGGGCACATCAGAGCACATAGCACATCAGGGCACATAGCACATCAGGGCATGGGGCACATCAGGGCACATAGCACATCAGGGCACGGGGCACATGACACATTAGGGCACATAAGGGCACAGGGAACATCGGGGCACATCAGGGTACGGGGCACATCAGGGCTTGGGGCACATCAGGGCACATGGCACATCAGGGCACATGGGGCACATGGCACATTATGGGGCACATCAGGGCACATGGCACATTATGGGGCACATCATGGCACACATCAGGGCACATGGCACATTATGGGGCACATCATGGCACACATCAAAGCACAAGGCACATTATGGGGCACATGGCACATTATGGGGCACATCATGGCACACATCAGGGCACATGGCACATTATGGGGCACATCATGGCACACATCAGGACACATGGCACATTATGGGGCACATCATGGGGCACATGGCACATTATGGGGCACATCATGGCACACATCAGGGCACATGGCACATTATGGGGCGCATCATGGGGCACATCAGGGCACATGGCACATTATGGGGCACATTGTTTACTAGCCAGCATGCAAAGTAGCGCAGGACACGTCTGTAATAAGTTCTCTCTCATGTCACGCTGCTCCCCGGTGGCCCCTCCTCTCTTTTCGTCCATCCCAGATGATGTCACAAGCAAATGGGGATGGACGAGAAGAGAGGAGGGGCCGCTGGGGAGCAGCGCTGCGTGACATGAGAGAGAACCTATCACAGACGCTTCCTGCGCTACTCTGCATGCTGTTGGCTAAATCTCGATCTGCCCGTCAGGTGCCAGCTGTTGGTGATTGATGGGTAGATCGCCACGGACTTCCGATGCAATAGGCGGCTGCTGAAACCGGCCCACTGAGCCATCAACCCACCGGGAAACTCCCCGTAGTCCCGATGGCCAGTCCATCCCTGGCTGCAGGCAGAATTAAGCATTTCCTCAGTCTCCTCCCCAGTGACCATTGCAATCCTAAGAGCATCATGGGCCCCCGGTCCCTGCCAGCTTTTTTTTTTTGTTTTTTATTTTTGTTTTTTTTTTCCCACTTCAGCGAAAATATTCCTGAGAGACATTATATCAACTTTGTGAGTCAAAACTTATCTCTTCTCATTTTTCACATCATTGTGGATTATTTCCATCTTATCTTTATTTGTTTTCCTTTCAATTATCTTATTTAATTACTTAAAAACCAAGAGAACTATTAGATGCATATAATGCCACTATATTTTTGTTCCTACCCAAATCCCTCTTATCCCCTCCCCTCCCCTATGTCTGGTCTACTCCTTTTTTTGTGTTGTTTATTAACTTGGCTCTGTATCTGTTGTTTCTTTCATCCTGTCTAGATATATTTCCGAGGATTTATATTTTTCCAGCATTCCCATTTACTATCTTCCTTACTTTCTCCTCTTTCTCTGCTCCTCAACAGGTCCATTTTATAGTAATGGTCTATTTTTTCTAACCATTCTCTGATGTCCGGTTTTCCGCTTTTTAACCAATATTTTGGTATCAGGCCCTTGGCGGCGTTCAGAAGACTCGGAACTGTTGATCTCATGTATTGTTTCTTTGTTTTATTATAGACGTGAAAGAGGCAGGCCCATATATTTTCTTCTACTTTTTCCCCGGTTATTTCCTTTATGTTTTTTAAAATTTCCTTCCAGTAATCAGCTATTGTTGGACATTCCCACCATAGGTGTGTCATTGTTGCTTTTTGGCCACATTTTCTCCAGCACAGCCATGTTTTTTCTTGTTGGTATTTTTGTGTTCTTACAGGTGTCAAGTACCATCTTGTTACTAGTTTGTAGTTCATTTCAATAGTCTTCATGTCCCAGGCGTTATTATATCCCATTTCTATTATTTTTTCCACTTTTTGATCATCTAGGTTTAAATTCATTTCTTTCTCCCATTGTTTTATATATTCTGGTCTTTCCTGTGCGTCCAGATCTGCTAATATGCCATATATTTTTGATGTTCCATTTTTCAATGACGTTTTATTGTCACATAACTTTTCCAATGTACTTAACTTCTTTTCATCTCTTAGTGGGTGTGGTACTGTGCTTACTAAATGTCTTTTTTTTTTAATTCCATATTTTTATTAGAGTTTTAAAGAGTACATTGTACAATTAAACATTGTACGTCGTGCAACGACGTCTGTATAACAATCATAGATATGAACTTCTGTCCACAGACAGGGATCTAGTAGAAACATGTATATACGAATGTAAGTAATAATCGTGTCATTTCGTAAAATGCTAACAGGAAGAAAACTCTGAAAGGTCGTATTCGGTCCACTTCGCAAGTGTGTCACCCCATGTGGGACCTTTAGTGGCACAGGAGCGAAGCGGACCCTTTTGTGGTGGACACGAAAGTTCCAATCAGTGGAAAAAGAAAAAAAATTTTCAGTTACAAAGGTAACATAACATTCCTAAGGAGTGATAGGTATTGCTCGGTCAAGAAGGAGGGTCAGAATAACCATTCGTTTGTGCGCGGGGTGCGCAGTTTCTAGTCCAGTCGGTCCAAGGTTGCCATGCTTTGCGTATTTTAGTGGCTTGCCCAGATAGTGTGGCTGTGATGGTCTCGTAACTGTAGTGTAGTGATACCAAGTCTGTGACTTGAGTAAGCGTCAGATGTGTGTCAGATTTCCAGTGTCTGGTTATATTGAGTCTGGCTGCCATGAGGATGTGGGTGATTGTGAATTGGAGGGGGTGAGGAAAGTCCTCAATAGTGAGGTTGAGGATCGCTAGGGCCGGTGTTGGCGGGGTCGTGATTTGAGTGATGGTCGAGATTAAGTGGAAGGTGTCTTCCCAGTATTTGCGGAGTTTGGTTCACGACCAGAAGACATGTAGTAGGTCGCTTGTGGAAGATTTACATCTCCAGCAAGTATTAGGGATTTGAGGGTTAAAAGATGTTATGCGGGCAGGGGTCAGATACCATCTTAGTGTAATCTTCTGTGTAAGTTCCCATAGGGCCGCGCATTTGGTGGATTTGTAAATAGTCTTGAGGGCCTGTTGCCATTGTGTGTCTGTAAAATTTGTGGCAAGGTCTTTTTCCCAGGTGTGATGAGGTGGCATTTTGGTAAAGGTACGTTTTTGGTGTAGGTTGTTAAAAAATATGAGATCCCTTTCATTTTTGTGTCGGGGTTGGTGAGGTATTCCCAAGTCTTGGGGTGTATATTATAGATGGGGAGTGGTATAGTTTGCAGGCAGTGACGTATACAGAGGTAGGTGAAGTATTCAGATGCGGGTATGGCGTATGTGGTTTGTAGTTGAGGAAATGATTTGATGTGGTTTTCTTGTAGTATGTCTTGTATGTAATTTATACCTTTAAGGATCCAAGGTGAGAGTGAGATTTCTGGCATTAGATGGAGTAAGGATTGTATGGGGATGTGGGATTGTGGTGTTGTGGGAGAGTATTGCATTTGGAATAACGCTTTTATCCAATGCCTGTGCCGAGGCTTTCACGGTGGGAGATAGGGATTTTGGGATTGGAGCGCCTAGGGGAATGCTTAGTAGCCATGTTTGCAGATTTGGTCTTATGAGTGAAGATTGTTCAATGTGGCCCCACAGAGTGGACGGGGAAGGTTGAAACCAGCAGGGTAGTTGGGCCAGGATAGCCGCCAGGTGGTAGTCTTCAAAGTCTATTGAGCTTGAGCCTCCTACCAGTCTGTGTTTGATCAGTTTTGTGTGGGCACATCTGGGTCTTTTTTCTTTCCAGAGGAATTTATTAAACAGCGTCTGGAGGGATCTGAAGAAAGTGGTGGGCAGGGGAATAGGTAGGGTTCGAAAGTAGTAGAGTATTTGGGGAAGGCAGATCATTTTAAAGGCCGCAAGGCGATCTGTCCAGGAGAGTTCGTGTTTCGCTATGTTTTGTGTGGTCGCTTGAATGTTTTGGAGGAGTGGAAGATAGTTACATGAATAGAGTTTTTTAGTCGTCCTCAGTAATTGTATGCCTAGGTATGATATGTCAGAGTCTGCCCAAGCAAATGAGTATTGTACTTGTAGGAGGTTTCTTATAGTAGCGTTCACCTTGATGTCTAGTATGAAGGATTTAGTTGTATTGATTTTATAGTATGATACCGAGCTAAACCAATTTAGCATCTTTTGTACTTCTGCCAGGGAAACAGTCGGGTTGGTGAGGATGAGGATAACATCATCCGCAAACAGGCTAATTTTGTGGTGATGAGAGCCAATCCTTAGGCCCGAGATGTCGGCATTAGAGCGGATATGTTCTGCTAGGGGTTCCATGATCATGTTGAATATGAGGGGGGATAGGGGGCAACCTTGGCGGGTGCCGTTTGTAATTGGGAATGGTCGGGATAGCATGCCTTCCGTGTAAACCTGAGCTTCGGGGTTGGAATATAAAGCCATAATGGCTCAGAGAATCTGGCCTTGAAATCCAAACTTCCGGAGGACCGACGCTAGGTAGGACCAGTGAACCCTATCGAACGCCTTCTCCGCATCCAGGGAAAGGAGCAGAGAAGGCGTTCCGGTGGACTCAGCGTGGTGAATAAGGTTAATCATCCTCCTGGTGGCATCTGAGGCTTGTCTGCCTTTTGTGAATCCTGTTTGGTCTTGGTTTATAATTGTGGGCATAATTTTGAGTAATCTCGTCGCTATAGTTTTGGCGTATAGTTTGAGGTCGAGGTTGAGTAAGGAAATGGGACGGAAGTTTTGGGGGACATTCGACTGTTGCCCTGGTCTCGGTATCGTGATAACTAACGCTTTTAAATATTCTTGCGAAAAGGTAGAAGAGGAGGCAGCATGGTTGAATAGGTCACTAAGATGTGGGATCAACTGTGAATGAAATTGTTTGTAGTATTCCCCGGTTATTCCGTTGGGGCCTGGTGCCTTCCCGCTGGGGAGGGAGTCTATGGTTTTTTGAATTTCTTGGTCAGTGAATGGGGCATTTAAGGAGGTCAGTTGTTTCTCTGTCAGTTTGGGTAGATTTAGTTTGTAAAGGAAGTGATCTATTTCGTCCTGGGAGGGTTGTGGGGTATGGGGGTCCTGTTTCAGGTTGTAGAGGTCTTCAAAGTATGTGCTGAAGGCATCAGCTATGTCTTGGGGGTTGCTTAAGGGGGTGTGGGTATGGGGGTGAATGAGTTGGGTTATTTTAGTTTTGGTACATCTACCTTTTAGTCGTTGGGAGAGTTTCTTGCCAGCTTTGTTGGAGGTGGAGTATGTAGACGCTTTAATTTTCCTGTGACGGAATTCGTAGGAGTGGAGGAGTAGTGTTCTAAGTTCCTGCCTGAGGTTTAGTAGTTGGTTGGCCTGTGGGTCTTGGGGGTCTTTTTTGAGCCTGTCCTCTAGGGTCGCTATCTGGGATGTCAGTTTGTCTATCTGCTGCGTCCTCTTCCTCTTATGGTGAGAACCAAGTTTAATTAACATTCCCTGCATAAATGCTTTGTGAGCGCTCCACACCACGGCAGGGTCAGGTACCGAGTCTTTGTTCAAGGAGAAGAATTCAGTGATGTGTTTTGATATCTCTGGGGCGTATGTGTCGTTTTGTATAATATAGTTGTTAGCACGCCAGAGAAACGTATTTTGTTGTAAATTGGTGTCCTGTATTGTAATAGATATGGGGGCATGGTCCGACCATGTCATGGTGTGGATCTGAGAATCAGATATTTTTTGCAAAATACATTTGTCAGAAAGGAACAGGTCTATTCTTGAATACGAGCGGTGTCTGGATGAAAAAAAAGTAAAGTCACGTTCAGAGCCGTGGTGGCATCTCCAGACATCGTACAGGTCCTGGGAGGCGATGAATTTCTTTAAAGGAGATTCACAGCGTTTTGTCGGTGAGGTGGAGTCCATCAAGACGTCTGGGACTAGATTGAAGTCGCCACAGATGATCTGGTGGCCTTTTTGGATGGTGTTGGCAGAGCGAAGAACTTTGTGGAGGAATCTCATTTGGTGTGAGTTCGGGGCGTATATATTGATTAAGGTATAAGTTGCTTTGTTGATTGTGCAGATTAGGATAAGAAACCGACCTTCTGGGTCTGATAATGAATCAAGGAGTTGGAAATCTAAAGTGTTCCGAAATGCTATCATGACCCCTCTTGATTTAGTGGGGTGTGTGGCATGGAAGATGTGAGGATATTGGTGGTTGTTGCATAAGGGTGTATTGGAATGTAGCAGGTGGGTTTCCTGGATACATAACACATCACTGTGGAGAGCCGAGGCGGTTTTCCACAGTGAGTGACGTTTGGAGGGATGATTTAGCCCGTTGGCGTTCAAGGAGAGAAAGGTGATTGGCATCTTGCGGTGTGAGTTGTGCACAACACTTACAGTTAGTTGTTGGTGGGTAGGTCCGGAGGTACCTGGCGTTGGGATTCAGCAGATGGGTAGCAGAAGTACGAGACTTGAGGGTAGGTTGTAGCGGTAGTAGGCTGGTAGTGGAGGTAGGTGCAGGAGGATCCTGGGTCAAGGGATTAGTGGTAGTTTCGAGGCAGTCTGGATGGCTGAAAAAAGATAGGACTAGAATGCTGCGAATAGAGCAATGTGTTAGAATGCAGTAATAATAGTAAAAAAAGTAAAAAAAAAAAGTCAATGCTAGAACAGTAACTTGTATAATATAATACAGGTGGTGAGGCTTGTCGAAATGATCCAGTAGTGGGAAGTTCGGTTTAGTTGTTGTAGGTGGTGCTTCTAGTGGTAGAAGGATCTCTAGAGGGGGTGAAGAACACCGTATAATCCTCTATTAGGGGGTACAGAGAGTCAGTGATATCGGGAGGAGAAGGCAAGAGAATCAGGTTGCCAGCGCTCAGGGGAGCCATAATGTATGTTAGCGGCCAAGTGCAGTAATGATGTATGCACCTTCAGTTGGGATTGCGATTTTGCGAGTTGCGGGATGTATTGGGTCCTCTGTCTGAAGGAGGTGGTTTGGATAACTCGGGGATTATCCGCCAAGAGTGGAGAAGCTTTAGGCCCTTTTCTAGATCCCCAATGGCGTGCGTTTGGCCATTGTGTACAATAAGGATGGTTGCGGGGTAACGCCATTTATATTGTAGCTTGTGGTTTTGCAGGCTTTTGGTTATCGGGTTAAGTTGTCTTCTCGATTGGAGGGTGTACTTGGACAAGTCAGGAAAGAGTTGGATGCCAGTATAGGGAGCAGGCAAGGGTGATTTAGCTCTGAGCCCCATGAGGAGTTTCTCTTTAATGGGGTAGAAGTGGACCCTCATTAGGATATCTCTGGGGACCCGAGGTTGCTAGGTGGGCAGGCTTGGCAATTCTGTGAATCCTATCTATGATTACATCACGCGGGGACGCTTCAGGAATCACAATATGCATCAGTTCTTTTGCGTATCTCGGCAAGTCCGCGGGGAGTATGGCTTCGGGGACACCCCTCAACTTTATGTTGTTCCTGCGGGACCTGTCTTCTAAGTCGGCCAGCTTGGCCCGCATCCATGCCTGTTCTTCTTTAACTGTGTCATAGGCGTCAATGACTTCATTAACTGTGGATGTGCATGCCTGTATCCCTCTCTCAGTGTTAGTCACCCTGTCATCGAGCAAGTGAATATCAGAGGTGATTCTGTGGAACATGGATGAGAGGTCCGTCATGAGGGAGGTCTGGAGGGAGATCACCATGTCCTTCAGTGTGGTGTCCATGACTGGCTGCCCTGATGTAGGGAAGGATGCCATAGAGGAGTTCAGGGCCTGGTCCAGGGAGAAGGGAGTAGGAGCCTGGGCCACAATTTGCTGGCGCTGTGATCGGTGCGGCGGCGTGTCTAGCCGCATTTTAGCTTTGGCTGGGCTGCTGGGGAGGGGGTCACCCTCCAGAGTCTGGGATGGGTCAGGTACAGTACCTTGATCCGTGTAATCATCCGTAGAGGCATCCGGGAGGTCCGTGTAAGGTCCGCGCGGCGCGGCCTGGTCGGCGCCATCTTGGATATCCCAGCCCGCCGGCTTATAGGCAAATTCGGTCAGTTTCTGGGGCCTGTGGTCGGTAAATATCTTTCTGGATGCCTGCATCGTCGTCTCCTGAAGGTGAGAAGTGAGGATGGGTGTGGATGGCGTCGTCGTTGCGGCCGATTACGCTGGATTGTGTCCCCTGGCTGGCGAGCTGTGAGCTTAGGCGTCCATCTTCCTCTCCGGCCGGCCACGCCCCCCTTACTAAATGTCTTAATTGACAGTAATTCCATTCATTCATCCTCCATCCATTAGCTTCTTCTATTTCCATCCGTGTTCTAATCCTTCCATTTATAGTGATATCTTTCAATTGTGGATTTTTTATTCCTTGGGCTCCAAATATTTCCTTCCCGGGGATAAAAAAATTCAACCCCATAAGTGCTATTAACAGTGAGTTATATCTCCATTCGTTCTTTAAGTGTATAGTGTCCCAAATTTTCAAGACATTTTTTGTTATTTCGTGAGTGTCTGTGTCTAGTATTCTATACTTTCGTGGGATCCAAATATTCTTGTGCAGTGTAGTTCCACTTATTGTGTTTTCCATTTCCACCCATTTTTTTTCACTTTTCTCATTTGTCCACTCCAACATTCGTGTTAAAACTATTGCTTTATAGTACCTGTTTATATCCGGGGTGGCTAATCCTCCGTGCTCCCTTTTCCTTGTGATCAGCGTGTATTTAATTCTTGGTTTTTTGTTAAGCCATATATATTTTAACAAAATTGTTTTTATTATCTTGAAAAAACTTTGTGGAATCGTTACTGGCAACATCTGGATTCTATAAATTATTTTTGGAAGAATCATCATTTTGAACATGTTTACTCTTCCTATCCATGAGAGTGGTTGTATTCTCAGTTTTTTTGTTTCTTCTTTAACCTCATTGATCAATGGAATAAAATTTGCCTGGTAGATCTTTTCAACTCTTGAGGTTATTTTAATTCCAAGGTATTTTAATTCTTTTACCCAAGTAAATGGGAATTCTTTTTGTAGAAACTGGACTTCCTTTTCCGCAAGCCCTAGATTTAATATCTCTGTTTTTATTGGATTGATTTTGAAATTTGACAGTTCTCCATATTTTTTTATTTCTTTCAGTATATTTGGAAGTGACACTCTTGGATTAGATACATACATCAAGATATCATCCGCGTATGCCGCGATCTTATGTTCTTTTCCACCTAATCTTGCTCCTTTCACCTCTTGATTGTTGCGGAGTGTTGCTAATAGTGGTTCCAGTGCCAATACATATAATAGTGGGGAGAGCGGGCAACCCTGCCGTGTTCCGTTTTGCATCTTGATTAGTGGAGAAAGTCTACCGTTTACCTTTATCTTTGCTGTTGGGCTATTATATAGATTTGTTATCCACTTCATCATTTTTGTCCCTAATCCCAGGTGCCGCAACGTATTCATCATGAAACCCCAGTCTACCCTGTCGAATTCTTTTTCTGCATCCAATGACAGGAATAGAACTGGGGTCTCGTTTTGCACCTTCTTGTGTAGCATCAATATTGATTTTAGACTATTGTCCCTTCCCTCTCTTCCCGGAACGAATCCAGTCTGGTCAGGGTTGATCCAAAGTGGGATTAGCTTTTTTATTCTGGTGGCCAAAATTTTGGAATAAAGTTTTGTGTCTACATTCAATAATGCAATCGGCCTATAACTTGAACAATTATTTTTGTCTTTCCCTTCCTTGGGTAAAATTGTTATATGGGCTAGCAGCGATTCACTTCTTATTTCCTCTCCTTCCCCAATGGCATTCATATATTCTAGTAATTTAGGGATCAGCTGTTCCTGGAATTTTTTATAGTATTTAACCGTGAACCCGTCTGGTCCTGGGCTTTTTCCTACAGGAGTTTCTTTTATTGCCGATTTTATCTCTTCTTGTGTTATGTTTTTTTCCAGTTCTTTTAATTGATCTATTTTTATTCTTGGTAAATTTGCATTTTTTAAATAGTCCTGTATTTTCTTTGTCCTAGTATCCGGTTCTTTCCTGTTCTTTTATTGCATATAGAGAGCTATAATATTTTTGGAATGCCTCCGCAATTTCTGTAGTTTTGTTTACCACTTCTCCTTTTTCATTTTTTATCTTCTCAATATAGTTTGTAGACTTCTTTTTTTTTACCATTCTTGCAAGGTATTTCCCTGGTTTATTACCCCATTTAAATTTTTCTTGTACTATTCTATTATACTCCCTCCTTTCTTCTTGTTCTATCCAATCTTTTAGTTGTTCTCTCTTTTGAGATAGCAAGCGGTATATTTCGTTGTTTACTTGATTTTTATGCTTTCGTTCTAGTTCATATATTTCCTTTATGATTTGTTGCATGTTTTTTCTTTTTTCTTGTATTTTCCCTGCCCCAATAGCTATCAATTTGCCCCTGATGACAGATTTATGGGCTTCCCAGATTGTTGCTTTCGATATTCCTGGTGTATCATTTTCCTTAAAGTATCTTTGAATTTCTTCTGATATGATTTTTTCCGTCTCTCTATCTTCAATTAAATTTTCGTTGATTCTCCATGGGCCACTTTTAAAGGCTTCTCCTTGAATTTTCATTCTCAGCATTACTGGACTATGATCCGAGACTGTTATTATACCTATTTTTGTTTCTTGTATTTCTTCCAAATTTCTATGCTCCACCATAATGTAGTCCAACCTGGAATAACTTCTATGTACTACTGAGTAATAGCTGTAGTCTTTTGTGCTAGGGTGCTGAATTCTCCAAGGGTCGATTAATTGCTGTTCGTATAGTTTTCTTTTTAGTATCTTTAATTGTCTCGCTTCTTTGTCCCTTACTGTGGAGGTGCTATCCATTTTACATAGTTACATAGTTAGTCAGGTTGAAAAAAGACACAAGTCCATCCAGTCCAACCATAAAAAAAAAAAAAAAAACGTACAATCCAATATACCCAATACTATACCCACAGTTGATCCAGAGGAAGGCAAAAAACCCCAGCAGAGCATGCTCCAATTTGCTACAGCAGGGGAAAAAATTCCTTCCTGATCCCAGAGAGGCAATCGGATTTTCCCTGGATCAACTTTACCTATAAATGTCAGTACCCAGTTATATTATGTACATTTAGGAAAGTATCCAGGCCTTTCTTAAAGCAATCTACTGAGCTGGCCAGAACCACCTCTGGAGGGAGTCTATTCCACATTTTCACAGCTCTTACTGTGAAGAAACCTTTCCGTATTTGGAGATGAAATCTCTTTTCCTCCAGTCGTAAAGAGTGCCCCCTTGTCCTCTGTGTTGACCGTAAAGTGAATAACTCAACACCAAGTTCACTATATGGACCCCTTATATATTTAAACATGTTGATCATATCCCCCCTTATTCTCCTCTTCTCAAGAGTGAACAAATTCAGTTCCTCTAATCTTTACTCATAGCTGAGCTCCCCCATGCCTCTTATCAGTTTGGTTGCCCTTCTCTGCACTTTCTCCAGTTCCCCGATATCCTTTTTGAGAACTGGTGTCCAAAACTGAACTGCATATTCCAGATGAGGGGCAAAATGATATCTCTCTCTCTGGAGTCCATACCTCTCTTAATACAAGAAAGAACTTTGCTCGCTTTGGAAACCGCAGCTTGGCATTGCATGCTATTATTGAGCTTATGATCTACCAAAACCCCCAGATCCTTCTCCACTACAGATTCCCCCAGTTGTACTCCCCCTAGCATGTATGATGCATGCATATTCTTAGCCCCCAAGTGCATAACTTTACATTTCTCAACATTAAACCTCATCTGCCACATAGTCGCCCAATTAGACAGTGCATTGAGGTCGGCTTGTAAATTGGAGACATCCTGTAAGGATGTTATTCCACTGCATAGCTTGGTGTCATCTGCAAAGACAGAAATGTTACTTTTGATCCCAGACCCAATATCATTTATAAAGATATTAAAGAGTAAGGGTCCCAGCACTGAACCTTGGGGTACACCACTGATAACCTTAGACCATTCAGAGTAAGAATCATTAACCACTACTCTCTGAATTCTGTCTTTTAGCCAGTTTTCTATCCATTTACAAACTGATATTTCCAAGCCTGTAGACTTTAACTTACACATGAGCCGTGTGTGCGGAACTGTATCAAACGCTTTTGCAAAATCCAAATAAACCACGTCCACAGCCACCCCTCTATTTTATAGTTTATAGTCCATACTAAAGTTGAAGTCTCCAGCCAGTATTAATTTGCCTTGTTTGAATTCCGTTAGTGTTTTTAATATGTCTATCAAATATTTTTTGGGGTTTTTATTGGGGCAGTAGACGTTGGCAAATGTATATTTTACTCCCTGTATGGTGCCTGTAATAAAAAGGAAGCGTCCCTCCGGGTCCGTTTTTCTTTGATCTAAGCGTACATTTTTCCCAATTCCAATGGCTACTCCTTTAGCCCTTCTAAATGGTGAGTCTCCTTGGTACCATGTTGGTATATTTCTAGAGTAGATTTTGATATTTGAACTTTGGGTTATGTGTGTCTCCTGTAGGAAAATTATTTCTGCTTTACTTTTGTCTAATTCTTGGAGGATAATATTTCTCTTCCTGGGAGAATTTAACCACGGACATTGTAGGAAAAAAATTTTATGCTATTTGTATCTTCCATTATTTTACCTTTATCCATGCCTTTTTCTTCTACTGCTTCTCCTCCTTCCCCACCCGTCCCCCAGGCGCCCCCCCCCCCCAGGTCCGTTTAAGGGACCAGAGGGGGGGACATCCGGCCGACGCGCGGGGTCTCCCCAACCCTGTTTCAAGGTAATTGAGCCAGCAAAATAGCGTGTGCAGACCAGACCTTTCCCACCCCTACCTCCCCCCCCTTCTCCCCTCCCACCCAACCCCCTTCCCTCCCCTCCCTCTCCCCTCCACCCTGGTATGGGTGGTTTGACCCTATGGTCTCTAGAGCTGAGAGCAATTTGTTTTATGGGGCACTGCTCTGCCCCCTCTGCTCTACTAGGTCTGAGGCGGAAATCTGTTAGACGCCCTGAGTCCCCCTTTCCTGTACCCAGATAAGGAGCCCCCCTGACCCCGCCGTGGGACCCTGTCTCCGCCTCCTGCCTCTAATTTATTTTGTTATTTATTCTCCTCTTTTTCTATTTTTCTTTTCATTTCCCCTTCCTCATACCCCGCCCCCCCCACCATAATCCCCACCCCTTAACTTAATAGCGATACCTCTTGTCATTTGAATGTTTATTTCATTTGGGACTCCACTTCCTGTGTTCTATTTTTAGTGCTTAATTGCCATTGAAGGTCATCGCGTGACACTGTTTGTTCTTGTCTATTTACATTCCTGTCCATTTCTGGAAGTGGTATTTCTAACTTATTGCAAAAGTCCGGAATCTCTTCTGTGAATCTCAATCTAGCACTCTTTCCATTTTTCTTTGCTATTAAGCATGCTGGAAAGCCCCAGTTATATTGAATTTCCCGTTCCTGAAGAATGCTCAATAGTGGTCTTTAGGGATGAGCCGAACACCCCCCGGTTCGGTTCGCACCAGAACCCGCGAACGGACCGCAAGTTCGCACGAACGTTAGAACCCCATTGACGTCTATGGGACTCGAACGTTCGAAATCAAAAGTGCTCATTTTAAAGGCTAATTTGCATGGTATTGTCCTAAAAAGGGTGTGGGGACCCGGGTCCTACCTCAGGGGACATGTATCAATGCAAAAAAAACTTTTAAAAACGGCCGTTTTTTCGGGAGCAGTGATTTTAATGATGCTTAAAGTAAAAAAAAAAAAGTGAAATATTCCTTTAAATATCGTACCTGGGGGGTGTCTATAGTATGCCTGTAAAGTGACGCGTGTTTCCCATGTTTAGAACAGTCCCTGCACCAAATGTCATTTTTAAAGGAAAAAATCTCATTTAAAACTGCTTGCGGGTTTAATGTCATGTCGGGTCATGGCAATATGGATGAAAATCAGTGAGACAAACGGCATGGGTACCCCCCAGTCCATTACCAGGCCCTTTGGGTCTTGTATGGATATTAAGGGGAACCCCGCACCCAAATTAAAATAAGGAAAGGTCCCTATATACTCTGAACAGCAGTATACAGGCGGTGCAAACAAGACAGGGACTGTAGGTTTGTTGTTAAGTAGAATCTGTTTGTAATTTTGAACATTTTTAATGTGTTTAGCTCCAGCCAAAAAATCTTTTCTAAGCTTTTTGGAAAACATAGGGAAGGGTTATCACCCCTGTGACATTTGTTTTGCGTCTTTCCTCCTCTTCAGAAGATTTCACCTCACTTTTTTGTCCCAATGAAAAATGTTTTTTGAAAATTTGGGTTTTTTTGTGGAACAAGGATTGGAAAGCATCAGTGGAAAGGAGAAATTGTTTTCCCATATTAACTCTTACAGGAGAGAATTTCCCTTCCTTAGGGGTAGATTTCATCTCACTTCCTGTTGTCTCCTTCCGTTTGCAAGTAGGAGTCGTTTGTAAGTTAGATGTTTGAAAGTAGGGTCCTGCCCTATATACTCAGCAGAAATTTGGGCCTTAGGTGTTGCTGTGGCCAAAACACTGTAAGCCCTCACAGGGCCCTGCTGTGAAATATTAGATCAAGAATTGTAATTACATGCCCCTGTTGAACAGGAGCTGAAAAATTAGGCCTTAGGCACTGGTGCTGGTGCCACAACACTGCAACCCCTCACAGACACTCTAGTTGGAACGCAGGAACGAGCCCTGCTGCAAAGTATTGCATCAAAAATTGTAATTACACGCCCCTGTTAGACAGGGGCAGAAAAATTGGGCCTTAGGCACTGGTGCTGGTGCCACAACACTGCAACCCCTCACAGACACTCTAGTTGGAACGCAGGAACAAGCCCTGCTGCAAAGTATTGCATCAAAAATTGTAATTACACGCCCCTGTTAGACAGGGGCTGAAAAATTGTGCCTTAGGCACTGGTGGTGGCGCCCAGAACCAAAAATGTTCTTACAAGCTATCAGCGTGATGATTGAGGAGGAAGAGGATAATTACTCAGGGATAGTCACTCAGCATCAGCATAGGCAGTCTTTGAAGGGATCTGAAAAAAATTATTCAGTTACATCAGCATCAGGTGCTTGGTAGCTGGTGGTGATCCAAGACTGATTCATTTTTATGAAGGTCAGCCGATCGACCGAGTCAGTGGACAGACGCACCCTGTGATCGGTTACCACGCCTCCAGCAGCACTGAATGTGCGTTCCGAAAGAACGCTGGATGCAGGACAGGCCAGTAGCTCAATTGCATACTGTGCAAGCTCTGGCCAGTGATCCATCCTCAAGACCCAGTAACCCAGAGGATTTTCGGTGGGAAAGGTGTCCAAGTCTGATCTTGCCCCTAGGTATTCCTGCACCATGTAAAACAGACGCTGGCGATGGTTGCTGGAACCGATCATACCTTGGGGCTGCGGACCAAAAAATTGTCTGAACGCATCGGTCAGACGGCCACCTTCTCCACCGCTCCTTCTTTGACTGACCGAAGCCTCAGCAACACGTTGTCCAGAAACAGGAGTTTGTAACCTCCCAGTCTCTGGGAACGCGTTGCACAGACCTTTCTGCAAGGCCTCCCGAAGATGTTTCATCCTCTGCTCCCTCTGCGATGGCAAGATAAGGTCCGCAACCTTACCCTTGTAACGTGGATCAAGGAGGGTTGCCAGCCAGTATTGGTCCTTCTCCTTGATACCACGAATACGAGGATCCTTACGCAGGCTTTGCAGGATCAGGGAGGCCATGCAGCGTAGGTTTGCTGAGGCATTCGGTCCGGAGTCCTCTGGGTCACTAAGGACAACAACGTCCGCAGCCACCTCCTCCCAGCCACGTACAAGTCCATGTGTTCCTTGGGACTGATCCCTTAAAGACTGCTGATGCTGAGTGCCAGGCTCCACCTCCATACTGACACAATCTTCCTCCTCCTCCTCCTCCTCCTCCTCCTCGTCCTCTTCCTGTGTGATCGGCGGGCACGCAGGAACACTGTCTGGATAAAGGGGGCCTTGAGAGCTAAGGAAGTCCTCCTCTTCCTGCCTCTGTTCTGCCTCAAGTGCCCTGTCCATTATTCCACGCAGCGTGTGCTCCAACAGGTGGACAAGGGGGACAGTGTCACTGATGCATGCACTGTCAGTGCTCACCATCCTCGTGGCCTCCTCGAATGGTGACAGGACAGTGCATGCATCCCTGATCATGGCCCACTGGCGTGGGGAAAAAAAACCAAGGTCCCCTGACCCTGTCCTGGTGCCATAGTCGCACAGGTACTCATTGATGGCCCTCTGCTGCGTGTGCAGCCGCTGCAGCATGGCCAATGTCGAGTTCCACCTGGTGGGCATGTCACAGATTAGGCGGTTCTTGGGCAGGTTAAACTCCTTTTGGAGGTCCGTCAGCCGAGCACTGGCATTATATGACCGGCGGAAATGCACACAGACTTTCCTGGCCTGCCTCAGGACATCCTGTAAGCCCGGGTACCTGCCCAAGAACCGCTGCACCACCAAGTTAAGGACGTGAGCCAAACAGGGCACATGGGTCAGTTGTCCCTGTCGGAGGGCAGAGAGGAGGTTGGTGCCATTGTCGCAAACCACCATTCCTGCCTTAAGTTGGCGTGGCGTCAACCACCTCTGAACCTGCCCCTGCAGAGCTGACAGAACCTCTGCCCCAGTGTGGCTCCTGTCCCCCAAGCACACCAGCTCAAGCACCGCATGGCATCTTTTGGCCTGCGTACTTGCGTAGCCCCTTGAACGCCTACGGAGCACCGCTGGTTCCGAGGAAGAGGCCATGGAGGAAGAAGAAGAGGAGGGGGTGGAAGAGAGAGGTGTGTCACAATCAGCATTTTGGAGGCGTGGTGGCGGAACAACCTCCAACACTACTGCACCTTGTCCTGCATCCTTCCCAGCTGCCAGCAGAGTCACCCAATGCGCCGTGAAACTTAAGTAACGTCCCTGTCCATGCCTGCTGGACCATGAGTCAGCGGTAATATGCACCTTACCGCTGACCGCCCTGTCCAGCGAGGCATGGACATTGCCTTCCACATGCCGGTAGAGAGCCGGAATCGCCTTCCGTGAGAAAAAGTGGCGTTTGGGAACCTGCCACTGAGGAACCGCACATTCCACAAACTCACGGAAGGGGGCAGAGTCTACCAACTGAAAAGGCAGAAGTTGAAGTGCTAGCAATTTTGCCAAGCTAGCATTCAACCGCTGGGCATGTGGATGGCTGGGAGCAAACTTCTTTCGGCGGTGCAGCAGCTGGGGCAGGGAAATTTGCCTGGTACAATCTGACGTCGGTGTACCAAAAGCAGATTGCCCACAAGTACTTGGCTGTGACACACCTAATTCTACACCTTCATTGCTCTCACTGCAGGTCTCAGAGAGGACTGAAGGTCTAGTGGGGTTGGAAATCTCAGCTGATGAGGAGCAAGGAGAGATCCTCTTTGTTCTTTGGTGTGGGTCTTTTAGATATGCTTGCCAACGAACTGCATGGCAGGTCAACATATGTCTGGTCAAGCATGTGGTACCCAAGCGGGAGATGTTTTGGCCACGCGAGATACGCTTGAGACATATGTTGCAAATAGCAACGGTGCGATCTGATGCACTCGTCTCAAAAAAGGCCCACACCAAAGAACTTTTTGAATAACGCGCAGAGACTGCAGCGCCCTGCACATGTGGAGCTTTGGGGTGTGATGCAGTCAATGTGCTGCCCTTAGGCTGGCCCCTGGAGGGCATCCTGCCTCGTTGGTGATGTGCCGCCTCCTCCTCCTCCTCCTCCTCCTCTCTCCTATCAGGCACCCACGTTGAGTCAGTGACCTCATCATCCCCTCCCTCCTCATCACTGGAGCAAACCTGGCAGTATGCTGCAGCAGGGGGAGCATGACTGCCAGATTGCTGTCCTTCTTGGGCACCCCCTCTGTCCGTGCTCATGTTACTGCCTTCATCGAGCTCAGTATCATCATCAGAGCCTTCCAAACGCTGGGCATCCTCCTGGAGCATGTACCCAACACTGTGGTCAAACAGTTCGAGGGAATCCTCAGGAGGACATGGTGGAGCTAGGGAAGGAGTCACTGATGACATTGAGCTGAGGGAAGAGGCCGCTGCTTTGCCAGACAAAGCACCCTGGGCATGGGTGAGAGAGGATGAGGAGGATGAGGACGGCTTGGTCATCCACTCGACCAAGTTTTCTGCATGTTGCGGCTCAACACGGCCAGCTGCCGAAAAAAAGGCCAAGCGTGTCCCATGGCCACGGGCTGATGAGGATGCACCGTCTCCACGACCAGCACTAGACACAGAGCCTGCTTGCCCTCTCTTATTGGCTTGTGACTGTCTGCCTCTCCTTCTTGGCCTTCCAGACATACTAATGGCCTGTAGCTGCACTAAGCTGGGATAGAACACCTGTAATTTTCTTCAGGTAGCTTTATATACTGTAACCAGACAAGCCTGCCTGTCAGTAGGAAGATAACAGGAACGGATCTAGCTGAACACTGTGAGCAGGACGCACTGACTGCACTAAATGTAAATAGCAGGAACGGATCTAGCTGAACACTGTGAGCAGGACGCACTGACTGCACTAAATGTAAATAGCAGGAACGGATCTAGCTGAACACTGTGAGCAGGACGCACTGACTGCACTAAATGTAAATAGCAGGAACGGACCTAGCTGAACACTGTGAGCAGGACGCACTGGCTGCACTAAATGTAAATAGCAGGAACGGATCTAGCTGAACACTGTGAGCAGGACGCACTGCACTAAATGTAAATAGCAGGAACGGATCTAGCTGAACACTGTGAGCAGGACGCACTGCACTAAATGTAAATAGCAGGAACAGATCTAGCTGAACACTGTGAGCAGGACGCACTGCACTAAATGTAAATAGCAGGAACAGATCTAGCTGAACACTGTGAGCAGGACGCACTGCACTCAATGTAAATAGCAGGAACGGATCTAGCTGAACACTGTGAGCAGGACGAACTGCACTAAATGTAAATAGCAGGAACAGATCTAGCTGAACACTGTGAGCAGGACGCACTGCACTAAATGTAAATAGCAGGAACGGATCTAGCTGAACACTGTGAGCAGGACGCACTGCACTAAATGTAAATAGCAGGAACAGATCTAGCTGAAAACTGTGAGCAGGACGCACTGACTGCACTAAATGTAAATAGCAGGAACAGATCTAGCTGAACACTGTGAGCAGGACGCACTGACTGCACTAAATGTAAATAGCAGGAACGGATCTAGCTGAACACTGTGAGCAGGACGCACTGCACTAAATGTAAATAGCAGGAACGGATCTAGCTGAACACTGTGAGCAGGACGCACTGCACTCAATGTAAATAGCAGGAACGGATCTAGCTGAACACTGTGAGCAGGACGAACTGCACTAAATGTAAATAGCAGGAACAGATCTAGCTGAACACTGTGAGCAGGACGCACTGCACTAAATGTAAATAGCAGGAACGGATCTAGCTGAACACTGTGAGCAGGACGCACTGCACTAAATGTAAATAGCAGGAACAGATCTAGCTGAACACTGTGAGCAGGACGCACTGCACTAAATGTAAATAGCAGGAACAGATCTAGCTGAACACTGTGAGCAGGACGCACTGCACTAAATGTAAATAGCAGGAACAGATCTAGCTGAACACTGTGAGCAGGACGCACTGCACTAAATGTAAATAGCAGGAACGGATCTAGCTGAACACTGTGAGCAGGACACACTGCACTAAATGTAAATAGCAGGAACGGATCTAGCTGAACACTGTGAGCAGGACGCACTGACTGCACTAAATGTAAATAGCAGGAACAGATCTAGCTGAACACTGTGAGCAGGACGCACTGACTGCACTAAATGTAAATAGCAGGAACGGATCTAGCTGAACACTGTGAGCAGGACGCACTGACTGCACTAAATGTAAATAGCAGGAACGGATCTAGCTGAACACTGTGAGCAGGACGCACTGACTGCACTAAATGTAAATAGCAGGAACGGATCTAGCTGAACACTGTGAGCAGGACGCACTGCACTAAATGTAAATAGCAGGAACAGATCTAGCTGAACACTGTGAGCAGGACGCACTGCACTAAATGTAAATAGCAGGAACAGATCTAGCTGAACACTGTGAGCAGGACGCACTGCACTAAATGTAAATAGCAGGAACAGATCTAGCTGAACACTGTGAGCAGGACGCACTGCACTAAATGTAAATAGCAGGAACAGATCTAGCTGAACACTGTGAGCAGGACGCACTGACTGCACTAAATGTAAATAGCAGGAACAGATCTAGCTGAACACTGTGAGCAGGACGCACTGCACTCAATGTAAATAGCAGGAACGGATCTAGCTGAACACTGTGAGCAGGACGAACTGCACTAAATGTAAATAGCAGGAACAGATCTAGCTGAACACTGTGAGCAGGACGCACTGCACTAAATGTAAATAGCAGGAACGGATCTAGCTGAACACTGTGAGCAGGACGCACTGACTGCACTAAATGTAAATAGCAGGAACGGATCTAGCTGAACACTGTGAGCAGGACGCACTGCACTAAATGTAAATAGCAGGAACGGATCTAGCTGAACACTGTGAGCAGGACGCACTGCATTAAATGTAAATAGCAGGAACAGATCTAACCTAATCTAGCTAACTCAAATCAAATGACACTGTCTGTCTCTCTCTCTATCAGCACACCGGAACACACTACACAGGGCCGCCGTGCAGGCGGCCTTATATAGTGTGGGGCGTGTACTAAATCCCCTGAGCCATAATTGGCCAAAGCCACCCTGGCTTTGGCCAATTACAGCTCTCTCTACTGACGGCGCTTTGATTGGCCAAGCATGCGGGTCATAGTGCATGCTTGGCCAATCATCAGCCAGCAATGCACTGCGATGCCGCAGTGAATTATGGGCCGTGACGCGCCACACGAATTTGGCGCGAACGGCCCATAACGTTCGCAATTCGACGGACGGTCGAACAGCCGATGTTCGAGTCGAACATGCGTTCGATTCGAACACGAAGCTCATCCCTAGTGGTCTTAACGCCCGTCTTCTTCTTAACGTTTCTTGGGACAGATCTTGAAATATTTGCAGTTTAACTTCTGTATATTCAATTGATGATTTTCTCTTCAGATTTATCCAAATCTGGTTCTTTTCTTCCCATCTTTCAAAACAGACTATTATGTCTCTTGGTATTTCCATTGGCAGCCCTTGGGTAATCGGTATGCTCTCTCTAGAGCATACCGGTATGCTCTCTCTATTTTTAGAGAGAGGTAATCGGTATGCTCTCTCTATTTTTATTTCGTTGGACTCCTCCTTTCCCTAAATATGATTGAAGAGATTACTCATTTTTCCTACTAAATTTTCTGCTTGTTCTATTTCCGGAAGACCGCGGATTCTCAAGTTTCTCCTTCTTTCTCTGTTTTCCTGGTCTTCTATTTTGTAGGATTGTTCCTGTTGTTCTCTTTTTAATATCTTTATTTCCCCTTTCAGCTCTTTTATCATTTTTAAGTGCGTATCTGCTTTGGTCTCCACTTCTTCCACTCTTGATAGGATATGCCCCATGTCTTTGTGTAATGTTGACATCTCTGCTTTTAGGGAGTTTTCTAGGGCCGCAAACATTTTTTCTATATCATATTTTGTTGGTAGTTGCAACTCATGCTGGCCTTTTTCCCTTCCTCTTTCTTCACCCTCCATTTCTAGTTCCATTCTAGGCTCTGAGAGGTGACTAGTTTCTACTACACTTTTATTCTGTCCCTTTTTCTTCCTTAATATCCTTCTCTTTTGTATCTGTCTGTCTGCTCTTTGTGCCCGATTGCCTTTCTACTTCCCCATTTCCTTGCAGGATATATCTATTCATGGGGCCGGGGCTTGGGCTTGGATCCAAGCTAACCCTGGGCGATTTGGCGATTGCTCCCGCACTTCTTGTTATTTTTCCTCTCATTCCAGCGGTTAACATGGAAAACCCCTTTCAGGTGTATTCTATTGAGGTATTATCTCGGGGGGGAGACGGGCCAGCTTATTTTAGCCCGCTGTCTCTGTTCACAAGTCTTCACCCACAAACCACCTTATTAAAAGGGCACACTATAATAGGGAAAAAAAAAAAAAAACCTGAAGGGAAGAAAAAAAAAAAAAAACCCCACAAAGGTCTCTGCCCCCTGTGGTGAGCCGTAATACTCAATGGAAGTCCACTACAGAAAAAAAAGTCCACAACCTTCAATGGAAATCCCCTCATCCAGTTCGCCTTGCCACACAATGAGATTCAATAGTATATCCCAGGACATTTATCATGCGAACCCCATCCAACATTGCATGGGTGGGGGACAAATGAATAATAATTTCCTAACGTCCTGTAACTTTTTTCCTTCCTTTTCACTCTTCGCTGAAAGCAGAAAATTCTGATTTATTACAAAAAAAAAAAACACTTTTCTCTTTCCCTACTCGTTTCCCTTTTTCACTCAAGACATGGGTATCAGGATTAATTCAACTCTTCCAACTTTTCAACACAGTAAACCAATTACCTTCCGTGACAAGTCCATTGTTCAGCAGTGTACTTCATGAGTATTCCTTAACATTTCTTATAGGATGCCTTTATGGGATGTGTATTATCACATATATGCAGAAAAAAAAGAAGAAAAAAACATAGGAACAGGGAGGCAAGTCAACAGTTTAGTGTCTCCCCTTCCCCTTCCCAATCTCTCCCTTAATCCTGCTTTCTTACCTATTAGTTTACCTATTCTTCTTTATTCTATACACATCCCTCCTTTTATCTTCTTTTTATCCTTTTTTTACTTCTCCTATAGTGATTCACAGTAAGGGGGAAAAAAAGAAGCACAAGGCAAAGAAAAAAAAAAAAAAAGCAGAAGTACTTATCTCCTTGCAGATCGAGGGGGATTTCCCGAGGGGTAGAAGATGCTGGGAAGATGCTGAAATACGCCTGTTGATGCTCGCTGATTCTGACGCTGTCTCTAATGCTATGTCTGATGCTCCCCGATCCTTGCCTTACTTTCCGTTTGTATCTCCTGGGTTATTTGAGTGTTTTCGGCAAGTTCCGCCTGTTCCGCGTACACCCGAGCCTATCCGAGCCCGTCCGACCCAGGGCTCGGATTCACTCGGATCTGCTCACCGTCTCTCCGTCTCTGTTTCGGGTCCACCACTTCACCACTGCTGCCCGATCTGGTCTATTCCTGCGCTGACGGAGGCAAGCCGTGTCACAGGATATCCTCCGGCATCCACCAAGCAGACACTGCCGCTTCCACCTCCGCTAGTGGGGTGCGGGATACGGGATTCCCCGGTCTCCCGGTCCCCCGGGCTCTCAAGCACTCAGGCTCTCAGGCTGTCTCTCCTTCCAAAGGGCTTCCAAAAGGTTTGTCCGGCTTACGATCCCCTCGAGGTGCGGTGTGGGAAGAGGAGGTAAGCTACAAATGAATAATCATCACAGAGGGTGGTGGGTGGTGGGGGCAGATGAAGGGAGCTACCTACGCCCTCTCGTCAATCTGCTACTCATCTCAGCTGCAGGAGAGGGATCTCAGGATCCTCACGGCGTGCACGGCGCCATTACCAGGCTCCTCCCTCCATCCTCCGGTCCCTGCAAGCTTGCATCACAGTGCCCCCTTACATCATATTTCCCTATCACAGTACCCATATACACTATGTTACTAAACGTATTGGGACGCCTGCCTTTACACACACATGAACTTCAGTGGCACCCCAGTCTTAGTCCGTAGGGTTCAATATTGAGTTGGCCCACCCTTTGCAGCTATAACAGCTTCAACTCTTCTGGGGAGGCTGTCCACAAGGTTTAGGAGGGTGTCTATGGGAATGTTTGACCATTCGTCCAGACGGGCATTTGTGAGGTCAGGCATTGATTTTGCACAAGAAGGCCTGGCTTGCAATCTCCACTCTAATTCGCTCCAAAGGTGTTCTATCGGGTTGAGGCCAGGACTCTGTGCAGGCCAGTCAAGTTCCTCCACCCCAAACTCGATCATCCATATCTTTATGGACCTTGCTTTGTGCACTGGTGCGCTGTCATGTTGGAACAGGAAGGGGCCACCCCCAAAACTGATCCCACAAAGTTGGAAGCATGAAATTGTCCAAAATGTCTTGGTATTTCCTTCACTGGAACTGAGGGGCCAAGACCAACCCCTGAAAAACAACCCCACACCATGATCCCCCTATACCAAATGATTTGGACCAGTGCACAAAGCAAGGATGAGCGAGTTGGGGCTGGAGGAACTTCCATTTTCGGTAATCAATAAGTCATCCGGCTCTGCCCAGCGCATGTCGCCATGGTCACATGACTTCCTCAGGGGTACTGCACATGTAAAAAATTGTTATTTTGAATCTATTGCACCTTTGTGCGGTCAGGCACTGATGTTGGATGAGAAGGCCTGGCTCACAGTCTCTGCTGTAATTTATCCCAAAGGTGTTCTATTGGGTTCAGGCCAGGACTCTGTGCAGGCCAGTCAAGTTTCTCCTCCCCAAACTCGCTCATGCATATCTTTATGGACCTTGCTTTGTGCACTGGTGCGCAGTGATGTTGGAACAGGAAGGGGCCATCCCCAAACTGTTCCCACAAAGTTGGAAGCATGAAATTGCCTTGGTATTTCCCTCACTGGAACTAAGGGCCAAGACCAACCCCTGAAAAACAACTCCACACCATAATCCCCCCTCCCCCAAATGATTTGGACCAGTGAACAAAACAAGGATGAGCGAGTGTGGGGTGGAGGAACTTACGTTTTCGGTAATCAATAAGTCATCTGGCTCCGCCCAACGCATGTCGCCACGGTCACATGACTTCCTCAGGGGTACTGCACATTTAAAAATTTGTTATTTTGAATCTATTGCACTTTTGTGAGGTCAGGCACTGATGTTGGATGAGAAGGCCTGGCTCACAGTCTCTGCTCCAATTCATCCCAAAGGTGCTCTATTGGGTTGAGGTCAGGACTCTGTGCAGGCCAGTCAAGTTCCTCCACCCCAAAACATAACAGTTAGTTTCTCTTATTTCCCTATATTTGTCCCAACACACTTATTGTCCTAGCGTGACAACAATGTTTAGTATGGTAGTCACCAAGTGTGTTAATGGGGGATTACCAAGAATAAAAAAAGGAGAAAAAAGTGTGAATAAGAAAACAAATGCAGCCGCCACATCTAAGAACCGGTGAGATCCTATCATTTCTTTGTCCTTGGATTTAGATACTAGAAATGTTTTTCTTTCTTTTGACATGAATTCAATATGTACAGATAGGACTGACACATATTACAACATATACAACATATACCACCACAGGCAAGTTCAGAAGTCACATATGAAGGTAAAGCAGATCTCTGGATAGAGATCACACTACAGAGTCTCTATTCCTTAAAATGGAACCACAGATGAATATTTTCACAGCAAGGACACACAGCAGAAGACTCTCATGGATTTATTATTTTTTTACATGTTAATTGAAGACTTTAAGGGCAGCTTCACCTTTAAGCTCCTTCAAAATGGCTGCTCTGATCAGGTCCACCTGTCAGTTTTTCAGGTGGACCTGATCAGACAGTCCATTCATCCCTATGGACAGGCAGTTGTAAACAGACTTAAAGGAGAAGTACAGCCAAAACTCGTTTGACTGTACTTCTCATGTGGATCACAGGATTGTAGTTTGTTCTGCACTCCTGTGGTCTGCTTTCAGCAGACAACGGGCTAAAGCCCGCTGTCGGCTGATGTCACAGAGCCGGGCCAGGCTCTGGAAAGATTACAACCATATGGTCGGGATCTGCCCTGGACAGGCACCAGGCTCAGCCTCTCAGTGAGCCACTGAGAGCCCAAACCAGCTGCTCCCACCCTCTTCACAGCCCAGCGCTACAGTGAGTAAGGGGGAGGCAGAGCAGACAGCAGTGACTGAAGGGTTGCCCCCTGTCTAGGATTCACCCGAACAGTCTGGGTTTTGAATTATTAATCAAACCGGGTTGTGGCTCCCAAAGTAACCGAGACACACAAATCTTTTGTCATCCAAGAGCTGTGGGTGGCTATTTTGGGGCAGGTTCAGCATCACTGGGGGGGCGATGATGACAGCAACAGTAGTTTGGCCACACCCACTGTTCACTGCATTACTACTCTCCTTCGGTCACCTATCGGTATCATTACCACTCACTGATTGGTTGCTAGAGATTACAGCAGATCACTACTGTTCACTGATTGTTTGCTACAGATGGGAGTAGATGGAGTGGGAATGTCAGTGGATCTCCCGGCCCCACCCCCAGACCTCTGTATTCCCCAGCCAGTATAGAGGGGATGGGGCTGAGAGCTCCACTGATGCTCTGACCCCCCCCCTATGCAGCCTGTATGTTCGGAACAGAGAGGCTGTAGTGAAAGCAGTAATGGAGTGGGAGCGTCATTGGAGCTCCCGGCCATGCCTAGGGTTGCCACCTGTCTGGGTGTCACCCGGACAGTTTGAGTTTTGAATCATGTGTCCGGGTTTCAGGTGGACTAAGCTGTGGCTCCAAAAGTAACCAAGATAGTCACACACAAATCTCTTGCTGTCCGGGAGCTGCGGGCAGCTGTCTGGGGGCGGGTTCGGCATTATTGGGTGATGATGTCAGCAATAGCAATTTGGCCACAATCACTGTTCACTGCGGCACACTATGCACACCACATGGGTTGACTGGAGGTGGCAAGAGATCATTGTTCCTGATCACTAGGAACAGCCAATCTCTCTCTAACTCCCCTGTCAGAACGGGGATCTGTCTGTTTACATTGACAGATCCCTGCTCTGGCTCTCGTTCCCGTGATTACGGGTGGCCGGCCACATGCATCAGGTCCCCCCGCCATACAGTGGCATGCGCACACCTGCTATGGGATCCTTAAAGGAGCCGCTGTACACCTACGGCGATTTGCAGGAACGCGCCGACCTGTAACAACAGGGGCTGGTCGGCAAGTGGTTAAAGTGGTTGTAAACCCTAGCAAAAAAAAAGAAAAACCTTCAAGACAAAGGCATAACGAGCTAGTATGCATAGCATACTAGCTCATTATGTATTACTTACCTTGGATCGAAGCCCCCGCAGCGGTCCTCGTTCACCGCTCCGGCCGGCGACATCGCTCCCAGAGTTACATCTGGGTATCGCCCATGAGCACGGGAGCCGCCGGTAACGGCACAGTCTAACTGAAGCAACGGCACATAGGTGCCATTGCTTCAGTTTGCTTCAGTGCGCATGTGCTGATGACGTCGGCACATGCAAATACAGGGGATATCTCCTAAACCGTGCAGGTTTAGGAGATATCCGGGGTAGCTACAGGTGTAAAAAAAAAAAAAAAGTGTAAGGGTTTATAAGGGTTTATAACCACTTTAAGCTTTGACAATAAAACCTGCAAGCAGATCGGTTTCTATGCAGAGTTGCTCCAGATTTTACACTCTCCAGTTTTAGTAAATCCACCCAAATGTCTTTCTGTTTTTATCTGTGTCCCCATTGGGGAGATCTCCAGAGAGCGGCTTCCTTAGTATTGATGTTATCATGGTATTGTAATGTGAGGCCCCCTCCTTCCTGTCTCTGCACTAATAAAGGTTCTGATACAAAGTTTCACTTTCACTCCCTGCAGTTTTTTGCATGAGATCGCAGTGAAGAATTCGGTGTGTTGGACGTATCGCAAGCTTCCAGAATCGGTGAGTTAGGCTAATCATTGGGGTGTCACAGTATGTCAGTGGACTGGGGGGTGCAGTTGAAACTGTCATTGTTTTTTTAGGAACAGGATTAACCCTTTACTGGCAACAACTTCAATTCATATGAGCACGTTTCAAGTGATGCTTATGTCAGCAAAGAGTTTAATCAGATAGTATCAGTGCTGCTTGGACCGAGAAGAAGGGTGTGGACATGGACAGCACTGTGTTCAGCAAGAGTTAAATCTCCCAGATAATATGACGGCGAGGATGTGGTTTGAGTGACACCATGGGGTGGATTTACTAAAGGCAAATAGACTGAGAAATCTGCAAGTGCAGTTTCCCCAGAGCTTAGTAAATGAGGGGGAGCTCTACTGACTTCCATCATTCATTCACATTCAAGCAAATATGCCATTTTTTATTTTCCTTGCATGTGATTGGGTTTTCTTTCTAAAGTGAATCTTCATCTCATTTACTAAGGTCTGAAGAAAATGCTCTTGTAGAGCGTTCAGTCTATTTGCCTTTAATAAATCAACCCCAATGTCACCTAGAAATATGTAAGGTGACCTGCACTTACCGGTTGCTTTATTAGGTACACCTTGCTAGTAGCGGGTTGGACCCCCTTTTGCCTTCATTCTTCCTGGCATAGATACAAAAAGGTGTTGGAAACATTCCTCAGAGATTTTGGTTAATAGTGAAATGCAGTGGCGGCTGGTGGTTTTTTTTGGGGGGGGGCGGCAGACAACCACACCTCCTCCCCCCGCTGTCTGCCAGTCGGGCCGACACTTACCCCATCTAGGTGGTGGGTGGTGGGCTGCGTGCAGCGGCTCCAGTGTCCTTCATCTAGGTGGCCACCATGCGTCTCCTCTGTCCTCCTCCTAGGCGCTAGTCGTCCAATAGGAACACCTGGCGTTTTGTCCAATCGGGAAACAGGTCTCACAACCCTCTTCCTGATTGGCGGGGAGGAAATTTAGTGTGAAAATAGCGAATATTAATTTGCTATTGTCACACAACTGGGTGAGCCCACCCTTTTTTTTATTCTTAGAAAACTAGAAATAAAATCAAATCTGCAAGAAAAAAAATTGATTGCTAGGATAGTGGAAGAGATTAATTAGGGAAGATTAAAGTAAATGATGAGTTCTTAAAGCGTTGAAAGAGAACAAATGTTATTTAAAAGGAAGGAGATAAAAAAGGACAATATTTTTTAAACTTGTCAGGTTGCTTTTACTGTAGATTGAAGCTCATCCCTTCAATCTGCAGACAAATAAAATAGAATAGATACAAAACTAACAATGTTACTTTGTATCTCTCTATCTCCTGTCTGATCAATGTCTATAAACAATGTTACAGTGTATCTCTCTAGCTCCTGTCTGATCAATGTTTATAAACAATGTTACTTTGTATTTCTCTATCTCCTGTCTAATCAATGTTTATAAACAATGTTACTTTGCATTTCTCTATCTCCTGTCTGATCAATGTTTATAAACAATGTTACTTTGTATCTCTCTATCTCCTGTCTGATCAATGTTTATAAACAATGTTACTTTGCATCTCTCTATCTCCTGTCTGATCAATGTCTATAAACAAGGTCACTTTGCATCCATTTTTTCACTATTAGTTTTATATATCCAGTATTTGGGTATTGAATTGCTGCAGTCTTTGGTGTTTTTAGTTTGTTGATGCAGAGTGCAGGTGATTGGGTAAATACACTTAAAGTGGAGGGCCACCGTGAAAAAAAAAATACACCAAAAATCCTAAAAAAAAAGACAAAAAAAACATTTGAAGAAAAAATAATTTTAAACTTACCTAAACCCTTGTTGCTAGGCAGTGTTCCTAATCTGCCTCTTTGTATCTCTCTATCTCCTGCCTGATCCTGTCATGAGCTTCTTTAGCACGATAAAAGCTCATAGGGTAGCCCGTTTAAGTGAAAGGGCTGCCCTATGTGCGTTACAAGGAAACGCGTGTAAATTGCACAAAAATAAAATGTTGTGAGCTGGAACATGTGTTCCCACTACCTGAAATGTGAATGGGGTCTAAAAGTTCTATACTAATCCTATGAGAAAAATATAATATTTTCTATTTAATTCCAAAACAGGTATACAGACAATTACGGGTGTTGAAGAAGAGATGTTGTAAATCGATTTATCTCCACTGCAAGACCCATAAGTGCCTCTACACCTCTTTTGGATTTGTATGGATTTCTTTGTGGATGAGCACCCAGGCATTTACCTCATACATAGTGTATGGCGGGTACCCTTGGGACTGTTGGTATAATGTGTGCCAATCATGTTTTACTGTTTTCTACAGCTTAAGGACATCTAGAAGATGAGGTGTTGTGACCACTTCGTAGTCGGAATATTTTCCCGAGAGGACAGAAGGACCTATGAATGGTTGATACGTACCGTTACCTTCATCACGAGGGTGAAGGAGGTGCGGTCCATCCTGATCACCAATACTCAATCTGATTTCACAGAGCAAGTCCCCAAGTGTTCCTTCGGAATCCTTTACCACAGCAAGACAAGAGGGCGCCAAAACATCACTGATGTCGATAGCAGCCTGTACGATGAAGAGCTGCAACACCTATCTCAGGCTTATGGTAAGTTTGTGCCAAGAGTAGCCTACAGCTGGCCATTCATGATTCAGTTTTTTTCATTGAGCCAGAAAAGAAAAATTTGATTTCCCCATCCACTCATGGGAATCAAAAAAAAATGCACCAAATTAGCTGTTTTATGAAAAGTCAATTGATAGATATACTTTTTCATGAAAAGGAATGGCCATACGCAGATCAAAATTTGACCAGGCCCTGCTGAGCCTGCTGAATTTGTATAGCCAGGTTTATAGAGAGTGTGAATTGGTAATTCCACTCAAAATGGCACATTGGTGTTCAGGACATGAAGCCTGAATGTCCTCTAACTTGTCGATAACCCTAACCTAACTGTAACAATTTAAATCTATTTTGCTAACCTAAATATAACAAAGTAGTGTAGACAAAAACTCACCCAAGCTCTACTGAATGATTGTAGAATGATGAGCTGAATAACGGTGCTCAGGCTTGTTGTGTCCCATAGACATCAAAATAGCAAAAAATGCCGGCAACTCGATTGCTTCTTCTTAAATCTTTATTGAGCACTAACAGCAGTGCGACATCTTAAACACTAACATGTTTCAGCCGGAACCTTCTTCATAGCATCAAGGCTCCAGCCGAAACTTGTTAGCAATTTAGATGTCACGCTGCTGTTTGCTTCTTCTTAATCTTTATTGAGCACTAACAGCAGTGCGACGTCTAAATTGCTAACATGTTTCGGATGGAGCCTTGATGCTATGAAGAAGGAAGGTTCAGGCCGAAACATGTTAGCTATTTAGATATCGCGCTCCTGTTAGTGCTCGATAAAGATTTAAGAAGAAACAAACAGCAGTGTGACAACTAAATTGCTAACATGTTTCGGCTGGAGCCTTGATACTATGAGGATGGCTCCGGCCAAAACATGTTAGCGTTTTTAGATGTCACACTGCTGTTAGTGCTTAATAAAGATTTAAGAAGAAGCAATCAAGTTGCCGGCGTTTTTCACTAAAAATAACATAAGCCCTTAAAATAATTTTGTCCGCTGCCTAAAAAGTGCAGCTAAAAGAGTCCTGCAAAAGAAGAGATATTATACTCACATCTCTGGTGGCCCATGTCTCCTTCCTCTCCTCCATTCCAGTGATGTGATGCAATCTCCAAAAGACTCTTCATCATTCAATACTTCTGGGAGTGTGTCCCGCACTGCATGCTTTGGTTTCATCCTCTTATTCCTATGACACTACAGGACCCAGCAGGTGACCCAGCAGAAGACACATACTGATAGAGACCTTATATTGCAGGGAACTTTCATATGGATTTTTTAAGTGACTGATGGATTGTTTAAGGTCACATTTATCTAATATTTTCCCCTAACAAAAACCTTACAATATTTTGTGTTCCTGCCCCTCCCACAATGGTGAGATTTCCCTGCAGTTGTTTGTGTCTCTGCCCCTCCCACAATAGTGAGGGTTCCCCACAGAAGTTTGTGTCTCGGTTCCTCCTGAAATAGTAATATTTCTCTGCAACTGTTGGTGTTGCTACCTTTCCCACAATGATGAGATTTCCCTGCAGTAGTTTTAGTTTCTTCTCCTCCCACAATGGTGAGATTTTCCTGCAGTAGTTTGTGTCTCTGCCCCTCCCACAATAGTGAGATTTCTCTGCAGTAATTTCTGTCTCTGCCCCTCCCACAATGGTGAGATTTCTCTGCAGTAGCTTTTATCTCTGCCTCTCATTTAATAGATTTTCTTTGGCCCTCCCACAGTGCAATGGGCAGATTTCCCCTATAGTAATTGATCTCTGCTCATCCTACAATGGGGAGATATACTGTGTGTGTCAGTGGCGGAACTACCAGGTGGCAAATGTCACACTTGTGACTGGGCCCTTGCGTTACGCTACCGTGGGGGGCCCCAAGACGGACCACTGTCAGCTCAGAACTGCCTGCTAAGACTCAGGTGGCGAAGGTCTGGCAGTGAGGAAGCCCTAATCCCCGGCTAGGAAAATAGCGGCAGAGGCTGCAGGGCTTACATGAGTGGACTCCTCCTTCCCCTCCTCCTCCCTGCACCTCACCGCAGAGACGGAGGACTGGGACACCTGCTGCAGGAAGTAATGCACACAAGGAGCCACAGTAATCCGCAGGTAGAGTTAATATAGAACTATATATCACAAGCTGGACCAGGAAAATGTTGAGGCTGTACTCTGGTGGATGTAAGGGGGCACTCTGGATGAGGATGTAAGGTTGCATTAAGGAGGAGAATGTAAGGGGGCACTCTGAAGGATCTAAGGGAGAACTCTGGCGGTACTAACTTAGTACCGCCAGAGTGCCCCCTTAGATCTTCCAGAGTGCCCCTTTCATTTAAAGTGCCCCCTTAGTACTATTAGGGGCCACACTGGACAATGTAAGGGGAAACTCTGGAGGCACAGGTGTAAGGGGGCACTCTGGAGGCACTCTGGAGGCACAGGTGTAAGGGGGCACTCTGGAGGCACAGATGTAAGGGGGCACACTAGAAGATGTGAAGAGCACTCTGGAATATGTTAGGGGCACTCTGGAGGTACAGATGTAAGGGAGCGCTCTGGAGGCACAGATGTAAGGGGGCATTCTGGAGGATGTGAGGAGCACTCTGGAAAATGTTTAGGGACACTTTGGAGGTACAGAAGTAAGGGGGCACTCTGGAGGTACAGATGTAAGGGGGCACTCTGGAGGCACAGATGTAAGGGGGCATTCTGGAGGATGTGAGGAGCACTCTGGAAAATGTTAGAGGGCACTCTGGAGGTACAGATGTAAGGGGACACTCTGGAGGCACAGATGTAAGGGGGTACTCTGGAGGCACAGATGTAAGGGGGCACTCTGGAGGATGTGAGAAGCGCTCTAGAGGTTCAGATGTAAGGGAGCACTCTGGAGGCACAGATGTAAGGGGGCATTCTGGAGGATGTGAGGAGCACTCTAGAAAATGTTAGAGGGCACTCTGGAGGTACAGATGTAAGGGGACACTCTGGAGGCACAGATGTAAGGGGGCACTCTGGAGGCACAGATGTAAGGGGGTACTCTGGAGGCACAGATGTAAGGGGGCACTTTGGAGGATGAGAGGAGCACTCTGAAAAATGTTGCGGACACTCTGGAAGTGCAGATGTAAAGGGGCACTCTGGGGGATGTGAGATACACTCTGGAAAGTTTTAGGGGGCATTCTGGAGGCACAGATGTAAGGGGGCACTCTGGAGGCACAGATGTAAGGGGGCACTCTGGAGGATGTGAGGAGCACTCTGGAAAATGTTTGGGGGCACTCTGGAGGTAAATATGTAAGGGAGCACTCTGGAGGCACAGATGTAAGGGAGCACTCTGGAGGCATAGATGTAAGGGGGCACTCTGGAGGATGTGAGAAACACTCTGGAAAATATTTGGGGGCACTCTGGAGGTACAGATGTAAGGGGACACTCTGGAGGATGTAAGGAGCACTCTAGAGGTACAGATGTAAGGGAGCGCTCTGGAGGCACAGATGTAAGTGGGCACACTGGAGGCACAGATGTAAGGGGGCACTCTGGAGGATGTGAGGAGCACTCTGGAAAATGTTAGGGGGCACTCTGGATGTACAGATGTAAGGGGGCACTCTGGAGGTACAGATGTAAGGGGGCACTCTGGAGGTACAGATGTAAGGGGGCACTCTAGAGGCACAGATGTTAGCAGGCACTCTAGAGGCACAGATGTTAGCGGGCACTCTAGAGACACAGATGTAAGGGGGCACTCTGAGGCACAGATGTAAGGGGGCACTCTGAGGCACAGATGTAAGGGGGCACTCTGAGGCACAGATGTAAGGGGGCACTCTGAGGCACAGATGTAAGGGGGCACTCTGAGGCACAGATGTAAGGGGGCACTCTGGAGGATGTAAGGAGTACTCGGGAAAATGTTGCGGACACTCTGGAAGTACAGATGTAAAGGGGAACCCTGGAGGATGTGAGAAACACTCAGGAAAATGTTAGGGGTCACTCTGGAGGCACAGATGTAAGGGGGTACTCTGGAGGCACAGATGTAAGGGGGTACTCTGGAGGCACAGATGTAAGGGGGCACTCTGGAGGATGTGAGGAGCACTCTGGAAAATGTTACGGGACACTCTGGAGGTACAGATGTAAGGGGGCACTCTGGAGGTACAGATGTAAGGGTGCACTCTGGTGGTACAGATGTAAGGGGGCACTCTGGAGGATGTGAGAAACACTTTGGAAAATGTTTGGGGGCACTCTGGAGGTAAAGATGTAAGGGAGCACTGTGGAGGCAGAGATGTAAGGGGGCACTCTGAAGGGTGTAAGGAGCACTCTAGAGGTACAGATGTAAGGGGACACTTTGGAGGATGTAAGAAGCACTCTAGAGGGACAGATGTAAGGGGGCGCTCTGGAGGCACAGATGTAAGGGGGCCATTCTGGAGGATGTAAGGAGCACTCTAGAGGTACTGTATGGGAGCGCTCTGGAGGCACAGATGTAAGGGGGCAAGCTGGAGGATGAGAGGAGCACTCTGGAAAATGTTTAGGGACACTTTGGAGGTACAGAAGTAAGGGGGCACTCTGGAGGTACAGATGTAAGGGGGCACTCTGGAGGCACAGATGTAAGGGGGCACTCTGGAGGATGTGAGAAGCGTTCTAGAGGTACAGATGTAAGGGGGCACTCTGGAGGATGTGAGGAGCACTCTGGAAAATGTTAGAGGGCACTCTGCAGGTACAGATGTAAAGGGACACTCTTGAGGCACAGATGTAAGGGGGCACTCTGGAGGCACAGATGTAAGGGGGCACTTTGGAGGATGAGAGGAGCACTCTGGAAAATGTTGCGGACACTCGGGAAGTGCAGATGTAAAAGGGCACTCTGGAGGATGTGAGAAACTTTCTGGAAAATGTTAGGGGTCACTCTGGAGGCACAGATGTAAGGGGGCATTCTGGAGGCACAGATGTAAGGGGGCACTCTGGAGGATGGGAGGAGCACTCTGGAAAATGTTTGGGGGCACTCTGGAGGTAAATATGTAAGGGAGCACTCTGGAGGCATAGATATAAGGGGGCACTCCGGAGGATGTGAGAAACACTCTGGAAAATGTTAGGGGGCACTCTGGAGGTACAGATGTAAGGGGGCACTCTGGAGGTACAGATGTAAGGGGGCACTCTGGAGGTACAGATATAAGAGGGTACTCTAGAGGCACAGACGTAAGGGGACACTATGGAGGCACAGACGTAAGGGGACACTATGGAGGCACAGATGTAAGGGGGCACTCTGAGGCACAGATGTAAGGGGGCACTCTGAGTCACAGATGTAAGGGGGCACTCTGAGGCACAGATGTAAGGGGGCACTCTGAGGCACAGATGTAAGGGGGCACTCTGGAGGATGTGAGGAGTACTCGGGAAAATGTTGCGGACACTCTGGAAGTGCAGATGTAAAGGGGAACTCTGGAGGATGTGAGAAACACTCTGGAAAATGTTAGGGGTCACTCTGGAGGCACAGATGTAAGGGGGTACTCTGGAGGCACAGATGTAAGGGGGCACTCTGGAGGATGTGAGGAGCACTCTGGAAAATGTTACGGGACACTCTGGAGGTACAGATGTAAGGGGGCACTCTGGAGGTACAGATGTAAGGGGGCACTCTAGAGGCACAGATGTAAGGGGGCACTCTGAGGCACAGATGTAAGGGGGCACTCTGAGGCACAGATGTAAGGGGGCACTCTGAGGCACAGATGTAAGGGGGCACTCTGGAGGATGTGAGGAGTACTCTGGAAAATGTTGCGGACACTCTGGAAGTGCAGATGTAAAGGGGAACTCTGGAGGATGTGAGAAACACTCTGGAAAATGTTAGGGGTCACTCTGGAGGCACAGATGTAAGGGGGTACTCTGGAGGCACAGATGTAAGGGGGCACTCTGGAGGATGTGAGGAGCACTCTGGAAAATGTTACGGGACACTCTGGAGGTACAGATGTAAGGGGGCACTCTGGAGGTACAGATGTAAGGGGGCACTCTGGTGGTACAGATGTAAAGGGGCACTCTGGAGGATGTGAGAATCACTTTGGAAAATGTTTGGGGGCACTCTGGAGGTAAAGATGTAAGGGAGCACTCTAGAGGCAGAGATGTAAGGGGGCACTCTGAAGGGTGTAAGGAGCATTCTAGAGGTACAGATGTAAGGGGACACTTTGGAGGCTGTAAGAAGCACTCTAGAGGGACAGATGTAAGGGGGCACTCTGGAGGCACAGATGTAAGGGGGTGCTCTGGAGGCACAGATGTAAGGGGGCGCTCTGGAGGCACAGATGTAAGGGGCCATTCTGGAGGATGTAAGGAGCACTCTAGAGGTACTGTAAGGGAGTGCTCTGGAGGCAAAGATGTAAGGAGGCACTCTGAAGGATGAGAGGAGCACTCTGGAAAATGTTAGGGGTCACTCTGAAGGTACAGATGTAAGGGAGCACACTGGAGGCACAGATGTAAGGGGGCACTCTGGAGGTACAGATGTAAGGGGGCACTCTGGAGGATAAGAGGAGCACTCTGGAAAATGTTAGGGGTCATTCTGGAGGTACAGATGTAAGGAAACAATCTGGAGGCACAGATGTAAGGGGTCATTCTGGAGGTACAGATCTAAGGAGGCACTCTGGAGGTACAGATGTAAGGGAGCACTCTGGAAAATGTTAGAGGGCACTCTAGATGTACAGATTTAGGGGGGCACCATGGAGGATGTAAGGGGGCAAAAATATGTGCATTTATTATTATTTTTCCTTAATGGTGAATTTATCCTTTAAATATCTTCGGGAAAAATACACTTTAACCACTTGCCGACCAGCCTCCGCAGTTGTACTACGGCAGAATGGCACGGCTGGGTGTAACGTTGCTTCGCCTTTAGGCCACTAATCGCGCGTGCCCCCTGAGCCAATTTGAGTGCTCGGCGGTCACATTCACTGCCAGGCTCCCGCGATCGCAGACTGACACGCGGAGAACCAGGATCTGTGTGTGTAAACAGGTTCTCTGAGGGGAGAACAGACAGATCGTCTGTTCATACAGAGTATGAACAGTGATCTGTCATCTCCTCTGCACAGTCCCCTCCCCCCTTCAGTTAGAACACACACTAGGGAACACATTAACCCCTTGATCGCCCCCTAGTGTTAACCCCTTCCCTGCCAGTGACATTTTTACAGTAATCAATGCATTTTTATAGCATTGATCGCTGTATTATTGCCAATGGTCCCAAAAATGTGTCAAAATCATCCGATGTGTCCGCCATAATGTCGCAGTCCCGATAAAAATCGCAGATTGCTGCCGTTACTAGTAAAAAAAAAACATTAATAATAAAAATGCTATAAATCTATCCCCTATTTTTTAGACACTATAACTTTTGCACAAACCAATCAAAATACGCTTATTGCTATTTTTTTTACTAAAAATATGTAGAAGAATATATATCGGCCTAAACTGAGGAGCAAAAAGTAAAAAATAATGCGTTTTTTTTTTCAAAATTGTCGCTCTTTTTCTGTTTATAGCACAAAAAATTAAAACCGCACAGGTGAGCAAATACCACCAAAAGAAAGCTCTATTTGTGGGGAAAAAAGGACGTCAATTTTTATTGGGTGCAACGTCACGCGTCCGCGCAATTGTCAGTTAAAGTGACGCAGTGCCGAATCGCAAAAAGTGCTCTGGTCAGGAAGGGGGTAAAATCTTCCGCGGCTGACGTGGTTGATGAATTTTAATGCACACAAACACAAAATATTAAGCAAGTTTTGATAAAATATCTAAAATAGTGTTATGGCAAGTAAATCGATACTTAACACAGTAGTTGGAGGAGAAGATGGGGAATGTCCACCAATGAGCAAACAGTGGTTGGAGGAGAAGGTGGGGAATGTCCACCAATGAGCACACAGTGGTTGAAGGAGAAGATGGGGAATGTCCACCAATGAGCACACAGTGGTTGGAGGAGAAGGTGGGGAATGTCCACCAATGAGCACAAAGTGGTTGGAGGAGAAGGTGGGGAATGTCCACCAATGAGCACACAGTGGTTGGAGGAGAAGGTGGGGAATGTCCACCAATGAGCACACAGTGGTTGGAGGAGAAGATGGGCAATGTCTTTCAATGAGCACACAGTGGTTGGAGGAGAAGGTGGGTAATGTCCACCAATGAACACACAGTGGTTGGAGGAGAAGATGGGAAATGTCCACTAATGAGCACACAGTGGTTGGAGGAGAAGGTGGGGAATTTCCACCAATGAGCACACAGTGGTTGAAGGAGAAGGTGGGGAATGTCCACCAATGAGCACACAGTGGTTGGAGGATAAGGTGGGGAATGTCCACCAATGAGCACACAGTGGTTGGAGGAGAAGATGGGGAAAGTCCACCAATGAGCACACAGTGGTTGGAGGAGAAGGTGGGGAATGTCCACCAATGAGCACACAGTGGTTGGAGGAGAAGGTGGGGAATGTCCACCAATGAGCACACAGTGGTTGGAGGAGAAGATGGGCAATGTCTTTCAATGAGCACACAGTGGTTGGAGGAGAAGGTGGGTAATGTCCACCAATGAACACACAGTGGTTGGAGGAGAAGATGGGGAATGTCCACTAATGAGCACACAGTGGTTGGAGGAGACGGTAGGGAATTTCCACCAATGAGCACACAGTGGTTGAAGGAGAAGGTGGGGAATGTCCACCAATGAGCACACAGTGGTTGGAGGAGAAGGTGGGGAATGTCCACCAATGAGCACACAGTGGTTGGAGGAGAAGGTGGGGAATGTCCACCAATGAGCACACAGTGGTTGGAGGAGAAGATGGGGAATGTCCACCAATGAGCACACAGTGGTTGGAGGAGAAGATGGGGAATGTCCACCAATGAACACACAGTGGTAGGAGGAGAAGGTGGGGAATTTCCACCAATGAGCACACAGTGGTTGGAGGAGAAGATGGAGAATGTCCACCAATGAGCACACAGTGGTTGGAGGAGAAGGTGGGGAATGTCCACCAATGAGCACACAGTGGTTGGAGGAGAAGGTGGGAAATGTCCACCAATGAACACAAAGTGGTTGGAGGAGAAGATGGGCAATGTCCATCAATGAGCACACAGTGGTTGGAGGAGAAGGTGGGGAATGTCCACCAATGAGCACACAGTGGTTAGAGGAGAAGGTGGGGAATGTCCATCAATGAGTATGCAGTGGTTGAAGGAGAAAAAGGTGAATTTCCTTACAACGTCCTAATCAGAGCCCAGACTTAAACCCCATTGAAAATCTGTGGAATGACTTCAAGACTGCAGTCCACAAACCGTCAGCATCAAATGTAACTAAACTTGAGTCATTCTGCAAAGAAGAGTGGGCAAATATTGCAAAGTCTAGATGTGCAAAAGTTAATAGAGACAAATCCCAACAGTCTAAAGTCTGGAATTAAAGCACAAGGTCCAACAAAATACTGACACAACGGGAGGGGGGGGATCCTTTTTCCAAATCAGTGATTCTGTTTTTGATTTTTTTCTGACATGTTGATGATTTCTTTTGCTTGGATGTTTTAAGTTGCACTAGTAAATACAGCTGGATAAAATAAAAATGATGTCTGTCTTCATCTCAGGCTGAAAAATTTAAATATTTTAAAGTGGGGTGGGGGGGTTATTTTCTATAATCACTGTTTTGTGATCAGTTTAATTATTGTATAGTGATAGTGTTCTGTTATCTCCCCTTCTATGTGATACAAACAGGACGGGACAATGTGATCGTAGTGGTGGGTGACTTGGAGGACAGCAGTAATGAGAAGAAGGCTTTAATCCTCAGGGAACAGCCCAAGCTTGGTCGATACGCGAGCGATGTCTTCCTCTTCAATGAGGTCAAAGATGATAAAGCTCCTTTCGAAGGATCAAAAATTGAGGATTTGAAGAATAAAATAAAAAAAAGAGGTAAGAAGCAAATTTGTTGAATGTGTAGACTAATATTTATATAGGACTCTCTATAAAGGATCTGAAGAGGACATCTCAAGGAAAGCTCATCTCCAGCCAAAATCTAGGATTAGGATTCCATTTGGGGTCTGTGTCCTTTCCCCCATTCCCTATCGGGACAGAAAATGAAGAAAAATCACTCATTAGGGCTAAAAACATATACATTTATTATATACTTAATTCTAGTCTCTGTTATAGAATGATGAAAATCACACATAAGGAGTCTTATTTATAAACCATTTGTTGCATAAGGCCGAGTTTACACTAGCCGCAGCCACGGCTCGCAGCGGGGGTCCGGTGTGTTCCTGTTCACTGGTTTAGGGGCGAATCAGGTCCGAATTTTTGATGGACCCTTTAACAATGCAGACCGCGGATGCCCCGAAGGTGTCGCCCCGGAGGTGTCATGCGAATTGGATGCAGGGAAACCCTCATCCAATTCTCATAACTGTGAACCCAGCCTAAAGGTCAGAAGCATGCAGGCAAGTTAAATGCAATGTTGCTGTATTTTTTTTAAGAGATTGTCAGCTCCATCTAGTGGCCAAAGTGTGGTATAGTTTTCTCAGTGAGGGATTTCAAGAAACAATACCGCATTTTTGGGCACTAGATGGAGCTGATGATGAACACATCAACCTATTACAAAAATACAGTGACATTTCTGTCAACCTGCACAATGCTTCTATTAGGGCACTTTTACACTGGCAGCGCCCCGGCGCCCTGGCATCGGCGGTATTTTTAGAAGCTCTTTACCGTCATTTTTGTAGAGCTTTTCGGCCACTAACGGGGTGCTTTTAACCCCCGCTAATGGCCGAGAAAGGGTTAAAAGCGCCCACAAAGCACCACCTCAGCGGCGGCGCTGCCCATTGATTTCAATGGGCAGGGGCGCTGTAGGAGCAGTGTATACACCGCTCCTACAGCTCAGCAAAGATGCCAGTCAGTGCTGTCTATCAGTGCTGCCTATCAATGCCTATCATTGGTGCCTATCAATGCTCATCACTGCTGCCCATCAGTGCCACCTAATCAGTGCCCATAAGTGCCACCTCATCAGTGCCCATCAGTGCTGCCTCATCAGCGCCCATCAGTGAAGGAGAAAAATTACTTATTTACAAAATTTACTGACAGAATCTAAGAAATACTTTTTTTTTTTACAAAATGTGTGGTCTTTTTTTATTTTTAGGACAATATAAAAAACCCAGGAGAGATTAAATACCACCAAAAGAAAGCTCTATTTGTGTGAATAAAATGATAAAAATTTCACATGGTTACAGTGTAGCATGACCGCGCAATTGTCATTTAAACTGTGAGAGCGCTAAAGGCTGAAAAATGGCTTGAGCAGGAAGGGGGTGTAAGTGCCCAGTATTGAGGTGGTTAAATGCCGTTTATTAAAAGGAAAATAGGTCATTATACTCAAAAAGCAATAAAAAAAGATAAAAAAAAAGGACAAGCTCAACATAAATATCCAAATGGAGAACTGCTGCACATGCTTCTTATATGCTGGGAAGATGCCACATGGGTCTGCAAATACTGACGCGTTTTGAAGGGGGGGGGCTATACATCTTCCCAGCATATAAGAAGCATGCATAGCAGTTCTGGCGGTTCTCTATCTGAAAATTTATGTTAGACGTGTCCTTTTAATTTTTTGAGCATAATGACCTATTTTCTTTTAAATAAATGGCGTTTAACCACTTAAGGACCGAGCCTCTGAGATTTGGTGTTTACAAGTTAAAACCAGGGGTTTTTTTGCTAGAAAATTACTTAGAACCCCCAAACATTATATATATATTTTTTCTAACACCCTAGAGAATAAAATGGCGGTCGTTGCAATACTTTCTATCACACCGTATTTGCGCAGTGGTTTACAAGCGCACTTTTTTGGGAAAAAATACACTTTTTTTATTTAAAAAATAAGACAACAGTAAAGTTATCCCATTTTTTTTTATATTGTGAAAGATAATGTTATGCCAAGCAAATTGATACCCAACATGTTACGTTTCAAAATTGCGCCCGCTCGTGGAATGGCGACAAACTTTTACCCTTAAAAATCTCCATGGGCGATGTGTAAAAAATTCTACAGGTTGTATGTTTTGAGTTACAGAGGAGGTCTATGGCTAGAATTATTGCTCTCATTCTACTGATCATGGCGATACCTCACATGTGTGGACTGAACATCGTTTTCATATGCATGTGCTGTGCTCGCTTATGCGTTCCTATCTGCACGCGAGCTCGGCGGGACGGGGCGTGTTTAAAAATCAATCAAAATTCCCCAGCCATGGTGGATTGTGGGCACAGGCTGCATGGTAGATGGTGGACACATGCTGCATGGTGGATGGTGTACACAGGCTGCATGGTACATGGTGTACACAGGCTGCATGGTGGACACAGGCTTCATGGTGCTTAGCAGACACAGGCTGCATGGTGGATACAGGTTGTATGGTGCATGGTGGACATAGGCTGCATGGTGCATGGTGGACACAGGCTGCATGTTACATGGTGGATACAGGCTGCATGGTGCTTGGTGAACACAGGCTGCATGGTGGATACAGGCTGCATGGATGCATGGTGGACACAGGCTGCATGGTGCATGGTGGACACAGGCTGCATGGTGCATGGTGGGCACAGGCTGCATGGTGCATGGTGGGTACAGGCTGCATGGTGGACACAGGCTGCATGGTGGGCACAGACAGGCTACATTGGTGGGCACAAGCAGTTTGCATTGATGGGCAAAGGCAGCTTGCATTGGTTGGCACAGGCAGGCTGCATTGGTGGGCACAGGCAGCTTTCATTGGTGGGCACAGGCAGGCGGCATTGGTGGGCACAGGAAGGCTGCATTGGTGGGCACAGGCAGCTTGCATTGGTGGGCACGGATAAAGTTGTTGTTAATATTGATTTTTATAACTTAATTCTGCATAAAACATTTAATTGTCATTTAATGAGATAATTTATGAGGGTGTGTTTAGGGGCAGAGCGGGGCGTTTTTAGGGGCGGGGCGTGTAGTGGGGTGGGGTTGGGTGGGGTAACTGGTGGCGAGTAACCCTTGTGGCCTGGCTAGCAGCTCAGGACTTGAAGTTTTGAGCCCTGACATACTGTATATAAAGCCTATCCTGGACTCTTACCATCTCAGCTTGCACGAATGCTTCTGGCATTTGTGCAATGAATGCTATAAATGGACCCCAAGTTAATGTTTATAATGTATGTATGAAATTGGGTGTCACATAGTCTGTATTTAAAAATATATATGAGAATAAAAGTAGAAGGTCTTTTGGGAATCTAATAGTGCAACATGACAAACACAAAAATAAATATGGAAAAATAGTGTAAAAAAAATGAATAGACTAAAACCAAAGCTGGTAGTAGTTTTTCCAATCCAGTTGGACTTGTGTAATGTTGAAGACGTTTCATATCTTTTCCAAAGTCACTTCTACAGCTCTGATTGTCAGGAACATATCCCAGCATTTAGGTGGAGATCCTTTGATTTACATGGTTGAAGATGTGAATTGTTGTCATTAAAACTCATGCACTCACCAAGGATGAGACATCCTATACTTGTTGTAATTTTGAAGATATTTAGCATCTTCTCCAAGCTGGTAGTACTTATTTCAAATTCAGTTGGACTCGTGTAATATTGAAGATGTTTTGTTCTCCAAGCCACTTCTTCATCTTTGAGGGTCAGGAAAGTACCCCCAACATTTCAGTGGTAATCCTTTAATTTACATGGTTGAAGGAGCAAATTGTTGTCAACTGTCTTTCACATTCACGGCAATTTTAACATCTCTACCCCAAAGATGTGACAAGGATGAACACCCATGCACACCAAGGATGGGACATCTCATCCTTGTTGTCATATTGGAGATATTTAGCATCTTCTTTAAGCCTCTCCTTCAGCTCTGAGCTTTAGGAAATAACCCTGCATTTCGGGGGCAATCCTTCAATTTACAAAGGCTGAAAGTGCAATTTTTTGTCATCTGCCTCTCATATCTAATGCTGTTTTAACACCACTATCCCAGTGGCGGCCGGTGGTCCATCTAGCTCGAGGGCAGCATCGGGTTCTTCCTGCATCTCCTCCTCCTCTGCGGCTTCACAGCGGTTTCCCCTGCATCTCCTCCTCCTCGCCAGCTTCCTCCTCTATGGCCAATATGGTTGCTTCTCCTCTAGGCCAATCAGGTCTTAAGATACCCTTCCTGATTGGCCGGGAGGAGAATCAGGAAGACAATAGTGAATATTAATTTGCTATTGTCACACAACTGGATGGGCTCATGGTGCAGTGCTCTGCGCCCCGAGCCCACCCTTTTTTTAGCTAATAAGAGCCTCAGGCTCTAATCATGTGCTTCCAAAAAAACACCCTATTAAAATCCATGTGTCCGGCACCCTGCATGTAGATAGGGGGCTGGCGCCCCTGCGCCCCTTATGGAATGACCGCCACTGCTATATCCCAAAGATGTGACTCAAAGGATTAACACCCATGCAGACCTAACACCAAGGATGGGGCATCAGTGCAGATCAAGCACATAAAGCTCCTCTGAAATCTGGCTGTTAAAGGTGAAGAGATCTGAAATAAAGATCATTGAGCATGTAGTTTGATGTGGCCCTTACATAATACAATAAAATATATTCAATTATTCATTGTATGCAAGGTGCGGGGAAATGTTCCACCACAATGATGGTTTGGTTCCCGGGGAAAATTGCTTGGGAGAAATTCTTCTAAGTGTAATCAGAATCAGGGATGAAACATTTGATAACAATTATTTAATATTACTAATCTTATGTTTTTTTTATTTCTTTTCTTTAACAGCCATCCGAGAGTTCTGTAAGGTGAGTACATGTTAAAAGTAAGAATGGATGACATCAGATACATAAAGATAGGATGTTGTCAGTGAAACAATCTAGGGGGGTCAATTCTGGGCCATACATCAGCTGAAATAACGGGCAAGACAAATGAACACCTCTCTTAATCATTCAGATACCATTTCAGTGTAGACAGATCGAAGGTACCAGCTCAAGAGTTTGACTTGAATGTAGCTTACTTCAACTAAAACAAAAACCTCATGACTTCTCATTTTTACTTACTGGCCATTACTGCCTACTGATTCTGAGGATGCTAGCTGCCTGACTGTCAAGGGGACCTTCTGACTTTAATACTTTAGATCATTTAGCCAGATTAAACCATAAGAGAAAAATGTTGGACCTAACTCTGTCTTTTCTGATCTGCATACCCAACCCAGGTCAGAAACTTAGAAGGTACTAAAGCCAGAGGGTAAGTCAGGGCACTTCCATTTTTGCAGGATTTTATTAATGGTGGACTCCATCCTTTCTAGGGAAGGTTCGTTTTTGACCCTGTCATGAATGTCCAATAAAAAAAGAGAAAATGGGATACCAGTAGAACCATAACATAAAGGTTGTATATTTAAATAATCTGGGGCAATTATTTTTTCACATAAGCTTGTGGTGCAGTCCACCTAAAGGACCCAATAGGAGACTATACCTCATGAGAAGAAGCCAATCCTTTCAGAAGGAGGCAAAAGAGAGTGTGCACAATCAGAGTGAGGCAAAGGAGAGTGTGCACAATCAGAGGGAGGCAAAGGAGAGTGCACCCAATCAAAATGAGGCAAGAGTGAGTGCACCCAACCAGAAGGAGGCAAGGGTGAGTGCACCCAATCAGAAGGAGGCAAATGAGAGTGCACCCAATCAGAAGAAGGCATGGGTGAGTGCACGCAACCAAATAGAGGCAAGGGTGAGTGGACCAATTCATAAGGAGTCAAGGATATGTGCACCCAATCAGAAGAAGCCAAGGGACAGTGCACCCAATCAGAAGGAGACAAGATAAAGTGTACTCCATCAGAAGGAGCCAAGGGAGAGTACATCCAATCAAAATGAGCTAAGGGAGAGTGCATCCAATCATAAGGAGCCAAGGAAAAGTATACCATATTAGAATTTTCTTTCCTCAAGTCAGACTAGCAAATGCACTCTAATTGGTTGCTTTGTGTATGTACCTGTTGCAGATTTTCCCTAACTTCCTGTGTAGTTCAATGTTGCCATCATGGCAGGAAGTAAGGGGAAATCTATCTAACAAAGTCCAGGATAGCAGTAAAAAGCTGACAAGGGTTCTACCATGGTCCAGTAACAACTTAAAGTGAAACTTTACCCAAAACAATTTGATAAAAATTGATGTTTTTTAGCAAGGAACATATATTCCACATATATTTATGCTACTGAAATTAGTGTTCTCTCCATTTTGTTGAAGCCCAGAGCAGTCACCTATTTATTGAGAACTCTACTCTTCTCCTTAGTCTGAAAAACTATGCCACTTTCTGCAAATAAAATGTCTGCCATTCCAGCCTTGATTGCATGTCTTGGCTCAGCTAGAGGGGAAGGCTGCAGTAGCTGACAGTAATCAGGTTTTTAGCTGCCCGTGCAGAAGGAGAAAGGGAGCAAAAGGAGAAGGAATCAGTGAGATAAGATAAGTCACTATCCTTGTAAGTTTAACTCTTGTGTCTCCCTGGCACCAGAGTTTATCCTGTCATCTCTCCTGCTTTTCTTTTCTCCCTCTCTAATCTGTCCTTCATCTGCACAGTCTGTGTCATTCCTAATTCCCCCCCCCTCCCCAGCAGCAGTATATCTTTAGGCTGTCAGCTGGTTGGCATCTAACAACTTGCTGATTATCGACATACCGAGAATAGGAGCAACTGAGGCCGTGCAGAGCAGGGTAAGACAGTTGAGATAGCTATACCTGCAGCAGGAACTAGCCTGAAATTGTCTATCAGGACTTAATTTTCTGACTAAAGTTCCACTTACAAAAAAAATGGCTTGACATACAAAACCAGTATATGTAGATAGGCAGAAAGGCCAAAGGTAACCCATTAGTGTTGGTTAGCAATGTTCACCAAGTGCTCACCAACACGTGGACCATTCCCTGTTACATTGCATTGGGGTTGATTTACTAAAACTGGAAAGTGCAAAATCTGGTGCAGCTCTGCATAGAAACCAATCAGCTTCCAAGTTTTATTGCCAAAGCTAAATTGAATGAGATGAAATCAGAAGCTAATTGGCTACCATGCACAGCTGCACCAGATTTTGAGTGCACCAGTTTTAGTAAATATACCCCATTGTTTGCTTGTTTGACATTTATATTTTTGGGGATGTTACTTGTTATGAGAGCCTTCAGCTTTTGTTCTTCTTTATGACTTTTGTTTTTTTTTTGTCTTTTAGAGATCTTTCATTTGGCTGATGTTCCTGGCCGTGCTGTTGTTTATTGTAATTGTTGTTATAAGTGTCCGTGAGACCAGTCACCCAGAGATCCCAAGCACCTTATCTCCGCCAGTCAATGTGACAAACGCCACCTCCCACTTTATCTCCAATATGATGACAACTCTACCACCGTCCACTATTGCTAACATCTCAGCATTGACCTCCCAGAGAATGAACACTACAGCCCAACTGCTTGTCAATATCACTAGTACAGTAAAGGCCAAACCATTGTACAGTACAGTTACCATAGAATCCAAATAAGGAATGATGGAACAGCTTGATGCAAGACAGACCCAGTAATGGAAGATCCAAAAATTCCTGAAGGTTCTAGACTAGGGGTTTCCAAACTTTTCAATATGAGGGCCACACAAATATTAGTGGGCCAGAAAAAAAATCCCCATTGAAGACCCCTTCTCCTTTCATCAGGGTTGCCCCTCCCCCCCTTACAATTGGGGCCCCATCAGAGCACTCCCTTACATTAGAAGGAGAGACCATATGCATTTTTGCTGACCTTAATCTCCAATTAGTGGTCATTGGGAATACACCATTGACCCTAGCTGTGGGCTGGGATAAAATATTGTAGAGGACCAGATGTGACCTGCAGGCCATAGTTTGGCTACCTTTGTTCTAAGCAATGGCTTGTTACTTATTAAATTCAGAATTCAGTCATTATAGCCGTCAAGCAATACTGAGTTGGAAAATGACATCAAGTGTTCTAGAAAGCTACAACATTTCTCATCTCAGTCACTTGTCCACTAACGTATCACAGAATGCCCTAAACACACTCACCCTATCACCCCCATGATATTCACAGTTCCCATTATAGGGCAGCATACACTGCTGGTCCGGTGCAGTTCCATGTTTTCCCGGAATGGTGATGCACAGGTGCTGCTTGTATCCCTGTGCCAGCGTCCCATTAATTTCTATTGGGACATGCGGTTGCATGGACACAGCCGCTGTATCCTAATATAACATATGGGTGAGTGCGGTTGCGGGTCCCTGAACACATAGGGTGTGGGGTAAGTTCAGGGACCCATTCCGGCACTAACCCACATGTCATGTTAGGACAAAGTGGTTGTGTCCATGCAGCCCCGTGTCCCGAAAGAATTAAATGGGACACTAGAACAGGGATGCACACAACATCTGTCCATCCTCCGTGTTGGGAAAACATGGACCTGCAGTAAAGCTCCCCATGTAAATGAGCCCTTATACAATACTGTAAAGGGTGAAAGTGCCACGCATTTATAGTAAGTTCAATATATGTTTATCTTGACAACACACGGATAAAGCCAATGCATTTCAGGGGCCACTTGTGGTGCTCTCATCCTTTACATACTGCTCTTTTTTCTCCAGGGAGCCTCAGGGATATCTTGGTTGACAGAGGGACTTCTTTTTTTTTGCTTATCCTTGGGTCTGGTGCTCCACCATATTAGCTCTAATGAAATGAAACCCCTCAGTAATCCTTTTTCAAATAAAACAGTTCAGATAATCAAAAATAATCCACATTTCACATGCTTACTGTTCCATATTTTAAATGTTGATATTATATGTGGTAGCTTATAGTTTCTAGTGGCTCTTTCTATATCAATATTTTATTTGCCTGCCTTGCCAACCATAGACACCCCAAAAGTCTATCAATACAGGACAACTAAGTTGGTGGCAGGGTCTGCCTATATCATGGTGGTATCTATGTACATTACCAAAAGTATTAGGATGCCTGTCTTTACGCACACATGAACTTTAATGTCATCCCAGTCTTAGTTTGTAGGGTTCAAAATTGAGCTGACCACCCTTTGCAGCTATAACAGCTTCAACTCTTCTGGGAAGGCTATCCACAAGGTTTAGGAGTGTGTCTATGGCAGTGTTTCTCAACTCCAGTCCTCAAGGCGCCCCAACAGGTCATGTTTTCAGCCTCCCCATTATTTTGCACAGGTGATTTGATCAGTTTCACTGCCTTAGTAATTACCATAGCCATTTTATCTGAGGGGAATCCTGAAAACATGAGCTGTTGGGGCGCCTTAAGGGCTGTAGTTGAGATGGTCTATGGGACTGTTTGACCATTCCTCCAGAAGCACATTTGTGAGGTCAGGCACTGATGTTGGATGAGAAGGCCTGGCTCGCAGTCTCCGCTCTAATTCATCCCAAAGGTGTTCTATCGGGTTGAGGTCAGGCCAGTCAATTTCCTCCATCCCAAACTCACTCATCCATGTCTTTATAGAGCTTTGTGCACTGGTGTGCAGTCATGTTGGAACAGGAAGGGGCCATCCCCAAACTGTTCCCACAAAGTTGGGAGCATGAAATTGTCCAAAATGTCGTGGTATGCTGACGCCTTTAGAGTTCCTTTCACTGGAACTAAGGGGCCAAGCCCAACTCCTGAAAAACAACCCCCCACACCATAATCCCCCCTCCACCAAATGATTTGGACCAGTGCATAAAGACATTGATGAATGAGTTTGGGGTGGAGGAACTTGGCTGGCCTGCAAAGAGTCCTGACCTCAACCCGATAGAACACCTCTGGGATAAATTAGAGCGAAAACTGTGAGCCTTCTGGTCCACAATCAGTGCCTGACCTCACACATCTGAAAGAATGGTCAAACATTCCCCTAGACACACTCCTAAACCTTGTGGAAAGCCTTCCCAGAAGAGTTGAAGCTGTTATAGCTGCAAAGGGTGGGCCAACTCAATATTGAACCCTACGGACTAAAAGGCAGGTGCCCCAATACTTTTGGCAATATAGTGTAAAATTATGAACAATACACAGTAAAGGATTTTAACATTTTAGATTTTCCCACCCACTGGAAGCTGGAAACAGATTCAGAAGAATAATTGGAGATGGAATTAGGGCTGAATTCACACCTATGTGCTGCACACTCCTGGTTTAGGGTTTGTAGAATTCGGGGACCTTCCATATTGGTCAAGATTTAGCTTTGTATTCACAACAAACATATTTTTTTCGTATGCTGTTACAAATTAGCACTTACACTGCATGTATTTCAGAAATGTTTTTATATTTTACAATTGTGGGAAAAAATATTATCATTTTCAGGCATATACAGAATATAAATATGTAACAACAGCTTTGTGTGTCCGTTTATCACATACAGTCATTAAATAAATTGTGATTGAAAGCTGCCAATCACTGCAAGTGTCTTGTGTGCTTCAAAAAGAATGGTTTGCCTTTCATATACGTAACATCTGAACCAATGATCTTTTCAGCTAACTGTAGGAGGGGATCTCTTCCCATCGACCACCATTGTAAAAATCATTGAACCCTATGGCTACTCATGTGAGGAGGATTCCTCTGACTGACCACCAATGCAAGGATCATTCCTCCCATTGACCATCAATGTAAGACACATTCTTCCCACTGATCACCAATGTAAGGAGCATTCTTCCCACTGATCACCAATGTAAGGAACATTCTTCTCACTGATCACCAATGTAAGGAACATTCTTCCCACTGATCACCAATGTAAGGGACATTCTCCCCACTGACCATCAATGCAAGACACATTGTTCCCACTGATCACCAATGTAAGGAGCATTCTTCCCACTGATCACCAATGTAAGGGACATTCTCCCCACTGATCACCAATGTAAGGAACATTCTTCCCACTGATCACCAATGTAAGGAACATTCTTCCCACTGATCACCAATGTAAGGAGCATTCTTCTCACTGATCACCAATGTAAGGAACATTCTTCCCACTGATCACCAATGTAAGGAACATTCTTCCCACTGATCACCAATGTAAGGAACATTCTTCTCACTGATCACCAATGTAAGGAACATTCTTCTCACTGATCACCAATGTAAGGAACATTCTTCTCACTGATCACCAATGTAAGGAACATTCTTCCCACTGACCATCAATGTAAGGAACATTCTTCCCACTGACCATCAATGTAAGAAACATTCTTCTCACTGATCACCAATGTAAGGAACATTCTTCTCACTGATCACCAATGTAAGGAACATTCTTCTCACTGATCACCAATGTAAGGAACATTCTTCTCACTGACCACCAATGTAAGGAACATTCTTCTCACTGATCACCAATGTAAGGAACATTCTTCTCACTGATCCCCAATGTAAGGAACATTCTTCTCACTGATCCCCAATGTAAGGAACATTCTCCCCACTGATCACCAAAGGAACATTCTTCCCACTGATCACCAATGTAAGGAACATTCTTCCCACTGATCACCAATGTAAGGAACATTCTTCTCACTGATCACCAATGTAAGGAACATTCTTCTCACTGATCACCAATGCAAGGATCATTCCTCCCACTGACCATCAATGCAAGACACATTGTTCCCACTGATCACCAATGTAAGGAGCATTCTTCCCACTGATCACCAATGTAAGGAACATTCTTCCCACTGACCATCAATGTAAGGAACATTCTTCTCACTGATCACCAATGTAAGGAACATTCTTCTCACTGACCACCAATGTAAGGAACATTCTTCTCACTGATCACCAATGTAAGGAACATTCTTCTCACTGATCACCAATGTAAGGAACATTCTTCCCACTGATCACCAATGTAAGGGACATTCTTCTTACTGATCACCAATGTAAGGGACATTCTTCTCACTGATCACCAATGTAAGGAACATTCTTCCCACTGATCACCAGTGTAAGGAACATTCTTCTCACTGATCACCAATGTAAGGAACATTCTCCCCACTGATCACCAAAGGAACATTCTTCCCACTGATCACCAATGTAAGGAACATTCTTCCCACTGATCACCAATGTAAGGAACATTCTTCCCACTGATCACCAATGTAAGGAACATTCTTCCCACTGATCACCAATGTAAGGAACATTCTTCTCACTGATCACCAATGTAAGGAACATTCTTCTCACTGATCACCAATGTAAGGAACATTCTCCCCACTGATCACCAAAGGAACATTCTTCCCAATTTTTCTCAATTTTTCTTTATTAAAAGTCTTGCAATCAATAAGCATAAAATCACTATATATAATATACATAAATATATACATATTTACATAAATGAAAATAAATATAGCAAATCTGCTCTCAAACAAAAAATGACTTTACAGCAAAAACAAAACTCATCATGAACATGTCATTATTGGGGATAATCTTACTACAACTCACACCAATACACCAGACATCTAAACTGTGAGGTCAAGAAACAAACCCGCACCCATTATGCATGCAGCCCTTCTTCAAAAAGAAGATACTAACCAACAAAAGCTAAGGGAGTGAAAGAAACAGAAAAAGAAAAAGGAACACCTCACCCAGAGATGGGCAGTTTATCAAAGGCAGGTCTGATATTCCTCCACGCCCTTTTCCAGACCGCCCGAGGCTCCCTGCCCCTCTCAAGACCCCGAATTTTCCCAACCTCACCCAGAATATCGTGCACCACCACCTCAACAGAGAGGACTTTTTTCCGCAGGGTAATCTGGCACCGTGCATTCCATGTGAAGTAACGGACAACTATACTAACTAAAAACAGTGTATCCAAATCAAAATCCCAGCAAGTCGGGAATACACCCACTCCGCATAACTCATGCGATAGAAAAAGGGGATGCCTAGAGCCCTCCCCACCCTTTTATACACCTCTATGTTAAAGTGACACTGCAGCAAAAAGTGGTCCATAGACTCCACTTTACCAACACACTCCACTCTAGGACAATCCCGATCATCCACAGGGCGATGCTTCAAGTTCCCTCTGACATAGAGCCTTCCATGGAAAGCGAGCCAGGCTTGATCCCTAAACTTCAAGGGGATTCTTTCTAAATTGATTAAACGCAACCCCTCCCTCATTACAGAGCCTGGGCAATCCCTTAAGGCCAGTGACACACTGAAAGCAGAGCTCAAAATCCTCTTCTCCAGAAGCTTCCTGGGGAGGGACTTGATATCCTCCACTGTCACCTGCCACTGCCGAAGTATTTTCAGACACGGGGCAACATAAGCCGGGAGCTTGCCATGTCGGACTCTCAGACTTTTCACTGGCCCGCCATCTTCCCAGCATCGCAGAAAAGGCCTAAAACAAGACTGAAAAATGCCCACCCATCCCGGCGGGTTCTCTGCTAGCATGTTACCAAGATTGTACTTTAAAAAGAGCAGAGAAAAGAAAACTATTGGGTTGACCATTCCTAGGCCACCCTCCCGCCTAGACAGGTAAGTTACATTGCGTTTGATCAGGTTCAGCCTACTTCCCCATAACAGTTGGAAAAAACAGCTGTATACCCTTGCATAGAGAGATGCTGGCAAGATACAGACGAAGCTGACATATAAAAAGATTGGGACCAGGTACGTTTTGATCAAGTCAACCCTCTCCCTCAAGGAAAGCTTCCATTTCTTCCAGCTTGCTACTTTGGCATTGGCACACACCAACCTGCTTTCCCAATTTCGATGACCATAGTCACCAGGACCAAATTTGATGCCCAACACTTTAATTTCCTGCTGGGGCTCTGGGAAGGCATCCGGAAGTTCGAAGCTTTCACCCTCCTCACCCATCCAGAAAACTTCACTCTTTTCATGGTTGACTTTAGAACCAGAAGCCTCCGTGTACTGCTCTATCATAGAGACCACCTCCTGCGCCTCCTCTGTCCCAGAGAAAATAACAGACACATCATCGGCATAGGCCACGACCTTCAGAGGTGGCACACCAGCAATGCCCAAAGGCACCCCGCACAAAGATCCACTCTCTAGCCTTCTTATGAAGGGGTCGATTGCGAATACATATAACAGGGGGCTCAGAGGACATCCCTGGCGCACACCAGAGTCAACCTCAAAAGGCCGTCCAACCCAACAATTAACCAGTGGGAAGCTCTCAGCCCCTCTATATAATGTCTTCAGCCAATCTATAAACCTCCCCTGCAGGCCGTATCTACCAAGTAGCAAATACAGGTACTCGTGATTGACTCTATCAAAAGCCTTCGCCTGATCCAATGCCAGCAAGTACTTTCTCCATCCAGCAGCCCTGCATCGTTCCAAAGCTTCCCGGACAGCTAAAACCGCTGAAAAGGTACTTCTACCTTGGACCGAGCAGTGCTGATGACTGGACAACAAATCGCCTGCTACTGACGACAAGCGCCAAAAAAGAATCTTCGCCAGGATCTTTCTATCAACATTAAGAAGACTGATGGGGCGCCAGTTCTCAATCATTGAGGGGTCTTTACCTTTTGACAGAAGAATCACAGCGGATTGCCTCATGGAGAGAGGGAGCGAACCCTCTTCTAGACAGCTGTTATAAACCTCTGCTAAAAAGGGAGCCAGAATGGACTTAAAACACTTGTAGAATTCAGCTGTCAACCCATCTGGCCCAGGCGATTTTTTGGTAGCCAGCTTCTCTATAGCATGAACTACCTCATCCACTGAAATTGGTTCTGTCAAATCCCTCAAAGGCAATGTACCATTTCCCAATCCTGGAGTAGAATCCAGAAAGCTTTCCATCCTGTCCCGACAAAGGTCCTTTCTTCCCAGAAGGTCTGCGTAATATGACCTGAAGATCTCCAGGATCCCTGATCTGGACTTCACCAGGGAACCCGTACTATCCCTCAGGCCTATGACCGTCTTAACTGCTATGCCTTGCTTACAGTTCTGGTAAGGATCAGGCGAGTGGTATTTTCCATAATCCCTCTCCAGAACCAAGGAGGCATGCCGGTCGTATTGACACTTCCTAAGAAGAAACTTCACCTCAGAGATCTCCCCTGGATCTCCTCTATACGAGACAAGACGATCAAGCTTCCTCCGCAAATGCTGGTAGGCAATGTACATATCAAGCTGCTTCTTCTTACTTATGGCTTTGAAAAGTCCAATTGTCCTTTGTTTCACAAGCTCCCACCACTCTGACTTACTGCTGCAAAAGTCCAGAATAGAAACCTGTGCCTGAAAAAAATCCTCAAAGGATTGTCTTACCTCTACATCTTCCAGGAGAGCCGAATTCAGTTTCCAGGTACCCCTTCCCCTGGGTGGAGTGTCCGAGGCATTCAGAGTCACAGACAGCATACAGTGGTCAGAGAACTCCACCGCCCTCAACTCAGGAGCCGAGAAAGCAGAGTTCTCCTTAAAAAAAAAACCTATCCTACTCTGACTATTCCCTCTCTGAAATGTGAATCCCGTGCTGCCAGGGCAGTGCTTAATATGCACATCTACCAGGCCTGCTTGTCTCACCATATCTCTAAGAAAAATGCTATCGTAACCCAGCCTGTCTATGGAGCCTCTCCTGTCTTCAGGTCTAATTATGGTGTTAAAATCACCTCCAAAGACAACCTGCTGGGACGTAAAAAGGAAGGGCTTGATCTCTGTGAGGAGGCATTTCCTGCCCCATTTTGACTGCGGTCCATAGATATTGATCAGGCGCAGGTCCTGCCCCCTTAACAGAGACGTCCAAGACCATGCATCTCCCCATTTCTACCTCAATTACCCGCCGGCATGTTACCATATCGGTTTTAAAAAGGACCGCAACTCCGCTGCAGGGCTCAGCCGCAAGAGACCAAAAGGAGGGACCGCATCTCCACTCCCTTTTTGCTAGATGGACATCGGCCAAAGTATTGAGCCAGGTCTCTTGCAAAAATAAAACTCGCTGAGCAAAAATAAGGCAATATCACGAGCTCTTTCAGATTTAATGCTGGCGACATTAATGGTCGCCACCTTTATCGGAGTGGGAACTGCCATCAGGATGATTGGGGTAGTCGTTTCTTAACCTTTGCCACACTCTCATCACCAGAAACAGCTCTCTTCAGACTACGTGACTCCCCCTCATCCATGGATGATAAAGAGAAAGATATATCAGACATCTCATCACCCGACAAAACTGAAAAGGTATTACCAAGAGGAACCCCTCCTGGGTCCGACCCTGAGGAAGAAATGACCACTTTACTTGTCTTCCTCTTCTTCTTCTTTTTCTTCCTCCTAAACTTCTCCCACCCCTCATCATCCGAATCCCCCTCAACAGAGGGTGAGACATGGGATATGGACACCCTTCTATCAGCCCCACCCCCATCCAGCACCCCCACATTCCCTTGACCACGTTTGTGCCGCTGAGGGACAGGGACTGGAGGCAGAGTGGGAAGATCCGCCAAACCTGCCCCCCCAGCAGCTTCTGCCAGTCTGGAGGATCTACGTACAGTAGGATTAGGGACCACCACATGGGGGACAGACTCAGGGACCACATTACTAGGTGAAACAGAATCCGAAACAACAGATGTAACAGACACAGGAGGGACAGACTCAGGGACCACATTACTAGGTGAAACAGAATCCGAAACAACAGATGTAACAGACACAGGAGGGACAGACTCAGGGACCACATTACTAGGGGAAACAGAATCTGGAACAGATATAACAGAAACAGGAGGGGCAATAACAGTTTTAGCGGCCTCATCCTCCTTATCAAGTCTCTGCAACTCTGCCTCCAATCCTTGCAAGTTATGTAATGCCTCCGGGCACTGGCTATAAGGATGACCGAGCTTTTGGCACAAATTGCACCGAATTTCAGTACAATCCTTAGCCAAATGGTCCAGATCCTGGCATAGTGAGCATTTCTTACGGGTACAGGTAGATGCAAAATGGCCTTTGTCTCCACATTTATTACAGACTTTAGGCTGACCCTGGTAAAAAATAGTCAGCCTATCCCTCCCCAGAAAAGCTGAACAGGGAAGGTGTTGAACTACATTTCCAAGCACCCCCAATTTTAGTGACACTGTCCAGGCCCCTGTCCATATTCCATGCTCATCAAGGACCTTCCGCAGTGGAGCGAGGACCTCACCATATCGGCGTAGCCATACTATCAAATCAGCCTCTGGTATGGATTCATTGCGCACCAAGATTGTCACCGACTTTATCACCACCACCCACCACATTCATTGTTTTATCATTACTGTCATTCTTAATACTTGCTGGTATATTCACAGTTCCTGTAGTCTTCCCAACAGTGTCAGTTCCCACCGCTGTGCTGGTGGAATCTTCAGCTGGCCTGTTCTCTTCCATCAGGACAGGACTTTCAGCAGGCTGGTCTGACACATCCATGGCTTCCACTACACATGGTGCAATGTGCTGATCCCCTCCCCCATCATCATCAATCAGCTCTGCTGGAACACAGAGAGGCTCAGGTGAGGCAATCTTTTTGCTGGTGTCAGCCTTATGCAGGCCATACACGATGCGAATTTCGAACGATCCGTCGAGCGATAAACGAAAGCGGCACTCACATACAGCATGCGAGTATACCATAAATGAGGAGCGAAAATCGTACGTCAAAACACTATGTTTTCGTGCCAATAGAGGAAGTGATGTAATGCTTTGTAACCTTTTAACCACACCCCTACTGTACAAATATCGGGTCGTGCCAATTACGAAACGAGCAGTCGTTTCTTGCAGCGCACGGCGATACGTTCTGAGAAAATGGCTTTCAAGAGGTACAATCGAAAACAGAAAATGGCAGCCATGGTAATTGCAATAATAGCCTTGGAGGAAGAAAAGAAAAAAAGAAGAAACAGACGGAAGAGCAGAGTGTGGACAAAAAATTGGCTCCTTCAGCGTGAGAAATTCTCACATGTAAATTTATTGATGAACCTGAGGGAAAATAATCCTGAGGATTATCGTAATTATTTACGCATGACACAGGAGTCATTCGAGATGCTATTATCTCATGTGCGGCCATATATCACCAAGCAAGACTCCTGTATGAGAAAGGCTATCAGCGCAGAGGAGAGGCTCATGGCAACCCTCCGTTTCCTGGCTACAGGCAGGTCTTTTGAAGACATGAAATTTACAACGGGAATTTCTGCCCAATCATTAGGTCGGATTATACCGGAGACGTGTGAGGCCCTAGTTAAAGTGCTCCAACCACAGTATTTAAAGGTAAGAAAACATTGTGAACTGTCTGATTTCCATTACATGACTACATATGAAATAGAGTTGAAATATGTAAAATTCAGCAATCTGTCTAAAATTGGCCAAAAAGCTATTTATTCCAAGAAAATCCATATCAATCCATATCCAAAAAGAGACGTTTTTGAAACAGAATATATTTTTTATTTAACAATAGTATTATTTAACAATGACCGTTTCAAATTCAGTAAGAACAAGAACAGTAAAGAAAATGTATTTTTCTAGTCACAGATTTGCATATTGTGGGTCACGAAACCAAGGACCTTGATGTGGTTCTTGGTGCATTGCCCAGCTTGTGGTTCCGTGTTGTTGGGACATCTGCCAGTTAGAGACAGATGGTACAGGTGGGTGAGATGTACATCCCTGATACCCTATAAGATCAGTGTTTGCTGTAAGATGTCCCTTAAGTCCAATGCCAATCATTTTATGTAGCAGAGGTTCAAACAAGTCTCGCTGTTGCATGGACATCCTGCGTAGCTTGTGTGAAACAAGGTAACCCAAAGCATCACATTCATCATCCTTCTGTTGCATGATAGATGATGCATCCTTCAGTAAAGTGGAAGTATCATAATCTAAATTACTCCTTTTCTTTCCTCTCTGAGTCCTCATACCTGATGGCCCTGGCTGCTGTGGTACTGGGCTTGGAGTATCCTATAGAAAATAATTAAAACAGTAATTATTCATCAATTACTATCAATGCTAAATATTCTTATGTCTTTTTTACCAACAGTTTCCCACAAATTCCCAGGAATGGAAAGACCTTGCAAAAGAATTCCAGGATATGTGGAATTTCCCTAATTGTGGGGGTGCAATTGATGGGAAACATGTAAGGATTACCCCACCAGCCAATTCAGGATCCTACTTTTATAATTATAAAGGGTTCTTTAGCATTATATTAATGGCGATCGTAAATGCAAAATACGAATTCATATACCTGGACATAGGGAAAAATGGAAGAAACTCAGATGGAGGAGTAATACAGCGGAGTGAATTCCTGAACAGACTGAAAGGAGGTGTTTTGCATCTTCCATCTTCAAGTGAGACTGTGGAAGGACTAAATTTCGTCTTTATTGGGGATGACGCGTTTGGTTTACATGAACATCTTTTGAAACCTTATCCCTTACGTAACTTAACACCTCAACAGAAGATATTCAATTATCGCCTGTCTAGGGCAAGACGGGTGGTTGAAAATGCGTTTGGCATTATGGCCAGCAGATTCCGAATCTTCCACACCGCTATGAATGTAGCAGTGGAAAAAGTCGACATTATTGTGGAGTGCTGCTGTTTGCTACACAATTTTTTACGATGCACAACAGTGTCATACATGCCATCATCTGCAGTTGATATGGAAGACATTACCAGTGGGACAATTGTGCCAGGTGACTGGAGAAATGACAGTACTGGTTTGCAAAATTTAGCTCCTGCAAGGCCCAGACTACCAACTGCCAATGCACGTCAGAATCGTCAAAATTATACAGATTATTTTGTAAGCAGGGGGGCAGTTGCATGGCAGGATTTTATATAGCTATATAGAATATGGTTTATTGTCTAATAATTGCTGGTAATGTGTAAAACATATTAATTTGGTAACCCATGACTCTACATTCAAAATACATTTCAATAAAACATTTATAGTAAATATATACAGTTAAATCCTTTTTTTCATCTGCAGTATGTAACAGTCTTGGTACTTCTATTAGTGTCAGGTTAAAGCTTGGAGGAGGAGTTTTCATTCTACTTTGACTGTCCTATGAAGCTACTGGACCACTGATCCTCTGTCTGCACAGTGCTAATTAGCCCTGTGCTGATCACATGCACTCAATATCCCCCCCCCCCCAAAAAAAAAAAAAAAGCTATAGCAATACACATCAAACAGAGCATGTGCACCTTGTCCCCTAGCCTCTGTTCTATGAGATGGATTGGGGACAGTGAAAGAAGGGAACAGAGAAAACAAGATTAATTGGTCATTGTAACTAATGCAGTGGATTAACCCTTGTTTCACAAGGAGTGCAAAAAGAATGCTTTACTGGATATAGATGACATGCTGATTTTAATATTGTGGTTTTGGTTAGACTTTCAATTTCAAAATATTCATGCAAGAAGGTATAGTAGTGTACAAATTATTCACTACTCTATTGGCAGTTGTTTAAAAAAAGAATATAACATATGATACAACATAATTTTACCTGTGTCTGTGTTTGGGACATATCCTCTGTTTCAGATAATGCACTGGAGTCTGATGCCCCACTTGCTTGAAGAGTACAATGGGACTTTCTGGGATCATCTGAATCAGCTAAGAACATCAGGTCTTTGAAGTACCACAAACGTGGCACATACACATCCTCAGCTCCTGCACCCGATTTTTTTGAGGCTTGTATTTTTTTGTACTCCTTCTTAAAAACGGTGCGCAAGTTAGCAATCTTGTTCTTCACATAGTGTTCTGTGGGTTCAACACAAACTGCTTTACATAGTTCTTTTAGTTCTTTGACAGCTTCATCACGCTTATAGCGATTGGAATAATCCCTTGACCTGACATCCCATAAGCAGGATAATTCTCTGTATTTATCAATAAATTGCGGTAGGAAATCAGGAGATGTGAATTTAGAAGCCATTGTCCTTTAATTAAAAACACACAAAAAAAAAAATATATATATATGAAATTTCAAAGGTATTATAATACATGTGTAGAATTTCACAAATGGCCATCTAGAACACACAGGCCTGAATACCATAACAGGACAGCTACAATATTACAATAAATGGTACTTACATCAATCACACACACATCCATGGACACATTAAATAATCAACATAGAGTCCCCAGATCAAACTTACCTCAGGTATCTATGATAGAATTTTCATCTATTGAACGAATATTCCTTCCTACGTGACGTCACGAAACCGCGTGTGTTCGTATAATCACATGCGATGTATCATGTACAGGCCACGCCTCTTCATTAATACAGTGCACAGTTGCAGACATTATGGCAGAGCACATGGCAGATTCTCCAGGTGCAGGGCCACAGATTGAGGATTTGGAGATTGTGGAGGTGGAGGTGGAGGGAAGTCAGCCAATAAGTCCAATGACAAGAAGGAGAAAGAAGAAAGCCACCAACATGACTTTTGAGGAGATGGTAGACATGGTGAATATACTGCAAAAGAAGGATTATGATTGTCGGGAGCAAGTATACAGCAACATGAACATACGCAAAGATGCAATACTAGAGAAGGTGCAACATGTTTTACGCAAACGCCATGGCATTGAACGCACAAAAGACCAGTTAAGAAAACGATGGTCTGACCTGAAACTAAGAGAAGAAAATCAGCTTAGAAAGATCAACAAAATAATCCACAAAAGTAAGTACTGTATATTTATGATCTTCTTGTATGCTTATTCCATCATATTTGAGTGTTATATGCCATCTGTATGCCATGTGCATCCTTTCTGCTTTCACCCATTTTGCTTGTGAATCTACATTGCAGTATGTTGCTTGACTTTACAAATATACAAATGTTTGAAGTTTGCAAATGTGAAAATGCTATATTCCACCTACACCTACTGTACATATATATATTTTTTGCATTTAGGAAGCAGAAAAAAGAAACATGGAGAGGTAGAAATAGCACATGAGGATTTGGAGCCGACAAGTGCTCAGTCTGACATGGCTCCAGACACAATCATACTGACGCCTGTTGAAGGGAGTGATGAGAGCAACCATGTGTCCACTTCAGGTAAATTAACTTTATTTTTTGACTCTGCTTTATTTTTTGAAGGTTATTTTTTTTTTTAATTTCATAATTTGGCTTTTTTTATAGCTGTTGGATCATCTGCTTCATGCAGCTCAACGTTGCATAGTACATCAGCGAACAGAATGATTGCGGATTTAAAGGCATTAAATGCTGACATTGAGAATGTGCGCACTACCCTGAATTCTTTTCCACGTAGAATTTCAGAGATCATTGAGCAATTATCTACAGTTTGAATTGTTCGGATGTTTCTATTGTTCGTTGCATGGTTCGTTTTTGCACATTAACATGCACCTTTTTTATACCTAATGGGGGTTATTTACGAAAGGTAATTCCACTTTGCACTACAATAGCACTTGATGTGCACTTGGAAATGCATTTGCTGTAAATCTGCGGGGAGTAGATCTGAAATGTGGGTAAGCTCTGCTGATTTTATCATGTGCAAGATAAAATGCTGTTTTTTATTTTCCTTGCATGTCCCCCTCAGATTTACAGCGACTGCACTTCCAAGGGCACTTTCAGTGCAATTTCAAGTGCACTTTGCTATTGTAGTTTGCACTTGTAGTGCAAAGTGGATGTGCCTTTAGTAACTAACCCCCATAGTGTTCTTGTTCATCTTTACAACGTAGCTCAATGGATCCTTATGGTACAAATGTACACATTTCCACATTGCACAGCAGTTGTAGGCAATGTTTTGACATGTACAGTTTTAATGCATACATATTTTGCATCTTGGACACTTGTTAAACTTTTATAGTTTTTAAAAAACTATGTTTTTTGTATACGTGTACCGAGTAGTATACTGCATCTTTATTAAAATAATGTCTTTTCAAGAATTCCTTCCATTTTAATGCAGCTATGTTTTGGTCCACCTCTACATATATTGCATACCTATTGCACATATGGAAACTTGATATGCTTGTGTCTACGGTATTGTCCAGCTCTAGACAGTAGCACACTGTATCCCTACTGTGATAATGTTCACTTTTTCATAATTGCACTACTACTGTACAAAATGCATAGTGGTTTTATATAAAGATGTTATATTTTTGTATTTAGAAGTTTAACTTTTAATGAAGAAAATAAAGCATGGAACCATTCCTGTTTTGGGTTTGGCACAATAAATCTGTGCTTGTTTGAATTTGGTGTGGAGTGTCTTTATTTTAATCATTTATTAATAATCATTAATGCATGATGTGATACCACCTACATGTATTCACCACACTTGATGTTGTAGATAATTTGAAATTTCAATTATACAATAAACATTCATAGGAACATTTTTTTCCCCCCACTTTGCTTGCAGACATGTTGGCACCTCCTGGGTTAAAACACTTTTTTTAAGAGCAAATTTGCTGCAATAGGTTATAGCCTGCTTTCTTTATATTTTTTCCTGACATGACATAGAAGGTGTGAAAGGACCAGCACAGACATTTGTGTTTGTTTCACTTTTCTTGGTCACTTGTTGGCACCTCATCAGACTTTACTGTGGCCTATAGTTTTTCCTGTATTAATATCATTTCGAGTTGTAGTCGAAAATTTGTTCGTGGGTTTCTGTATGTTTTCCTTCCGGTTCGAACTTTCTGGGGATCATGCGCAGTTCTGTTTCTTAGGTAAAATCGTCCAATTCTGCCATTAACGATCCGAAATTTGGACGATTTTTATTAAAAAACCCAACATGTTGGATCTGTCAATTTGGGCTGTCGTACGAAAATCGCGTGTCGCACATACCACACTAACGATACGAAAAACGGACGATTTTACTTTCGATTTGGATTTTCGTTCGAAATTCGCATCGTGTATGGCCGGCATTACTGTGTGAAACACATGCAGCAAACTTGGTAGAGGGACTACTGGTCTCAGCAAATGCAGGAGTACAAACATCCATGTTCAGGGTGTTTGGTGCAGGTCCATCTTCATTCCCAGGTTTATTTTTTTCCTCATCCTCAGGGATTTCTGATGGATCATTAGAAATGGCAAACTTGTCTGCTCTCAGGGGTGACTCCATCTGCTGGATGAAGGTCAGGGTGCCATGCTCACTCTCAACCCCCTGGCTGGTTGCCACTGGCGATTCCAAGGCCTTACATGGGGGGAGAGGTGCAGAGGCAGATGGACCCGGGTCATCCATAACCTGAGGCTGCTGATCCATGCAACTTACTGATGACTGGCTGGCAAATCTCTTCTCATTGTCAAACTTTTCTTTAAATGCTCCACTTCTGGCTTTTAACTTCTCCAACAATAAACTTTGCTGCTTTACTTTTTCCTCCAATTCCTGTAACTCAGGCTTCATGGCTGTGCGATTTCTACTCCAGGCCTGGAAGTATTTGGCTCTGAAGTTCTTATGTTCAGCTTTCAAAACTTGAAGTTTCTCTTCAGCCCTTCCAATTTGCCTAAAGCGATCAACGATCTTCTGTCTGAAGATACTCGCATCCATACCGGGGCCTGGACCCACAGTCAGATCCTCCACCTCCTCCTCACTAGGCCCTATGTCATCAGGGGGATCCCTCCCTGGGCCTCCCCCAGGATCAGGCATTATTCCTGGGCCAAGCTAACAGGCAAGGCCCAGGCTTGAAAAAAGGCTGGTTCTCAGAGAGCTCCTTGGGTGTGTCCTCCTCCTCCTTCCCACTGACCACCAATGTAAGGAGCCTTTCTTCCCACTGACCACCAATGTAAGGAACATTCTTCCCACTGACCACCAATGTAAGGAACATTCTTCCCACTGATCACCAATGTAAGGAACATTCTTCTCACTGATCACCAATGTAAGGAACATTCTTCCCAATTTTTCTTTATTAAAAGTCTTGCAATCAATAAGCATAAAATCACTATATATAATATACATAAATATATACATATTTACATAAATGAAAATAAATATAGCAAATCTGCTCTCAAACAAAAAATGACTTTACAGCAAAAACAAAACTCATCATGAACATGTCATTATTGGGGATAATCTCACTACAACTCACACCAATACACCAGACATCCAAACTGTGAGGTCAAGAAACAAACCCGCACCCATTATGCATGCAGCCCTTCTTCAAAAAGAAGCTACTAACCAACAAAAACTAAGGGAGTGAAAGAAATAGAAAAAGAAAAGAGCTCCTCACCCAGAGATGGGCAGTTCACCAAAAGGCAGGTCTGATATTCCTCCACGCCCTTTTCCAGACCGCCCGAGGCTCCCTGCCCCTCTCAAGACCCCAAATTTTCCCAACCTCACCCAAAATATCATGCACCACCACCTCAACAGAGAGGACTTTTTTCCGCAGGGTAATCTGGCACCGTGCATTCCATGTGAAGTAACGGACAACTATACTAATTAAAAACAGTGTATCCAAATCAAAATCCCAGCAAGTCGGGAATGCCCCGTACACCCACTCTGCATAACTCATGCAATAGAAAAAGGGGATGCCTAGAGCCCTCCCCACCCTTTTATACACCTCTATGTTAAAGGGACACTGCAGCAAAAAGTGGTCCATAGACTCCACTTTACCAACACACTCCGCTCTAGGACAATCCCGATCATCCACAGGGCGATGCTTCAAGTTCCCTCTGACATAGAGCCTTCCATGGAAAGCGAGCCAGGCTTGATCCCTAAACTTCAAGGGAATTCTTTCTAAATTGATTAAACGCAACCCCTCCCTCATTACAGAGCCTGGGCGATCCCTTAAGGCCAGTGACACACTGAAAGCAGAGCTCAAAATCCTCTTCTCCAGAAGCTTCCTGGGGAGGGACTTGATATCCTCCACTGTCACCTGCCACTGCCGAAGTATTTTCAGACACGGGGCAACATAAGCCGGGAAGCTTGCCGTGTCGGACTCTCAGACTTTTCACTGGCCCGCCATCTTCCCAGCATCGCAGAAAAGGCCTAAAACAAGATTGAAAAATGCCCACCCATCCCGGCGGGTTCTCTGCTAGCATGTTACCAAGATTGTACTTTAAAAAGAGCAGAGAAAAGAAAACTATTGGGTTGACCATTCCTAGGCCACCCTCCCGCCTAGACAGGTAAGTTACATTGCGTTTGATCAGGTTCAGCCTACTTCCCCATAACAGTTGGAAAAAACAGCTGTACACCCTTGCATAGAGAGATGCTGGCAAGATACAGACGAAGCTGACATAAAAAGATTGGGACCAGGTACGTTTTGATCAAGTCAACCCTCTCCCTCAAGGAAAGCTTCCATTTCTTCCAGCTTGCTACTTTGGCATTGGCACACACCAACCTGCTTTCCCAATTTCGATGACCATAGTCACCAAGACCAAATTGGATGCCCAACACTTTAATTTCCTGCTGGGGCTCTGGGAAGGCATCCGGAAATTCGAAGCTTTCACCCTCCTCACCCATCCAGAAAACTTCACTCTTTTAATGGTTGACTTTAGAACCAGAAGCCTCCGTGTACTGCTCTATCATAGAGACCACCTCCTGCGCCTCCTCTGTCCCAGAGACAATAACAGACACATCATCGGCATAGGCCACGACCTTCAGAGGCGGCACACCAGCAATGCCCAAAGGCACCCCGCACAAAGATCCACTCTCTAGACTTCTTCTTATGAAGGGGTCGATTGCGAATACATATAACAGGGGGCTCAGAGGACATCCCTGATGCACACCAGAGCCAACCTCAAAAGGCCGTCCAACCCAACCATTAACCAGTGGGAAGCTCTAAGCCCCTCTATATAATGTCTTCAGCCAATCTATAAACCTCCCCTGCAGGCCGTATCTACCAAGTAGCAAATACAGGTACTCGTGATTGACTCTATCAAAAGCCTTCGCCTGATCCAATGCCAGCAAGTACTTTCTCCATCCAGCAGCCCTGCATCGTTCCAAAGCCTCCCGGACAGCTAAAACCGCTGAAAAGGTACTTCTACCTTGGACCGAGCAGTGCTGATGACTGGACAACAAATCGCCTGCTACTGACGACAAGCGCCAAAAAAGAATCTTCGCCAGGATCTTTCTATCAACATTGAGAAGACTGATGGGGCGCCAGTTCTCAATCATTGAGGGGTCTTTACCTTTTGACAGAAGAATCACAGCGGATTGCCTCATGGAGGGAGGGAGCGAACCCTCTTCTAGACAGCTGTTATAAACCTCTGCTAAAAAGGGAGCCAGAATAGACTTAAAACACTTGTAGAATTCAGCTGTCAACCCATCTGGCCCAGGCGATTTTTTGGTAGCCAGCTTCTCTATAGCATGAACTACCTCATCCACTGAAATTGGTTCTGTCAAATCCATCAAAGGCAATGTACCATTTCCCAATCCTGGAGTAGAATCCAGAAAGCTTTCCATCCTGTCCCGACAAAGGTCCTTTCTTCCCAGAAGGTCTGCGTAATATGATCTGAAGATCTCCAGGATCCCTGATCTGGACTTCACCAGGGAACCCGTACTATCCCTCAGGCCTATGACCATCTTAACTGCTATGCCTTGCTTACAGTTCTGGTAAGGATCAGGCGAGTGATATTTTCCATAATCCCTCTCCAGAACCAAGGAGGCATGCCGGTCGTATTGACACTTCCTAAGAAGAAACTTCACCTCAGAGATCTCCCCTGGATCTCCTCTATACGAGACAAGACGATCAAGCTTCCTCCGCAAATGCTGGTAGGCAATGTACATACCAAGCTGCTTCTTCTTACTTACGGCCTTGAAAAGTCCAATTGCTCTTTGTTTCACAAGCTCCCACCACTCTGACTTACTGCTGCAAAAGTCCAGAATAGAAACCTGTGCCTGAAAAAAATCCTCAAAGGATTGTCTTACCTCTACATCTTCCAGGAGAGTCGAATTCAGTTTCCAGGTACCCCTTCCCCTGGGTGGAGTGTCCGAGGCATTCAGAGTCACAGACAGCATACAGTGGTCAGAGAACTCCACCGCCCTCAACTCAGGAGCCGAGAAAGCAGAGTTCTCCTTTAAAAAAAACCTATCTATCCTACTCTGACTATTCCCTCTCTGAAATGTGAATCCCGTGCTGCCAGGGCAGTGCTTAATATGCACATCTACCAGGCCTGCTTGTCTCACCATATCTCTAAGAAAAACGCTATCGTAACCCAGCCTGTCTATGGAGCCTCTCCTGTCTTCAGGCCTAATTATGGTGTTAAAATCACCTCCAAAGACAACCTGCTGGGACGTAAAAAGGAAGGGCTTGATCTCTGTGAGGAGGCATTTCCTGCCCCATTTTGACTGCGGTCCATAGATATTGATCAGGCGAAGGTCCTGCCCCCTAACAGAGACGTCTAAGACCATGCATCTCCCCATTTCTACCTCAATTACCCGCCGGCACGTTACCATATCGGTTTTAAAAAGGACCGCAACTCCGCTGCAGAGCTCAGCCGCAAGAGACCAAAAGGAGGGACCGCATCTCCACTCCCGTTTTGCTAGATGGACATCGGCCAAAGTATTGAGCCAGGTCTCTTGCAAAAATAAAATCTCAGCATCAAACTTGCTGAGCAAAAATAAGGCAATATCAAGAGCTCTTTCAGATTTAATGCTGGTGACTTTAATGGTCGCCACCTTTATCGGAGTGGGAACTGCCATCAGGATGATTGGGGTAGTCGTTTCTTAACCTTTGCCACACTCTCATCACCCAAAACAGCTCTCTTCAGACTACATGATTCCCCCTCATCCATGGATGATAAAGAGAAAGATAGATCAGACATCTCATCACCCGACAAAACTGAAAAAGTATTACCAAGAGGAACCCCTCCTGGATCCGACCCTGAGGAAGAAATGACCACTTTACTTGTCTTCCTCTTCTTCTTTTTATTCCTCCTAAACTTTTCCCACCCCTCATCATCTGAATCCCCCTCAACAGGGGGCGAGACATGGGATATGGACACCCTTCCATCAGCCCCACACCCATCCAGCACCCCCACATTCCCCTGCCCACATGTGTGTGCTGCTGAGGGGCAGGGACTGGAGGCTGAGAGGGAACATGCGCTAAACCTGCCCCCCCAGCAGCTTCTGCCAGTCTGGAGGATCTACGTACAGAAGGATTAGGAACTACCACAAGAGGGACCGACTCAGGGACCACATCACTAGGGGAAACAGAATCCGAAACAACAGAAGTAACAAACACAAGAGGGACAGACTCAGGGACCACATTACTAGGGGAAACAGAATCTGGAACAGATGTAACAGACACAAGAGGGACAGACTCAGGGACCACATTACTAGGGGAAACAGAATCTGGAACAGATGTAACAGACACTGGAGGGACAACAACCGTTTTATCCCTAACTTTAGCAGCCTCATCCTCTTTATCGAGCCTCAGTAGCTCAGCCGCCAATCCTGGCAAGTTATGTAATGCCTTTGGGCGCTGAATATAAGCATGACAGAGCTTCTGGCACAAATTGCACCAAATCTCGATACAATCTTTGGACAAATGGCCCAAATCCAGGCATAGTGAGCACTTCTTGTGAGTACAGGTTGATGCAAAATGGCCTTTGTCTCCACATTTATTACAGACCTTAGGCTGACCCTGGTAGAAAATGGTCAGCCTATCCCTCCCCAGAAAAGCTGAACAGGACAGGTGTTGAACTACATTGCCCATCACCCCAGATTTTAGGCAAACAGTTTGTCATCACACAATTCCCTGCCGAAAATTCGATCGTGTGTACGAGGCTTAAAGGGGTTGATTTACTAAAGGCAAATCCACTTTGCACAACTAGTGCACTGCAATGCTGTTTTTTATTTTCCTTGTATGCCAACCTCAGATCTACAGCGACTGCACTTCCAAGTACACTTGTAGTGCAAAGCTGATTTGCCTTTAGTAAATAAATCCAAGATGTGACACTTTTTGGCTCCCCCTGCTGTCAATCAAATCCAATGATGCGGATGCCGTGGGGCCAAGTCCTGCGTTCGGCCTCTATGGACGCCGAATGCTGGACTCGGGAGCGCACCTGCAAGGTAACCCCCTCAGGAGTGCGCTTCTCAGAGGGGGTTATTTGATATGGGAAGGAGCCGCAAGAGCCGCCGAGTGACCCCAGAAGACAAGGTTCTGGGCCACTCTGTGCAAAACGATCTGCACAGTGAATGTAAGTATGACATCTTTTTTATTTAGAAAAAAAAAAAGTTACTCTTACAATCACTTTAAGTGTGCTCCTAGGGAGTGATTTCTAACTGTGTGTGGGGGATGGTTTAACTGGAGGAAGAGAGAGATGTGTGTTCCCGATTAGCAAGAACACGAGATCTCTCTCTTCCTCTGTGACAGAATGGCGGCCTGCCTTGTTTACATAGGCAGACCGCCATTCTGCCTCTCCAGTGAACGAACGGCGGGACCTGGCAGCCATCGTGGCTGCCGGACCCCGCTGATTGGCTTCCACTGTGTCCAATCACAGCGGCAGCGGATCGCCGGCGGTGCGCGTGCCCCGAACCGTACGTTGTTTTGCGCAGCCAGCCTGTCCTGCCACAGTAAATGTGCAATGGGTGGTCCAGAAGCGATTAACCAGACTTTGTTCACAAAAAGGGACATACCCTGAAAGCTTGTCTTGAAAAATCATATATTAGTGTAAATAAAAGAAGAATTGCAAACAGTAAGTACCCAATTGTTTGTGTCTAATATGACTCCAATCACCTCAAGCATAGTGTGAAGTGATATCATCAGAGGAAGATATTCAAATCCAACCGGAACACCTGGGCAAGACCGAAAGGGAGGCCGGGGGTCAGATTTATTTCTTCAATAAGCATACAAAATATTTCACACTCTATAAATCCAATGAGAATCCGATCTCTGAAAACTATCAGAGGACATGGTGAAAAATACGGGAGGAAAGGAAGGTTCAGAATTTCTCTACATAAACAAAAGAGAATTCCTCCCCCAATCAGGAAGGAAATGACTGTTATTGTCCACCATAGTCCGCTCTACATAGCAGAATGACCGAGAATACATACACACACCCTGACGAGGAACTCTACAAGTCACAACATACAATAACAGGATCATTGTTCAGAGAAGCTCCATCTTTTATCATTAAAAAGCCGTCTGTGATCTCCAGTCATTTGCTTTGTCTAGGCTGAGCTGAAATCATCAGTCTGCTGCAGGCAGGGCCAGATTAAGAACATCATGGACCTGGTGCTGAGGATTATGGTGGGGCTTTTTATTAAAAAAAATAATAATAATAAAAAATGCAAACAATTTGTTGTTATAACAAATTAAATTAAATAGAGAGAGGGAGGATGAGAGACAGGACTGGACTGGGACATAAATGTGGCCCTGGACTTCATCCAGACCGGCCCAGGGCACAACACATCAGGCTACAGTGCACATAAGGGCATGGTACAGAGCCCAGCACATCAGGGCACAGCACATCAGGGTACAGGGCACAGCACATCAGGGCACAAGCCACATCAGGGTACAGAGCCCAGCACATCAGGGCACAGCACATCAGGGCACAGCACATCAGGGCACAGCACACCAGGCCACATTAGGGTACAGGATACAGCACATCAGGGCACAGCACATCAGGGCACATAGCACATCAGGGAATGGGGTACATGGCACATCAGGGCACAGCACATCAGGGCACATAGCACATCAGGGCACGGGCACATGGCACATTAGGGCACATCAGGGCACAGGGAACATCGGGGCACATCAGGGTACGGGGCACATCAGGGCTTGGAGCACATCAGGGCACATGGCACATCAGGGCACATGGGGCACATGGCACATTATGGGGCACATCAGGGCACATGGCACATTATGGGGCACATCATGGCACACATCAGGGCACATGGCACATTATGGGGGACATCATGGCACACATCAAAGCACATGGCACATTATGGGGCACATGGCACATTATGGGGCACATCATGGCACACATCAGGGCACATGGCACATTATGGGGCACATCATGGCACACATCAGGGCACATGGCACATTATGGGGCACATCATGGGGCACATGGCACATTATGGGGCACATCATGGCACACATCAGTGCACATGGCACATTATGGGGCACATCATGGGGCACATCAGGGCACATGGCACATTATGGGGCACATTGTTTACTAGCCAGCATGCAAAGTAGTGCAGGAAACATCTGTAATAAGTTCTCTCTCATGTCACGCTGCTCCCCGGTGGCCCCTCCTCTCTTTTCGTCCATCCCAGATGATGTCACAAGCAAATAGGGATGGACGAGAAGAGAGGGAGGCCGCTGGGGAGCAGCGCTGCGTGACATGAGAGAGAACCTATCACAGACGCTTCCTGCGCTACTCTGCATGCTGCTGGCTAAATCTCGATCTGCCCGTCAGGTGCCAGCTGTCGGTAATCGATGGGTAGATCACCGCGGACCTCCGATGCAATAGGTGGCTGCTGAAACTGGTCCACTGAGCCATCGGCCCACCGGGAAACTCCCGATGGCCAGTCCATCCCTGGCTGCAGGCAGAATTAAGCATTTCCTCAGTCTCCTCCCCAGTGACCATTGCAATCCTAAGAGCATCATGGGCCCCTGGTCCCTGCCAGCTTGCATCACAGTGCCCCCTTACATCATATTTCCCTATCACAGTACCCATTAACACTAAAAGTATTGGATGCCTGCCTTTACACACACATGAACTTCAGTGGCATCCCAGTCTTAGTCCGTAGGGTTCAATATTGAGTTGGCCCACCCTTTGCAGCTATAACAGCTTTAACTCTTCTGGGGAGGCTGTCCACAAGGTTTAGGAGTGTGTCTATGGGAATGTTTGACCATTCGTCCAGAAGGGCATTTGTGAGGTCAGGCATTGATTTTGTACAAGAAGGCCTGGCTCGCAATCTCCACTCTAATTCATCCCAAAGGTGTTCTATCGGGTTGAGGCCAGGACTCTGTGCAGGCCAGTCAAGTTCCTCCACCCGAAACTCGAACATCCATATCTTTATGGACCTTGCTTTGTGCACTGGTGCACAGTCATGTTGGAACAGGAAGGGGCCATCCCCAAACTGATCCCACAAAGTTGGAAGCATGAAATTGTCCAAAATGTCTTGGTATTTCCTTCACTGGAACTGAGGGGCCAAGACCAACCCCTGAAAAACAACCCCACACCATAATCGCCCCTATACCAAATGATTTGGACCAGTGCACAAAGCAAGGATGAGCGAGTTTGGGGTGGAGGAACTAGGTCGGTGCACCCTCTTTTTCTTTTTTTTTCTTCTTTTTTTATTTCACAGTCTCTGCTCCAATTCATCCCAAAGGTGCTCTATTGGGTTGAGGTCAGGACTCTGTGCAGGCCAGTCAAGTTCCTCCACCCCAAAACATAACAGTTAGTTTCTCTTATTTCCCCATATTTGTCCCAAAACACTCATTGTCCTAGCGTGACAACAATGTTTAGTATGGTAGTCACCAAGTGTGTTAATGGGGGATTACCAAGAATAAAAAAAGGAGGAAAAAAGTGTGAATAAGGAGATATCCGGGGTAGCTACAGGTGTAAAAAAAAAAAAGTGTAAGGGTTTATAAGGGTTTATAACCACTTTAAGCTTTGACAATAAAACCTGCAAGCATATTGGTTTCTATGCAGAGTTGCTCCAGATTTTACACTCTCCAGTTTTAGTAAATCAACCCAAATGTGTTTGTGTTTTTATCTGTGTCCCCATTGGGGAGATCTCCAGAGAGTGGCTTCCTTAGTATTGATGTTATCATGGTATTGTAAGGTGAGGCCCCCTCCTTCCTGTCTGTGCACTAATAACGGTTCTGATACAAAGTTTCACTTTCACTCCCTGCAGTTTTTTGCATGAGATCGCAGTGCAGAGTTGGGTGTGTTGGGCGTATCGCAAGCTTCCAGAATCGGTGAGTTAGGCTAATCATTGGGGTGTCACAGTATGTCAGTGGATTGGGGGGGGGAGGTGCAGTTGAAACTGTCATTGTTTTTTTAGGAAGAGGATTAACCCTTTACTGGCAACAACTTCAACTCATATGAGCACAATACAAGTGACGCTCATGTCAGCAAAGAGTTTAATCAGATAGTATCAGTGCTGCTTGGACTGAGAAGAAGGGTGTGGACATGGACAGCACTGTGTTCAGCAAGAGTTAAATCTCCCAGATAATATGACGGTGAGGATGTGGTTTGAGTGACACCATGGGGGTGGATTTACTAAAGGCAAGTAGACTGAGAAATCTGCAAGTGCAGTTTCTCCAGAGCTTAGTAAATGAGGGGGAGCTCTACTGACTTCCATCGTCCAATCACATTCAAGCAAATATGCCATTTATTATTTTCCTTGCATGTGATTGGGTATTCTTTCTAAAGTGAATCTTCATCTCATTTACTAAGGTCTGAAGCAAATGCTCTTGTAGAGCGCTCAGTCTATTTGCCTTTAATAAATCAACCCCAATGTCACCTAGAAATATGTAAGGTGACCTGCACTTACTGGTTGCTTTATTAGGTACACCTTGCTAGTAGCGGGTTGGACCCCTTTTGCCTTCATTCTTCGTGGCATAGATACAAAAAGGTGTTGGAAACATTCCTCAGAGATTTTGGTTAATAGTGAAATGCAGTGGCGGCTGGTGGGTTTTTTTTGGGGGGGCGGCAAACAACTACACCCCCTCCCCCCGCTGTTTGCCAGTCGGGGCCGACACTTACCCCATCTTGGTGGTGGGTGGTGGGCTACGTGCAGCGGCTCCAGTGTCCTTCATCTAGGTGGCCGCCATGCGTCTCCTCTCTCCTCCTCCTAGGCGCTAGTCGTCCAATAGGAACACCTGGCGTTTTGTCCAATCGGGAAACAGGTCTCACAACCCTCTTCCTGATTGGTGGGGTGGAAATTTAGTGTGAAAATAGCGAATATTAATTCGCTATCGTCACACAACTGGGTGAGCCCACCCTTTTTTAATTCTTAGAAAACTAGAAATAAAAAAAAATCTGCAAAAAAAAAATTGATTGCTAGGATAGTGGAAGAGATTAACTAGGGAAGATTAAAGTAAATTACAAGTTCCTAAAGCATTGAAAGAGAACAAATGTTATTTAAAAGGAAGAAGAAGAAAAAAGGACACTATTTTTGAAACTTGTCAGGTTGCTTTTACAGTAGATTGATGCTCATCCCTTCAATCTGCAGACAAATAAAATAGAATAGATACAAAACTAACAATGTTACTTTGTATCTCTCTATCTCCTGTCTGATCAATGTTTATAAACAATGTTACTTTGTATCTCTCTATCTCCTGTCTGATCAATGTTTATAAACAATGTTACTTTGAATTCGGGGGGCCTTCCATATTGGTCAATAAGGATGAGCCGAACACCCCCCGGTTCGCTTCGCATCCAGAACATGCGAACAGGCAAATAATTTGGACGAACACATGAACACCATTAAAGTCTATGGGACACGAACATGAACAATTAAAAGTGCTAATTTTAAAGGCTTATATGCAAGTTATTGTCATAAAAAGTGTTTGGGGACCCGGGTCCTGCCCCAGGGGACATGGATCAATGCAAAAAAAAGTTTAAAAAACTGCCGTTTTTTCGGGAGCAGTGATTTTAATAATGCTTAAAGTGAAACAATAAAAATGAAATATTCCTTTAAATTTCGTACCTGGGGGGTGTCTATAGTATGCCTGTAAAGTGGAGCATTTTTCCAGTATTTAGAAAATTACCTGCACAAAATGACATTTCTAAAGGAAAAAAGTCATTTAAAACTGATCGCGGCTGTAATGAATTGTCGGGTCTCGGCAATATAGATAAAACTCGTTGAAAAAAATGGCCTGGTTTCCCCCCAGTCCATTTCCAGGCACTTCAGGTCTGGTATGGAAATTGAGGGGAACCCTGCGCCAAAATAAAAAAAAATGGCGTAGGGGTGTCCTCCCCAAATCCATACCAGACCTGCTCCCGAAAAAACGGCCGTTTTTAAAACTTTTTTTGCATTGATCCATGTCCCCTGGGGCAGGACCCGGGTCCCCAAACACTTTTTATGAAAATAACTTGCATATAAGCCTTTAAAATGAGCACTTTTTTTTTTCTTGTTTGTGTCCCATAGACTTTAACAGTGTTCCGCGGCTTTCGAATTTGTTCGGTGTTCGCCGAACATCCGAACAACCAAAGTTCGGCCCGAACTTATGCTCGGGCCGAACCGTTCGCCTTCCCTATTGGTCAAGAGTTAGCTTTGTATTCACAACAAACTTTTTTTTGTATGCTGCTACAAATTAGCAATTACACTGCACGCATTTCAGAAATGTTTTTAATATTTTATAATTGTGGGAAAAAAAATTATCATTTTCATGCATATACAGAATATAAATATGTAACAACAGCTTTGTGTATCCGTGTGCTTCAAAAGGAATGGTTTGCCTTTCATATACGTAACATCTGAACCAATGATCTTTTCAGATAACTGTAGGAGGGGATCTCTTCTTATCGACCACCATTGTAGGAATCATCAGAAAAAAATGACCACTGGCCAGGTCTAAGGCTGAGAATCGAGTGATCAAAGACTGCTGATCTCTCGGTTCTCAGAGCTCCCTGAGTAGAGAGCTGGTGACTGTCAGTCACCGCTGTCTGCTCTGCCCCTCTCCCCAGCTCACTGGAGCGCTGGGCTGTGGCGGGGGGCGGGAGTAGCCAGCTCAGGCTCTAATCGGCTCACTGAGAGGCTGAGCCGGGTGCCGGTCCAGGCATGTGGGTGGATCCCGACCATATTGTCATGATCTTGCCTGAGCCTGGACCGGCTCTGTGACATCAGCCGACAGCCCGCTGTCAGCTGAAAATGGGTCACAGGAGCGCAGAACGAACTGCACTCCTGTGATCCCCAGGTGAAGTACAGCCAAGGGAGCTTTCCCTATACTTCTTTTTTAACTCTCGTTAACTTCTCGTTTTTCTTTTGTGCTGACTCATGCTCTCAGGTTATTTAGACCAACTGTGTTGTGTGTACAGAGTTTCGCTCCATGCACACTTGTATGACTTGTAGTGTTGGACACATAATTGTTTTCAATGGCACCCGTTCGGATCTATGTGACTTAAAGTTGCATCGACCTTGAAAAGGCCCCTGCACTGATTTGATGCAACTTTGAGGCGACTTAGTGCCAGAGTGTAAATTTGCACTCAAAGTCACATCAAAGCCGCATTTCAAAGTCACACTGGCGATGGTGTGACTTTAGAGTCCCGCACGAGTAAATGGAGCCTAAATGTAGCAATGGGGTCTATTTACTAAAACCAGAGAGTGCAAAATCTGTTGCAGCTGTGCATGGTAGCCAATCAGCTTCTAACCTCAACTTCTTCAATTACACTCTGACAAGAAATGCCGGAAGATGATTGGCTACCATGCAAGGCTGCACCAGATTTTGCACACTCTGGTTTTAGTAATATACAGTGGAACCTCGGATTGCGAGTAACGCGGTTAACAAGAGTTTCACAATACGAGTACTGTATTTCTAAAAATCCTAACTCGGTTTGCGAGTGTTGTCTCACAAAACAAGCAGGATTCAGACCAAAGCGGTGTGCAGTACCGTTTTGGCCTGAGGTGGGGGGGGACGCCGGAGCCGAATGGTGCCGATCGCCTCCATTCGGAAATGCACGGAAAAGCCAGAGGACAGTTCGACTGACCTTGGCAAACCTCGTAAAGGCTCGTGAACGGAGTCTTTCCGAGGTTTGCTGAGGTCAGCTGAAGTGTGCTCGGGCCTTTTTCGGACGTTTCCGAGGCTCTCCGGCACCCCCCTCCACCTCTGGCCGCATGCGGTATTGCATCCCATTGAGGTCAATGTGGAACAAATTATTTTCATTTCCATTGACTTCAATTGAAAAACTCTCTTTGATATGCGAGTACTTTGGATTACGAGCATACTCCTGGAATGGATTATGCTCGTAATCCGAGGTTCCACTGTATAGAGAGAGGAAAATGGGATTTTTAAGGTGAAAATTAATTCGAAAAATGGTAACAACTAAATTATATAAGAACATTTATTTTATTTTAGAAAAAATAAAAGTTTGTATTTAAAAACACAGCAATTGGCAAGTACAAATCAACAAGATTTTATGGATACAGCATAAAAGGATAAAATTCCCTTTTATGCTGTATCCATATAATCTTGTTGATTATGGAAATTGTCCCTGCACATGTATGGCAAGGAAGCTGCTTTCTGTTTACTGTAAAGCTGGCCATACACGGTTAGGAAGTTGTTCAACTTTCGAAAAGTTAGCGGGCTAATTTCCGTTATCGAAATGCAAAGTTTTATGGTAAAAAAAAACAAAGAAAAACGAACTGTCGTGGCGGACTTTTTGAGTCTAAACGATCTATTTTCTAAATATTAGTGGTGGAAGCGATCTAAAACAGTTAAACCACTTACGGACCACCCGGCGTCATTATACAGATAGCTGCCATAACCCCCGGTATCCACTTCTTCAGCGGTTCGCTTTAATATAAAAAAGGGGTCTCAGCGACGGATTCGCCGTAAGATAATTTTTTATCGGTGTGGGGAGAGGGTCCCCCCCTCCTGCCGTGCTCCGGTGCCCTCCGCCGCTTACCGGCGGAAGACCATAGGACCCTGTCCCCTGCTTGGCTGGCTGCCAAGTGAGGGGAAGATGGCCCCCACCTGGCTCCATACCATTGCAGGGCGGAAGCGACGTCAAAACATCACTTCCGCCCATAGCTCTTAAAGGGACATTTTTTATTTTTTTTTTCAAACGACGTTTTTTTTTTTATTGCATTTTAGTGTAAATATGAGATCTGAGGTCTTTTTGACCCCCCAGATCTCATATTTAAGTGGTTTACATTCCTTGTAATAGGAAACAAAGTGACACAATTTTTTTTTAAAAGAACAGTGTAAAAATAAAAATTAAAATAAATAAGAAAAAAAAATTGTAACGCCGAGATCGCGGGCAGAAGAGAGAGAATACTTAAGTCACGCCCGCATATGAAAACAGTGGTCAAACCACACATGTGAGGTATCGCCGCAATCGGTAGAGCGAGAGCAATAATTCTAGCCCTCAACCTCCTCTGTAACTCAAAACATGCAACCTGTAGAATTTTTTAAATGTCGCATATGGAGATTTTTCAGGATAAAAGTTTGCGTCATTCCACGAGCAGGCGCAATTTTGAAGCGTGACATGTTGGGTATCAATTTACCCGAGGTAACATCATCTTTCACAATATTAAAAAAAAAATGCACTAACTTTACAGTTATCTTATTTTTTAATTTAAAAAAGTGTATTTTTTCCAAACAAAGTGCGCTTGTAAGAGCGCTGCGCAAATACGGTGTGACAGAAAGTATTGCAACGACCGCCATTTTATTCTCTAGGGTGTTCGAAAAAAATATACGTAATGTTTGGGGTTCTAAGTATTTTCTAGCAAAAAAAAAACAGATTTTAACTTGTAAACAACAAGTTTGAAAAAAAGGCCGGGTCCTTAAGTGGTTAAAAACATTGGCAGCGCATGCGCATGTTCAAACTGAGCCCGATTCGTGTAATCGTCAGATGAAAACTGTATTGTTTATGTTGTTATCGATTGATAATATGTAGATAATTGGATGGCATCATTCAAAAGATCCTTATAAAACTGACCATTTGTTTCCTAATGATTTCCTAACCGTGTATGACAATGTAACGATGTAACACAAATATGTGGCCCCACTAGACTGGGTATTTCTCTGTGGGGCCACATATTTGTGTATATTCCTTTGTGCTGGGAGCACAGAGAGCAGGATCTCACCATGAGCCCAGGGCCCCCGTACTAAGGATCAGGACCCAGAACTCCCGTTTCCGGGTCCCCTAATCCAAAAAATAATAATAAAAATGCCATAAATCTATCCCCTATTTTGTAGACGCTATAACTTTTGCGCAAACCAATCAATATTATTGCATTTTTTTTACTACAAATATGTAGAAGAATACGTATCGGCCTAAACTAATGAAGAAATTTGTTTTTTTTGGGGGGGATATTATAGCAAAAAGTAAAAAATATTGTTTATTTTTTCAAAATTGTTGCTCTTTTTTTGTTTATAGCGCAAAAAATAAAAACCGCAGAGGTGATCAAATACCACCAAAAGAAACCTCTATTTGTGGGAACAATATTATAATAAATGAATATTAATAAAAGCTAATGGAAAAACTAAAAAAGTTGAAATACCTAGCAACAAATGATGCAACGGATAATAGTTTTCTCTATTGGCCAATAAAAAAACGCCAAAGCCCAAAAACCATGATCGTCCGTGCCCTTCCCCTAAGCGTGTCGACACATGGTCACATGTCTTCCTCAGTGGGATTTGTATAGGATGAGCGGGCTTTGAATCCATTTATAGCAGCTGCTGCCATTTTATTGTAGTTTATTTAATTCTGCATATAGAATAATGAAAAATGTCTATGGAAATTATATTATAAAGATCAGTCTACAATGAAGGGACACTAATACCTGGGCTTGTGTGATCCAAGAGGGGTTCCCAACTAATAGGTGTAATATACAATAATAAAAATCACATTTAACCACTTCCCATCCGGGCCAACTCTAGCACTTCGCTCCTACATGTAAAAATCATATTTTGTTTGGTAGAAAACTAATCAGAACCCCCAAACATTATATATGTTTTTTAGCAGAGACTCTAGGGAATAAAATTGCGGTTGTTGCAACTTTTTATGTCACACGGTATTTGCGCAGCAATTTTTTAAAAGCGTTTACTTTGAAAAAAAATGAATTGAAAAAAAAAAAAAAAACACTAAAGTTCATGTGATTTTTTTGCATAATGTGAAAGATGATCTTACACCGAGTAAATAGATACCTAACATGTCATGCTTGAAAATTGCGCTCACTCGTGGAATGGCGCCAAACTTCGGCACACAAAAATCTCCATAGGCAATGCTTTAACATTTTTTACAGGTTACCTGTTTAGAGTCACAGAGGAGGCCTTGGTATAGAATTGTTGCTCTCACTTTAATGTTTGAGGCAATATCTCACACGTGTTATTTAAATGGCGTTTACATATGTGGGCGTGACGTAAGTATGCGTTCGCTTCTGCGTGCAAGCTCTAGGCGACGGGCGCTCTTTACATTTTTTTTTTTCATTATTGTTTATTTTATTTTCATTTTTTGATTTTTACACTTTCCCTTTATTTATTTTTTAATCAATTCTATTCCTATTACAGGAATGTTAACATCCCTTGTAATAGGAATAGTGTGTGACAGGTCCTCTTTATGGAGAGATCTGGGGTCAATAAGACCCCAGATCTCTCCCCCGGGGTGGAAAGCTTGAGATAAAAAAAAAAACAGGATGATTTCAGCTTTCCAGTCGAGTATATGGCAGTATTTACAACTGCCAGGCCAGGCATGATGTCATAACGTCATGCCTGGACCTCCAAGAGTCATAGAGATGACTGGGGGCCATCTGCTCCCTGGAAATTTTTATGGTCAACTTCAGTCACCGGTGCATTCCTTTTCCGGCTGATTTCAGGGACGAGCCCGGAGAAGCACGGGAGGGTGGCCACCTGTAAGAACGATCAAGCTGACACTACGCTGAGGTGTGAATGCAGCCTAATGCTGTGATCGTCCGTGCCCCTCCCCTACGTGTGTCGACACATGGTCATGTGTCTTCCTCAGGGGGATTTCTATAGGACGAGCGGGCTATCAATCCATTTATAGTGGCGGGCACCATTTCCTTGTAGTATAGGGGCACCATAATTTTATTGTAGTTTATTCAATTTTTTATATAGAATACTGAAAAATGTCTATGGAAATTACATTAAGAAGTTCAATCTACAACGAAGGCACGCTAATACCTGGGCTTGTGTGATCAAGGAGGGGTTCCCAACTAATAGGTGTAATAAACAATAACAAGAATCACATTTAAAAGTTAAACGTAAAAGTTTGTTGCTCCTATTTATTCCCATAAACAGTCTTTCCAGTATAACATTATAGGAGTGGCACGTAGGTTCATTCGATTTTATTGACCTTTCATTCTACTTTAGTGGTTACACCTTCCTTTGTACTTTTTATATCTGCCAGGTATTCAGCTTTTGCAATCTGGGGCGTTGGTTGCTCTCACTGTACAATGTTCCTCTGTGCAGTTTCAGTTTTGATTTCCTGATTTCCCTGTTTGAATCCTCCAGAAAACATGGCAGATCCTCAGAGGCCTCTGCATGAGATGAGAGATTATATCCGCACCTTCAGCCTAGATACCCTCCCCCATGGCAATCAGGGGTATCAGCGCGTTGTGCTGCAGCTGTTGGGTTATGTCGGGTCTGGGAAGTCAGCTCTGATCAACTCCTGTAAATGTGTGCTGGATGACAGAGAATTTATCATGTATGCCGAAGCAACAAATGCACAAGGTGCAGTCACTTTAAATAGGACAGCCTATGAACTGACCCCGACCATCTCCATAGTGGACAACAGACCGGTGATGAAAATGAAGGGAGTGCAGGTGGCAGAAATGTACGCCCAGCTTGGTAAGATTATTATTATCTACACTTAGAACTGAAATGTCCATAAAGGAAGGACAAAGGATAGAATACTTTAGGATAAGGCTAGAAGGATAAGGGTCACAGACACTCTGTAGTCATTCACCCAATCAAAGGGCCAGATGTAGTATTTTCTGTTTTAACCATTTCAATACCGGGCACCTTCACCCCCTTCCTACCCAGGACAATTTTCAGCTTTCAGCGCTGTCACACTCTGAATGACAATTGCGCGGTCATGCAATGCTGTACACAAATGACATTTCTATAGTTTTTTTCCTCACAAATAGAGCTTTCTTTTGGTGGTATTTAATCACCTCTGGGTTTTTTTGTTTTTTTTTGCTAAACAAACAAAAAAAAGACAGAAAAAAAATCTTTTCTTTGTTTTTGTTATACAATTTTGCAAATAAGTAATTTTTCTTCTTCACTGATAGACATTGATATGCTGCACTGATAGACACTGATATGCTGCACTAATAGACACTGATATGCTGCACTAATAGACACTGATATGCTGCACTGATAGACACTGATATGCTGCACTGATAGACACTGATATGCTGCACTGATAGATACTGATATGCTGCACTGATAGACACTGATATGCTGCACTGATAGACACTGATATGCTGCACTGATAGACACTGATATGCTGCACTGATAGATACTGATATGCTGCACTGATAGACACTGATATGCTGCACTGATAGACACTGATATGCTGCACTGATAGACACTGATATGCTGCACTGATAGACACTGATATGCTGCACTGATAGACATTGATATGCTGCACTGATAGACATTGATATGCTGCACTGATAGACACTGATATGCTGCACTAATAGACACTGATATGCTGCACTGATAGACACTGATATGCTGCACTGATAGACACTGATATGCTGCACTGATAGATACTGATATGCTGCACTGATAGATACTGATATGCTGCACTGATAGACACTGATATGCTGCACTGATAGACACTGATATGCTGCACTGATAGACACTGATATGCTGCACTGATAGACACTGATACGCTGCACTGATAGATACTGATATGCTGCACTGATAGACACTGATATGCTGCACTGATAGACACTGATATGCTGCACTGATAGACATTGATATGCTGCACTGATAGACATTGATATGTTGCACTGATAGACACTGATATGCTGCACTGATTGGCACTGATATGCTGGACTGATAGACACTGATATGCTGCACTGATAGACATTGATATGCTGCACTGATAGACATTGAAATGTTGCACTGATAGACACTGATATGCTGCACTGATAGACACTGATATGCTGCACTAATAGACACTGATATGCTGCACTGATAGACACTGATATGCTGCACTAATAGACACTGATATGCTGCACTGATAGATACTGATATGCTGCACTGGTTGGCACTGATATGCTGCACTGATAGACACTGATATGCTGCACTGATAGACACTGATATGCTGCACTGATAGACATTGATATGCTGCACTGGTAGACATTGAAATGTTGCACTGATAGACACTGATATGCTGCACTAATAGACAGTGATATGCTGCACTAATAGACACTGATATGCTGCACTAATAGACACTGATATGCTGCACTGATAGATACTGATATGCTGCACTGATAGATACTGATATGCTGCACTGATAGACACTGATATGCTGCACTGATAGACACTGATATGCTGCACTGATAGACACTGATATGCTGCACTAATAGACACTGATATGCTGCACTGATAGACACTGATATGCTGCACTGATAGACACTGATATGCTGCACTAATAAACACTGATATGCTGCACTGATAGATACTGATATGCTGCACTGATATGCTGCACTGATAGACACTGATATGCTGCACTGATAGACACTGATATGCTGCACTGGTAGACACTGATATGCTGCACTGATAGACACTGAAATGCTGCACTGATAGACAATGAAATGCTGCAAGGATGGGCACTGATAGGCTGCACTGATTGACACTGATGGGCACTGATATACTGCACTGATAGGCACTGATAGGCTGCACTGATTGACACTGATATACTGAACTGATGGACACTGATATGCTGCACTGATAGATACTCATATGCTGCACTAATAGACACAGATATGCTGCACTCATGGGCACTGATATACTGCATTGATAGACACTGATATGCTGCACTGATTGACACTGATATGCTGCACTGATGGGCGCTGATATACTGCACTGATGGACACTGATATGCTGCACTGATAGACACTGATATGCTGCAAGGATTGGCACTGATATGCTGCACTGATTGACACTGATATGCTGCAAGGATGGGCACTGGTATGCTTCACTGATAGACACTGATATGCTGCACTGATTGACACTGATATACTGAACTGATGGACACTGATATGCTGCACTGATAGATACTCATATGCTGCACTAATAGACACAGATATGCTGCACTCATGGGCACTGATATACTGCATTGATAGACACTGATATGCTGCACTGATTGACACTGATATGCTGCACTGATGGGCGCTGATATACTGCACTGATGGACACTGATATGCTGCACTGATAGACACTGATATGCTGCAAGGATTGGCACTGATATGCTGCACTGATTGACACTGATATGCTGCAAGGATGGGCACTGGTATGCTTCACTGATAGACACTGACATGTTGCACTGATAGATACTGATATACTGCACTGATAGACACTGCTCTGCTGCACTAATAGACACTGATATGCTGCACTGATGGGCACTGATATTAGTGGTGGCCCCTCCATATGGGGTACACAGGTGCTGCCCCGCCCCCCATCCATTCTACATGCGGTGCGCCGGACTATAAATTCCAATGTTTTTTTTTGTTTTGTTTTGAAGCATGTGATTATAGCCTGAGGCTCTAATAGGCTTTAAAAAAGGGTGGGCTCAGGAAACAGAGCACCGCACCCAAAGCCCACTCAGTTGTGTGACAATAGCAAATTATTATTTGCTATTGTCACACTGAATATCCTCCCGGCCAATCAGGAAGCGGGTCCCGTCAGCCGGTTGGCTGAAAGGAGATCGGATCAGATTGGCCGCCAGGAGGAGGAGGGAGGAGATGCAGGGGAAGCCGCTGCCCAGAGCGAAGCCGCCACCCCACCCGCTGTGACCCGCTGCCTGGAGCGCTGCCTGTGAGATGGGGTAAGTGCAGGCCCGACCTACTTGACCAACACGGGGGAGTGGTGCTGTCCATGACCGAATGTGAGCGACCAGACCGACCGGGGGCCAGTTTTAGCCTCTCATAGGTACAGCAATGTTGGGGGGGGCAGTCGGTTGCTTTTTTTGCTGCCCGTCACTGACTGATATGCTACACGAGCGGCACAGTGTGAAGGACGTCATATGATGTCCAGTCAGAACTGGAAAACCCCCGCCCAGCCATCAATCTGCTATAGGCCGGACGGGAAGGTTTTAAAGCAATGATTTTTACATTTGAACAGCACAGGGTATGGCCTTTTTACCTTCATTTTTAACCACTTGCCATCCAAGCCAATTCTGGCACTTCACTCCTACATGTAAAAAAATCATCTTTTTTTGGGTAGAGAATTACTCAGAACCCCCAAACATTATATATATGTTTTTTTAGCAGAGACCCTAAGAAACAAAATGGCGGTTGTTGCAACTTTTTATGTCACATGGTATTTGCGCAGGAATTTTACAAACGCGTTTTTTGGGTGAAAAAAAACAGTTTCATGAATTAAAAAAAAAAAACTCTAAAGTTAGCCCAATTTTTTTGTATAACGTGAAAGATGATGTTACGCCTAGTAAATAGATACCTAACATGTCACGCTTGAAAATTGCGCACACTCATAGAATGGCGCCAAACTTCGGTACTCAAAAATCTCCATAGGCAACGTTTTAACATTTTTTACAGGTTACCCGTTTGAAGCTACAGAGATGGTCTTGGTAAAGAATTGTTGCTCTCACTCTAGCGTTCATGGTGATATCTCACATGTGTGATTTAAATGCCGTTTACATATATTGACGTGACATACGTAAGCGCTTGCTTCTGTGTGCGAGCTCGCGGGGACGGGGGCGCTTTAATTTTTTTTTTATCGTTTAATTTATTTACATGTTTTTGATTTTTACACTTTCCCTTTAAACATTTATTTTGATCACTTTTATTCCTATTACAAGCAATGTAAACATCCCTTGTAATAGGAATGGTGCGTGACAGTTCCTCTTTATGAAGAGATGTGGGGTCTATAAGACTCCACATCTCTCCTTCAGGCTGGAAAGTCTGAGATAAAAAAAAAAAAAACAGGACGATCTCGGCTATCCAGCTAAGTATATGGCAGTATTCACAACTGCCAGGCGGGGCGTGATGTCATAACGTTGCACAAGGACCTCCGAGAGTCATAGAGATGACCGGGTACTATCTGTTCCATGGGAAACTCTATGGTCAACTTCGCCACTGGTAGTTTCCTTCTGTGGCTCACCAATCGCAGGGGCAAGCACGCAGAAGCACTGGAGGGCGGCGGGAGTGAGGGGGGAGTCCCCTCCAGCTGGATGTAAGAGAACGATACCAGGTTGATGCCTGTAGGTGCAGGCATCATCCCAGTATAACCACTGAAATGGGAGGATGTCCTTCTATGCCCTCCCGGCAGGAAGTGGTTAACCCCAATCTCACATAATGTTCATTTTCACTGGGAGATGGCAACGCAAATTCTTTATAAATCAACCCCTGTGTCATTGTGCCCTGAATTCTCCAAGACACAACACCACCAGCTGGAGAAACCAAGCACTGCAGTCTATACACAAACACTAATAAAAGTGCCGGTGTCCCAGTTGGTGGAATAAATGCAGGAAGTCAGGGGAAGTCCAATTAAAGTGCAGCTTTAGTCAGCAAATTAAATTCTGCTAGATCACCTCAGGTTGACCCCTTTTCCAGATATTAAAAAATAAGTGTCTATACTGTTTAAAATTCAGTAATACACTTTCTCATCCTGCTCTGCACGTGCCCTATGTTCAACAAATGTGGGGGCTCGTCCGGGATTTGTTGTCGGTCAACAAATCCCGGACGAGCCCCCACATGTAGCACTAACTCACGGTGGAGCTGCTAGTTTAAGCGGGTCTGTTACCTTCACCTTGCTTCCCTCTGTTTCACCGGCACTGGGTCTAGGGCTCCGTTAAGTTTACTTCTGGACGACACACGCACCAACACTGGAGTACGTTTTCAATGCTTTATTGAACAGACAAACTTTAGGAAGCTTCGTTACACAGGACCGACAGCTCAGGACCATTCCTCGGCCGCGGTGGTAGGCCCCAGACAAGCCTCTGGACCCACCCCTGCGCTGCAGCATCGTGGGCCTCCCGATCGGAGGACCACGAGGTAGCTCCTTAACACATACCTGTCGGCCAGGAGGGCCAGCAGGTGGCTGTAAAACGACCCTAAAACATGGCATTTGTCCCATAAATACCCTCTTCCCAGAATGCAACTCGGAGGACCACCTCCACCGATCTTTTCTCCGAGACAGAGGAGCATCTATACACTTCAACACGTTGCCTTTCCAGCACTGACCAGTAGCAACAGCGACACCCACCGGTCAGCACGGAAGCACACACAACGTCAGCCAAGCTGGAACAGAGGCAAACTTTTAACCTTCCTAACACACAATTTACTAAATTTACCTAATCTGCGGTAAATTCAAATCTACCAGCGCTACATACTCCCCCCACTACAATAGACGTTGTCCCCAACGTCTGTCCCAACACAGTAACAGTAACTCTCAAGCCTGAGAGTAAGCATTTGAGTTTCTCATAACTTTAGATAGAGAGAAAGGACAGTTTAAAGACATTATGAGACTTATATCTTATAAAACATTATGTTCACAGCCGCATACAAAACCACAATATAATTTTACACAACCTCACTAACTAACTAGCTGAAAAGCCTCCCAGCTATACATATGATCCAATGATCCCTGAAAAAAAGTACACTTATATACATCCTGCGCAACACCAGGAGCAAAGCCTCATTTAAAATGAGACTCTCTTCCTATGATTTATATTAGAAAAAATATATAGTTTTGGAGTCCATCCCTGCATAAGAACTTTTCTTATAAAAGAAATCCGGCTAGCAAACAGAAGTCCTTGGATTTAAACACAGAACAGGATCTGTAGATCTTGACCACGCAGATCTCTATACCCTCTCGCTATCTAACTAGGTAACTTCAAAGTGATAGTGTCCATAATTACCAGTAAAACCGAGGATCTGGTAAAGTCACATATTTTCCTTCTTTATCTACAGTGGTAATAAAATATACAACATTGTCCTTTCCCGGTCTGCAGATTACCACTTTATCAGCATAGATATGCCGACCATAGTTCCAATGTACAAAGCATCCGTTAAAACGTTCATCCATCCGGACAGAACATCCAGTCTTTCTAAAGGGCTTAGGCACAGACAAGTAGTCCCAAACAGCGTCACTGTACCAAAGCTCCCGATTAGCTTCAATCCCCCGCATGACATCCTGGGGCACATAGGGGAACTCTAATCCATACTCTGCGGCCACACGCGTGTTTAACATCCTTTGCCAGCGAGCAAGTTTTGGCAAAGATCTGTCTCTCCCCACATCAGGCGGTACACAGGAATCCAATGACCTTTTCACCATAGACCCAGCCGGTGTCTGTAGCGAATCAATAACTTTTGACAAAGTCCCAGCAACAGCACTGTGCGTCTCCACACAGAGTGGCGTCTTCACGGAACTCATGGCAGTCCATTTAGGAAGGGTCATTGTGGAGGCAACATCCTCGCCTTGTGACCACAATAGCTCTTGCGACATGGTTTCAAACAAGTCATCATCCCCGGAAAGATCCGACATGGATTCTATTTACGAGTATTTCAATTCTTCCGCTGACAAATACTTATTTACAGTCCCCAACAGTGGCTTACCCGTTCCAGGCGTAGACTCTGGTAGCTCCGGCTCAGGTAACCTCTGGGGCAGGCCTCGACCAGGGCCGCGAGAAGCCTTCACATAGCCCACCTTCTTCTGAGCAGGCACCACAGGAGTAGGTGTAGTGGACTCAGGAATCAAAGTAATGTCCCCTGATGAGACGGCAGCAGCAGGGACTCTTTCTGAAACATTGTCGGTAGCAACAGGCAAAGTGGCGGCCCGTCGCTCTCTCTCTGTAGCGGAAGCAGCTTCCACTGTAGCGATACCTGTCACCCAATCCATCCGATAGGCACGGGGTGGCATAGTAGGTGGCTCCACCACTAACAAGTACTCTCCACACTGCGGACATCAGCCGAATGGACGAAGATGTACGGCCAATCTTCCACATCAATGGCAGGTCATGCCCAGTCCCTCAACATCTCCTGAGGTATACAGGACAAACTTCTCCTGCGGCTTCATTCGGACTCCAGTATCCGTGAGCAGAGTTACAGATTGCACAGTTTCATCACGGCAGGGAACACTCTGGGTCCCACAACCGATTGCAACGCCGGAAAAGACATGGCCACACTCTGATCTTTTTAGCACGATCACGAGGCCTCTCTTCTCCACTGGCGCCAAGCACACTACACGCGTCCCACGCGGTAGCAAGTAGGGTAACTCCTCCCACTTGTTCTTTCAGTCACGTGGCTCCTGGGCCTCTTCTGGCGCCCAGCGTCTACGCACTTAAAAGCAAAGTCCCGCAGTTTAACCTTTCCTCTTCCTGGAAAATTTTTTCTCAAAGTCCAGCTTTCTCTGTAAACTCCCGGTAAAACACTCCACTGGGTTGCAACAATTGTCGGTCAACAAATCCCGGACGAGCCCCCACATGTAGCACTAACTCACAATGGAGCTGCTAGTTTAAGCGGGTCTGTTACCTTCACCTTGCTTCCCTCTGTTTCACCGGCACCGGGTCTAGGGCTCCGTTAAGTTTACTTTTGGACGACACATGCACCAGCACTGGAGTACGTTTTCAATGCTTTATTGAACAGACAAACTTTAGGAAGTAGCAGGAAAGAGGCGAAAAAGGAAACTTTCAGGAGAAACTCAAATATTTTTCTTATAGAATCATAGCGGCAAATGTTCTGGTAGAATTCAGATAATTAGGTGGAATGCGCTCCCCTTGTGGGACACACTCCTTGCTCGTCTGGATAGGCCTCTCTCACCGGTCTAGCAGCCAGCACGCAGCACGAATCGAAAGTCTCTGCCACAGACTTGTTTGGGGGATAAATCCGTACGATCCTCTGCCACAGGATGTATCAGATTTTTCTGCAGTGAAAGTCAGTCACAGTGCCTGAAACTTTAAGTCGAACCGGCAACACTATGCTGTATAGTTACTTCTTTTGGATACGTCCTTCAGCCGAGTCACCGGGCCCCTCTATAGACCAGCATGCTGCGTGATCTCTCCAAGACTGGTCCTCCCCTGGGATCTCCTCGGCCGTCCAGCTTCGCCACACAGGACCGACAGCTCAGGACCATTCCTCGGCCGCGGTGGTAGGCCCCAGACAAGCCTCTGGACCCACCCCTGCGACGCAGCATCGTGGGCCTCCCGATCGGAGGACCACGAGGTAGCTCCTTAACGCATACCTGTCGGCCAGGAGGGCCAGCAGGTGGCTGTAAAACGACCCTAAAACATGGCGTCTGTCCCATAAATACCCTCTTCCCAGAATGCAACTCGGAGGACCACCTCCACCGAGCTTGTCTCCGAGACAGAGGAGCATCTATACACTTCGACACGTTGCCTTTCCAACACTGACCAGTAGCAACAGTGACACCCACCGGTCAGCACGGAAGCACACACAACGTCAGCCAAGCTGGAACAGAGGCAAACTTTTAACCTTCCTAACACACAATTTACTAAATTTACCTAATCTGCGGTAGATTGTAAATCTACCAGCACTACACCTATTTTTAGGGACTGTGACAAATTTGTAGAGGCCAATCTGCTGACAGCCTAAAGATTTACTGCTGCTCAGGAGCTCTGGGCTACAGCAAAATGGCAGCCCCCAGGAAGAAGAAACTGGAGCAATGCTGGAGGCAATTTACTGCACACACTAATTTTGGTAGCATAATTATTAATGTTTAATGTATGTTCCTTGCTAAAGAACATTATTTTTTATCAAGTTGTTATGGGTAAAGTTCCACTTTAAATGTACATTATTGTCAGAAACCATGAAATCAGACTGAGACATAAGTACAGTTAAATCACACTTGTTTAATAATAAAAGTAAAAAGAACAAACATAGTCAAAACAAAGTCGAGGTTCAGTAACCAGAACGGATAGTCAGCCAAGCCAGAAGTCAGGGATCAAAGTTGTGGAACAGCAAGCAGGATCTGGAGCCAGAAGGGATGTCAGCAAAGCCAGTCTTTAAACAGGAACACAGGAGATGTTTCTTGTGATGTTGACCAAAGTGAAGGCAGAGCTCCTCTGGACTGGACGGCTTAAGTAGGCAGGACTGATGAGCAGGATATCAACAACAGCTGAGTAACTGGGGAGAGAGATGGGAGCTGGCAATTAGCCAACAGCTGAGCGGCCACCTCAAAGAAGGAAGGGCTGAGCCCAGCCCTGACAGTACCCCCTCCTCAACGACCCTTCCCCCTCGGAGGACCACCAGGCTTGAGGGAAAAACATCTATGGAAATCACGGAGGAGGACAGGGGCATGTACTTCCGAGGATGAGACCCAAGAGCATTCCTCCGGAACCGTACCCCTTCCAATGCACCAGGTACTGTATGCGTCCACAGAACTTACGGGAGTCAACAATGGACTGTACTTCATACTCCTCATGGTTCTCAACCTGTACAGGGTGAGGACGTGGCACCAAGGTGGTAAAGCAGTTGCAGACCAAAGGTTTAATAAGGAGACATGAAATACATTCGAAATACGCATATTAGAAGGAAGGTCTAATGCGTAAGTCACTGGGTTAAACTTGCGAAGAATACAGAAAGGCCCAATGAACCGAGGTGCGAATTTCAGTGAGGGAACCTTAATTTTAGAGATTGCAAGATGACAGCCAGACCCTGTCCCCAACCTGGTAGGAAGAGGCAGGCGTCTGCGGTCAGCATGGAGTGTGTACCTATCATTAGCATGACACAAAGCCTCCTGGACTTGTGCCCAAGTGGAACGAAGTCCACGGAGATGCTCCTCTAATGCAGGAATACTCTGCAGAACAAACGAGTCAGGCAACATGAAAGGTTGGAAACCATAATTCGCCATAAACGGGGACAATCAGGAAGCAGAATTCAAGGCACTGTTGTGAGCAAACTCTGCCCATGGTAAAAGGTCTGACCAGTTGTTATGATTGTCAGAAATATAGCAACGTAGGAATTGCTCCAAGGACTGATTGGCTCGTTTTGTGGCTCCATTAGACTGTTGGTGATACGCCGAGGAAAAACCAAGCTGAATTCTCAACTGTGCACAAAAGGCTCACCAGAATCGGGACACAAACTGACTACCCCTGTCCGAGACAATCACCTTGGGTAGCCCATGTAAGCGAAAGATCTCCCGAGCATGAATGGAAGCCAGTTCCTTAGAAGTGGGCAACATCTTAAGTGGAATACAATGACACATCTTTGAGAACCGGTCAACCACTATAAGGATAACTGTGTTGCCCTGGGAGCCGGGTAACTTCACAATGAAATCCATAGACAGGTGGGTGTAGGGCCTCTCTCCATTGGGTATGGGTTGTAGGAGGCCCACTGGAAGATGTTGTGGAGTCTTACTCTGAGCACACACGGAACAGGCAGCTACGAAGGTGGTTACATCAGCACATAGACTAGGCCACCAGAATTGTTGAGAAATGGCCCAAACTAGTTCATTTTTCCCAGGGTGGCCAGCTGCCTTAGGAGAATGGTAAGTCTGGAGCACAGCAGTACAGAGATTCTCTGGGACAAAGCAGAGGTCACAAGGTTTCTCAGGAGGAGCATAGACCTGAGCAGCAAGAATTTTGTCACCCAAAGGAGAAGTAAGACTGGTGCGAACTGTAGCCAGAACACGATCAGGAGGAATCACAGGAACCGGAACCGACTCTAACTTGGAAGTGGAGGAAAATTGTCATGACAAGGCGTTAGCCCTTACATTCTTAGTAACAGGTAAGAATGAGACAATGCAATTGAAACTTGACAAGAAAAGAGCCCATCGCGCCCTTCTGGGAGAGAGGCGTTTAGCCTCAGACAAGAATGTGAGATTCTTATTGTCAGTAAGAATGAGAACCAGCACAGTGGTACCTTTGAGGAGATGTCTCCATTCTTTCAGGGCTAAAATGATCGCCAACAACTCTCTCTCACCAATCTTGTAATTGCACTCCACAAGTGACAATTTCTTGGAAAAATAGCCACAAGGATGCATAGCGCTCTCAGAGCTAGGACTTTGAGACACCAGTCTCAGAAGCATCAACCTCAAGGATAAAAGGTAACATAGGATCAGGATGTGCCAACACAGGAGCAGAAACAAAGGCAGCCTTGAGACCTCAATGGACTCCGGAGACCAGCCCTGTGGGTTATCATCCTTTCTGGTCATATCAGTCAGGGGCTTGACCAGAAACAAGAAGTTACCAATAAACTTCTGATAATAGTTGGCAAAGCCCAGGAAACGCTGCAGAGGACATAAACCCACGGGTCGGGGCCACTGTAGGACTGCCAAAAGTTTCTCTGGGTCCATCAAAAAAACAGCAGAGGAAATGACAGCCCAGGAATTTAACCTGTTCACAAACTCGCAATTCTCCAGTTTACAATAGAGATTGTTCTCTCTTAGTTTCTGAAGAACGCGACAGACATCTGTGTGGTGGCTCTCCAGGGACTTGGAAAATATGAGGATATCATCGAGATAAACCACCACACATAACTGCAACAAATCTCGGAGAACATCTTTAATAAATTCCTGGAAAACTCCCAGGGCATTACAAAGGCCAAAAGGCATTACGAGTTACTCATAATGGCCTGTTCTGGTATTAAACACAGTTTTCCACTCGTCGCCCTCCTTAATCCTGACAAGATTGTATGCCCCTCTCGAATCAGGCTTCGTGAAAACCATCGCTCCCTTGAGGCGGTTAGATAACTCCCTAATCAACGGAATCGGATAGGCATTCTTTATCGTGAAAAGATTGAGACCCCTATAATCAATACAGGGTCTCAGTTCACCACTCTTCTTCTTTACAAAGAAGAAACCAGCACCAGCAGGAGATGAGTATTTGCGGATGAAACCTACTCCATGGCCTTATCCTCCAAGACCGACAAAGGGTAAACCTGGTCATGAGGGGGTATGGCACCATTTTGAAGGTCAATTGCGCAATCTTATGGCCAGTGTGGAGGCAAACTACTGGCTTGACCTTTGTCAAAGACATCGCTAAAATCCCGGTACTCCTCCTGCAGGGAGGATAGTGAAGAGGTGCACAGGACCTTGGCTACCTTCTGGAAGCATGTCTCACTGCATTGTGGTGACCAGGAGAGAACCTCAGCACGGAGCCAATCAAAAGAGGGGTTGTGCCTCTGTAACCAAGGATAACCAATAACTAGCGGAAACTTAGGTGAGGAAATAACTTGGAATTGGATTATCTCATGGTAAAGAGCCCCTACGGCCATGGACAACGGAACCGTCTCATGAGTCACATGGGCAGGCTGTAGAGGTCTCCTGTCAAGAGCCTCAATGGCAAGTGGAGTGTCACACAGCTGCAGCGGAATCAAGTGCATCAATGAACAGGCCTGCAGCCCCAGAGTCGATTAGAGCCTGTATCTTGATGGACGACTCAGCCCAAGAAAGGATGACCGAAACCAGGGGCTTATCCTTCTGGATAACTGAGGATGAAACAATGCCACCTAAGGTCTGTCCATGACAGGACCTCAAGGTTCGGGCGTTCCCTGGACGGGTAGGACAAGACTTTAAAAAGTGACCTGCCTGGCCACAATAAAGGCACAATCTCTCTCTCCTCCTAAAGGTTCTCTCATCCACAGAGAGACGCATGAAACCCAAAAGAAAGTTCTATTTGTGGGAAAAAAAGGACGTGAGTTTTGTTTCGGTGCAACGTCGCACGACCGCGCAATTGTCAGTTAAAGCGACGCAGTGCCGAATCGCAAAAAGTGCTCTGGTCAGGAAGGGGGTAAAATCTTCTGAGACTGAAACGGTTAACCACTTGCCGCAAAATCACATATCTGTACGTCATTTTGCTTCAAGTGGTTGTACCGGGGTGATGCCTGCAGCTGTTCTTTACAGCAGATGGTTAGCTTTCTTGTGATAACAATTGATGTAGCTAATTATTATTAATATACAGGATTTATATAGCGCCAACAGTTTATGCAGCACTTTATAATATAAAAGGGAGACAACACAGTTATAATACCATAAAATACAAGAGGATTAAGAGGGCCCTGCTCAGAAGAGCTTACAATCTAATAGCTAATCAGCAGCTCGATTGTTATCCCAAGCAGCGGGAGGGGACGCCCCCCCCCCCCCCTCCACCCCCTACTGCAGCTCTGTCAGGGCTTCCCCGACCCACCGGGATGCCCCAGCAACCAGCTGGCACGTCCACCGGCTGGCAGGAGACTCGGACAAAGCCATAACTGGCTTTGATCGGGTTTCAGATATAGAAACCCAGAAAGCGACGTCAGTTTACTGGAGCCTTAAAGGCACCAAATTAAAAAAAACTCAGCATTCAAAATAGCCAAACTTGGCATTTTTGAATGCTTTTAAGTGCAAAGGAAGGATTTGGGGTCTTATAGACCCCATATCCCTCCAAAAAAATACCTTACACGTGACTATTGCTATCACAAGGGGTGTTTACATTCCTTATGACAGTAATGAAAGTGATTAAAAAATTATTTAAGGAACAGTGTAAAAAAAATTAAAAATAAAAGATGAAATCGCTCTATCCCTCTGTGCTCATGTGCAGAAGCGCAAGCATAAATAAGTCGCGCCTGCAAATGTAAAAGTGTTCAAACCACACATGTGAGGTATCGGCGCTAAAATAATTCTAGCAAAAGACCTCCTCTGTAACTCCAAACTGGTAACTGTTAAAATTTTTTTAAGCGTCGCCTATGGAAATTTTTAAGTATAGTAGTTTGTAGCCATTCCATGATTGTGCGCAATTTTAAAGCGTGACATATTGGGTATCTATTTACTCAGTGTAACATCATCTTTCACATTATACAAAAAAATGGAACTAACTTTACTGTTTTATTTTGTTTTTAATTCATTTTTTTAACTGTCCTTTTTTTCGTTTGAAAGATCGCTGTGCAAATACAGTGTGCATGACATAAAATATTGCAACAACCGCCATTTTATTCTTTAGGGTCTCTGCAAAAAATACAGATTTTAACCTGTAAGCAACAAGTGTCAGAAAAAGGCCTAGTCTTATGCCCTGTACACACAGTCGGACTTTTCAGCTACAAAAGTCTGACAGCCCGTCCGACAGACTTTCGACAGACTTTCGGTGGACTTTCGACGGACTTTCGACGGACTTTCTAACGACCAAACTTGCCTACACGCGATCACACCAAAGTCCGACGGATTTGTACGTGATGACGAACACACGACTAAAATAAGGAAGTTGATAGCCAGTAGCCAATAGCTGCCCTAGCGTCGGTTTTTGTCCTTCAGACTAGCATACAGATGAGTGGATTTCTGGGTCCGGTGGAGTTACGACGTAAAGATTTGAAGCATGTTCCAAATCTAAAGTTCGTCAGATTTGCGACTGGAAAAGTCAGCTGAAGATCCGGTGAAGCCCACACACGATCAGATTGTTCACCGGATTTGGTCCGTCGGTATCCGTCAGACCAGTCCGGTCAAAAAGTCCGACCGTGTGTACGCCCCATTAAAGTGGTTAAGCAATACTGTATTCAAGGGGCAATTCTGAAATAGGACAGTTGCAATGATTTTTTTCAATGCTCAAAGTGAAACATTAAAATTGTCCAGTTTTTTCAAAAACCTCCCCAACCAACAACAGGTTATCTCTACGGCCCACAACTTGCTATTGCAGAACGCACCTTTGAATATCGGGAAGGCTTGTAAAGCATGGGAATGGGACCTACAACTTAAGCTCTCTCCTGCACAATGGGAATATCTCTGTAATAACACTCATAAGGGCTCCATCAATGTCACAATGCAACAAAACTACAAAATATTATCAAGGTGCTATCAGACCCCGGCCTTACTCCATAAATTTGGTTTGTCTCTCTCTAATCTCTACTGGTGCTGCCACAATGCAGTTGGCTCACTCCTCCACATTTGGTGGGAGTGTCTGATGCTCCAACCTTTCTGGTCAGAGGTTCATTCTACGATATGCCAGGTAATGACCTATGCCTTGGCATTATCTCCGGCACAAGTTTTTTACACCACACCTCTATATCTCACAAAATCCTATTTCAAGTCTCTAGCGATGCATATGGTTAATGCTCCTAAATTTTGCATCCCAGTACAATGGAGTACCACCCATTCCCCCACCCTGTCGGAATGGTTTAACTGTTTATTCAAAATCACTGAAATGGAAGAACTTATCTGCTTTGCAAATCCAAATTTACATCCACATGGGCCTGCTGGAGACATACCACTGCTTTCTAGGCTCCCCTGCAATACCACCTGCTTCACCTGTGTCGTGTATAAAGCACCATACTCTTTTGCGCTAATAAGCGCCCATTCAGTCTAATGGTATAATGCATCTTTAAACAACCCATGTCTCCCGCATTTCCCCAGTAAACAGACATAATCAACATCTTAGCTCCATCGTTCCTTCATCTGCCCTGCTGGGCAGAGGCTCTCGGCTTTTATTCACACACACAAAGGAAGTCACAAACAGGAAGTCACAAACAGGAAGCCCTAGCCCCAACAGCCAATCACTTCCTCCACAGGATATGACCAAACAAGGATATGACCAAACAAGGATATGACCAAACAAGGATATGAGTTTATACAACAACCAATGACTTCCGTTCCTGCTGATGGGAGACTATCTGTAGGTGTACGCCATGGCACCCCAAATATGTTGATCAGGCATACAGGGGTGACACGAGCGCACATCCGCTAAACCGATAATGTCTTTGCAGAGCGAAAACATCTCCCCAGACGAACGTCTGTGCATCGCACAGGGGCCCTTTCACGGGCAGACATATCCTCACTCTGCAAATACCTCTATCCAACCTCAGGAAGTTTTCCAATACCTAACGGATCTCAACCAGCATCAGTCTGCCCCAGTCAGCTCTTTAGAGCAGGTTGTGGGAGAACTAACACTGGGAGACACTATGACAATACATATTAAAACACGTCTTCATAAAATTTCCACAACACCTGTCCCTCAACGTACTTGAGTATTTTGACACAACCCTTTTTTAAATAAGTTACTGACTAGGAGGAGCTTGTATCGAAAGGGGTGCTCTTGGCTACTAGCGAACCCCCCGCTCCCACCCGCCACTTCTTTTATCCTTTCAGGCTTTCCTGCCTACCTGAGTCTGGGAGTACCTCATGCAAAAAAATACATAAGGTACCCCCCCAAAAAAAATACTAGACCCTTAATCCAAGCCTGCCCCTGAACTAAACCAGGCCACATGCCCTCAAGATGAATGCTAGGAGGGACCCCCCAGCAAAGTAGCAAAGCATTTTGTCCCCATGTTGATGAGGACAAGGATCTCTTCCCCACAACCCTGGCCAGTGGTTGTGGGGGTCTGCAGATCTAAGGCTCACCAAAAAAAACACACAACCAATCCCAACAGCATTGCTTGTCAAATTGACTATATAATGGAGGGAGTGGGGATAGTGGTGACATAATTGCCCATATATGGCCATATTTAGACTATAATGTAACCCGCGCCAATCTCCACCCATTAGCTTACATGGTTGAAGATTCATGGCCATATAAAATATTGGGCCAGGTGATGTGAAACACTGAACTCATGCCAACTTGTCACCCTGTCAGACCACCTTCCTATAGAGACTACAAGTAGCCATTTCAGTGTCGCCATAAGGAAACCCACTCTGAGAAATCCCATGTAGCCGTCACTGCAGTGCATGTAGACAGGGAGTGGCTGCAAACAGGCTGCAGGAGATAAGGTGGAACAAAGGCTAAAATAAGGTGAAAACATTCATTTGAAAAATGGCAATAAGTTATGATCCAGCACTGTATATACTCACAGCTTCTCCTCTTAATGTGGGGTTTATACTGTATGTACTCTAATGAAGTTGTGGTGTTTCCTGCATAGTTTACTGATATTGTGAAAGAAAAGTAGTGTACTCCGCGCCAAACAAATTACAATATGTGAAATATAACAAACTAAAAAAAACGGCTGCTCCCCTAATTAAGTAGTGATACTCAAAATGCTGATTTGGAACTTCCGGTTCCGGCGCCGCATGGAGTAGCTGCTCTTCACATCAGCTCCCGCAGCTCGACTCCAAAAACCGGCATACAAAGCCCGCGAACCCACGAATTACACCGCCACTTGCTCCACTCTATACCCGGTCACAAGATGGACCGGTTCGTCGAAAAATCTGGCCCGCGATCGTATGCGGCCACGACTGCGCGGGCGGCACAGCCGCAAATCGAGGCCCCGGCTCTGGCCTACACGGAGTCCCTCACAGAAACTGAGCCTGCATTGGAGGTAAGCGGCGCTGCGGCCCCCTCCTTACCTGCCGACACACCAGCCCAACACACAGGAACCTCCAACACTGAGATGATTGCACAGGCTGTGGCAGCTCTTCTTTCACCAATGATAACAGCTTCTGTGGAGAAGGCTGTCAGCGCAGGCATGCAACAGCTCCAGGCCCAGCTAGGGGAACATGCCTCCAGGCTGAATGAAGCTGAGCACCGCATAGCTAACATAGAGGAAGAACTATACCACTCTCAATCCACAGAGCAGGCTCAAGATAAAACGAACAAATACATTCTTGAGAAACTGGACGATTTGGAAAATAGATCCAGAAGGAGCAATCTGCGATTTGTGGGCACTCCAGAATCGCTGCAGCCTTCAGCCCTCACAGACTTATGCGCCAGGCGCATTCCCGAAGCACTAGGCCTTCCAGGCACCTGCACAGTAGAACGTGCACACCGCATGGGAACCTTTAACTCGGATCGCAAATCGCCCCGTCCCATAATCGCCAAGTACCTCAACTACTCAGACAAAGCTTTCATCTTACAGAAATTCAGGCATCTAGATCTCTTCAGATCGATGGAATGAAAATCCTGATTTTCGCGGATTACTCCATTGAGGTATCCAAGAAGAGGAAAGCCTTTCAACAAGTTTGCTCAGAGCTCCATCATCAACAAATCAAAATTTACTTTAGCTTTCCCAGCTACCCTCTGACTTAAAGCCCCGAATGGCGACCAGCTCTCCTTTCATGATCCAACCGAGGCTGAGACCTTCCTAAGATCACTATGCACGGGCCCCCACCTCAGCCCCTCTCCCAGAGCAGCTCCTGTCAACCATGCTCTAGACCAGAGGAGCCCACGCAAAGACTCTCCAAAATGGTTTAGAGCCTCTGCCCCCGACCATCATCGCTCCACACCCAGTTGAAGACCACTCTCACGGTTTCAAACTGTTTTCACTCACCATCTCGCCTCAAACGGTCATGATGGTTCAACCTTCAACGAGATGTCTCTCACTAAAATTTCAATTTCTCTCTCAAGTTTGCTCTTGCCTCGTCCCCAGGCACTTCAGCTACTGGTAGACCGAGGTGTATTCTAATGTTATACATACTGTTAACTTGTTAACTTGGTTTGTTGTTATACCTTAGGCACTGATTTTCTCCCCTGGCTCTCCTGTGTAACTTGCTCCTCCTTTCCTATGCACACCCCAAGCTGCCAGTATACATCATCCCTTTAACCATGGGTTTAAGTACAGCAGTGGGTCTTGCAATGAGAGCTGGCCTACACGGTGACTCCATGCGGAAAAAAGCAAAGTTTATCGAATATGTTTTATTGTTTCTCTTTTTTACCCCCCTCCTTCTGAACCCTTCTCTTCATTGCGCTGCCCCATCCCATGATACATACGCTCCCAGTGGTTTTACACCCACTCGTTCAGACAGCCTAAACTCCCCCATAATCCTGCCTATTCTTACAACACACCACCACATATTAACTTATGAAAATCATGTAATACCCGCACATACCCCCCCAGTGACCCCCCCAATATAAAACTGGTCTCCTGGAATGTCAAAGGGCTTTGTTCCCCTAATAAGAGAATGAAAATCCTCCGCCACCTTAAAAGACTTAAAACCGACATTGCCCTGCTCCAAGAAACCCACCTTTGCGCCTCAGACTTCCAACGCATGAAAAAATTATGGGTAGGCACGGTCCTAGGCTCAGATTCAAATGGACACAAAGCAGGAATCTTGATACTCATACACAAAAACCTCCCATGCACGGCCCTATCTGTTAAATCAGATTCACAGAGACGCCTTATCTCAGCCCACATTCAATTAGGAACCAAAGATTTGATAGTCTCCAACATTTACGCACCTAATAACCCCACTAAGCAGTTTTTTAGTGAACTTTCGACATGGCTCCTTAGTGACCCAAACCTCCCGCATATAGTCGGCGGAGACTTCAACTCCACGATTCACCTGATAGATAACAGATCCACTCCTAAATGCCCACACTTCCCCCCGGACCACGATACGCAAACTCTTCTGGCCTCCACGATAGAGTCCCTCCATTTACATGACATTTGGCGACTCAGGCACCCAGCTGACAGAGAATTTACTCTCTATTCCAACCCCCATAACGTTTTTACCAGAATTGACTATCTCTTCTGCTCAGATGACCTTATCCCACTGATATCCGACGCTGACATTCACGACATTGCCATATCTGATCATGCACCTATTTCGATCACGATTGACAACCCTGAACTACACCCGAATCCTAAAATATGGCGATTCCCATCTTACCTCCACAATAACTCTGACTTCCGACACTACATGGAAAATGCCTGGTCTGAATATACCTGAACCAATGCTGGACATTCTGACAACCCCAATCTATTTTGGGAAGCAGGCAAAGCCTTTCTCAGAGGCCGTGTAATCTCCTATGCTGCTTCTTTTAAGAGAAACGCACTCAAAAATTACAAACTAGCCAGCTCCCGACTGCACCAAGCCCAACGATCACTTTACATAAACAACTCCACTGACAATAGGAAGACATGGCAGTCAGCAAAGAAATCTTTTGACACTTGGGCCGAAACCCTGGAACTGACAAAAAAAGCATACATGGATGCTACCCTCCACAAATTTGGCAAAAAGGCAGGTAAACTCCTGGCCAAACTATGTAAGGGACCCTACCGCCCAACCTATATTACATCTCTCCGAGACTCATCGGGTAACATCAAAACCCCTCAGAAAGACATAAACGAAGCCATGCTACAATACTACTCCTCCCTTTACGCGCCAGACCCCATAGATACACTGACAATATATTATTTTCTTGAAAAGGTAACCCTCTCTCAAGTCTCTCCTTCTCAGTTAGATGCTCTAAACGCATCTCCCGCCATGAAATTTCCATTGCTATCAAAAACCAAGCTCCCTCTAAAGCCCCAGGCCCAGATGGCTTCACGGGTGAATTCTACAAGTCCTTACAATCACTCTTAGAACCCACACTTCACAAAGTCTATCATCACATATGGTCAGGGGGCTCATACCTACCCACAGGTAACCAAGTCATTATCAAATTACTGGCCAAAAAAGGTAAAGACCCTCAAGAACCAGGCTCATATAGACCTATTTCACTCCTAAACCTGGATGTCAAGTTCCTTTCCAAAATTATTGCCACTAGATTAGCCGACATCATACCCTCTCTGATACACCCTGCCCAATCAGGGTTCGTGAAAGGCAGAACTGCCACCATGAACATCAGAAAGGTGATGATGGTCCTGGAACATGCCAAATGTAATCCAGAGGGAAATTATGCTATAATTACCCTAGATGCGGAGAAAGCCTTTGATAATGTTAGTTTCGAATGGCTTTCCATGGTCATGACTAAAATGGGATTCTCAGGCCCTTTCGCCCATCTTATAAACACCATGTACACCGCTCCGGCAGCTAGACTGGTAGCGGCAGGCCTCCTCTCGGAGGATTTCCGCCTCCACAAAGGCAACCGGCAGGGTTGCCCCCTATCACCACTCCTTTTCAACATTGCTTTAGAACCCCTGTCTAGATATTTGTCCCACGTAGCCCCACTGCATGGCATTCCCGTCGGTAAACACGAGCTTCGTACCTCACTCTTCGCGGACGATGTCCTTATATTCTCAACAAACCCCTATTCTGACATGCTCACGATTAAATCAATTTTTGACCAATTTAGATCATGCTTGGACCTCGCATAAATTATAACAAAAGTGAAATCCTCCCCATAGGCACCATGTCCAACCCTTCCTGGACTCTGAATTCCATATTCTCTGTCGCACAATCCCACATCACCTACTTAGGCATAAAAATAGGAAAATTGCCCTCCTCTCTCTATCACCTTAACTATTCCCCACTACTCAAAAAAATCTCTCAAGAACTAGACAACTGGATGGATCTGCCTCTTTCGCTACTGGGAAGATGCCATCTAGGGAAAATGGTCAGTTTTGCCCGCCTACTCTACCCACTACAAACCATTCCCTTACTCTTGCATCATAAAGACACAAAAATTCTCAATAATGCCATCTCCAAATTCCTGTGGCAAAACAAGCGACCACGCATTGCATTCACAAAGTTATATCTTCCCAGGCGCGAAGGGGTATTAGTCTCCCTAATGTCAGAACCTACAATCTAGCCTGCCTCTTGAGGATAAGTTTGGACTGGGTAGCTCAAACATCTTGTTACTTCAATTTCCCCCTGGAAACTGAAATGGTTCACCCATACTCCTTGGTAGCTCTCCTTCACTGCAAGTGGAAATCCATTCGTCCGCCCTTTCAACACAACCTCCTACTCCGGGACACAGCAATTGCTTGGAGGGAAATCTGGAAAAGCCTTAAACTCTCACCTTTCATATCTAGCCACCTTCTAATACAAGGAAACCTGTGTTTTCCCCCAGGTCTGGAACTCCAGCCGTATGCCACCTGGCAGCAGAAAGGCCTCACCAACTTTTCCTCACTTTGTGACTTAGAGTCTGGTCGCCCCATCCCTTTCCAGTCCTTAGCTGAGAAGTTCCAACTTCCCCAGTCACACATCTTCCACTATGGTCAATGCATCAGCTTTCTGAAAAATGCTTGCAGAGAGGATCACAAAAGATTCAAGCCGTCTTTCTTGGACTCTCTTCTCTCAAAGGGCTCTTACAAAATTTCAGACATATACCAGCCTCTTCTCCTGAAAGTCATTCCTTCTCTAGAGTCCTCATCAGCAGCCAACTGGGCAAAAGACTTCCCAGACACCGATCTAGTAAATAAACTTCTTCAAGGTCTCAACACCATTCACAAACTGGTGCCCAACGAATCTTGGAGGGAAACCCAACTGAAGATTGTCCATCGGGCTCATATACCTTTCCTCTCTAACAAACAAGCGCAAACCGCCCCCATATTTCCCTTATGTCAACACCCCAGGCCTTCACTGACCCATCGCTTCTGGTCATGTACTTACATCTCCGCCTTCTGGGACCAAGTCCTATCATACATATTTAAGGTGACCCTGCTGAAATTACCTAAAGACCCCCTACTTCTCATCTTCGGTCACAGGGACCCCCAGCTACTACCTTGGTCACCCAACTCTACCCCCTCTTGCAAAGATTGGACCCTGATATGCCTCCACTTGGTGCTAGGAACCCCAAATTTGGTGTGTAAACCCAGTGGAACTAGCACTACAACACCTATGGTGCTAGGGGTTCCTAGCACCAAGTCGCCCTGAGATACGGGGCCCCAAAGTCGGTTCGGAAAATGTCATTCTCTGCTGCAGAAAAGTGCTTGACTCGAGTATAAGCCGAGGGGGGCATTTTCAGCAAAAAAAATGTACTGAAAAACTCGGCTTATACTCGAGTATATACGGTATGTATTTTTTTAATCTTTAAAATAAACAGGATTACACTATTTGTCCTTATTATCCTTAATTTATCCTTATTATCTTTGCACATATTCCATCTATGATCTCTGCAGAGTAGGGGTTTCTCTGCTGCAGAAAAGTGCTTGACATTTTCCAAACCGAATTTGGGGCCCCATATCTCGGAGCCACTTGGTGATAGAAACCCCAGCTTTGGATATGTTATAGTGCTAGTTCCACTGGGTTTTCACATGCAAATTTGGGGTTCCTAGCACCAAGAGGCCCCGAGATACAGGGCTCCAAATTTGGTCAACTGTGTTCATCTGCAGCAATGTCATTTCGGGACCCTTTGGCTGCAGCTAGGGGGGCATCTAGGAACCCTTAACTACCAAGTTTGAAGTTCGGGGGACCTATGGCTGCAAATGGGCACAGTGAGGCTGCAAATGGGCATTGTTGACCCTCTTTTCCACTTACAGTAGCTGCACATTTCTCCCCCTAGGCTTATACTCGAGTCAATAAGTTTTCCCAGTTTTTTGTGGTAAAATTAGGTGCCTCGGCTTAGATTCAGGTCGGCTTATACTCGAGTATATATGGTATGCCAAATGGCTGCTTACATGAAGATGTGCCTTAGCCCTGCACTGGGCTGCAGGTGTGACTGTTGTCGGAAGGTGCCTCCCGGCTAGCCCCCGTAGCTGGCATGCGTTCCCCCGTCCTACACGGAATGACCAAAGGGACCGGAAGTGCGTGAAGTAACGTGACCAAGTTCCGCCTCGGCGTAAGTTTTGTTATTACGTCATCGGTAAGCAATTTCTTTTGTGGTTTAATTGGGACATTTTATTCCTTCGCACGCCTTATTTCTGTTTTTTATATAGCCAGTACCACATACAGTATTTATATCACTTGTGTATATTCACCTATGGCACATTGCACTTTATCTGTATATACAAATGTTTATTGTTTGAGTACAATCCACCAATTAATTTTGTTTGCTTAGTTAATCATTGTTACAGAGCACCCTCTACACCCTATCAAGTCATAGTTTACTGATAGGTTGGTCTTGTTACTCTGAATTGTTCTTTTATAAAGTGGTCCTGTTTGTATTTGGATACAGAACCTTGCAGTACTTTTGTAACTCCATGATGCATAAAACAAAGCCAGGTGATTACCAAAGCATAGGGCAGTGATGGAGAACCTTGGCACCCCAGATGCTTTGGAACTACATTTCCCATGATGCTCATGCACTCTGCATTGTAGTTGAGCATCATGGGAAATGTTGTTCCAAAACATCTGGGGTGCCAAGGTTCACCATCACTGGCATAGGTAATACAATGATCACATGAACAGGAAGCACCCCGATGGTTAGTCTGCCCACCAGTGAAAGCACAGGTACTTATGCACGCTGCTCAAGATTTGACACCAATTAATATTCCCTCTGCACCGATTGTAGATGCCAACAGATTAATCCATAATGAATGCTTCATGCTTATTTATTTTTTTAAAGGAAACTTCAGGCCTTTAAATGGGCCAATGAAGAGGGATTGGAAATTTGATGATTATATGACTACGCTGGAAGATACGGAACTGAATCCGAACTATACAGACCTCACCGTTCCTGTAGTAGTCTATACGTGAGTTCTTTGTGTCTATTTCAAAGAGCACTAACCTTCTGTACATACCCAACCATGGGGTCCATTTACTAAAAGTTCAGAGAGTGTTCTCTTATTAGTGAATAAGGTGAAGCCGAGGTCACTTCAATCACCCAATCATGAACATGGTAAAATATGTTTTTTTTTTATTTCCCTACCATGTGATTGGGTATTTCACGCGAAGACAGCTACATCTTATCTTATCTACATCTTACTCAGCTAAATGTTTTACCTTCACTGCCACGACACATTGTGTGCACCAGCCCTACCTTAAGAAAGAGACTACATCAAAAAAAGATTAAAAAAAGCATGGGCGGAAGTATTTAATATACATGCAGGAGTAAAAGTACTGTACAGAGTGAAGGGGTCAGGAGTATGCAATGTACAGAGTGCATGGGTCAGGTGTGTGTAACTTTCTTAGCGCCGGGGTCAGGAGTAAAATTATTGTGCAGAGTGAAGGGGTAAAAGAGTATTCAACATACTGTACTTAGTGCAAGGGTCAGGTGTGTGTAATGTACATAGTGTTGAGGTCATGCATACTGGAGTAAAAGTACTGTGCAGAGCGAAGAGGTCGGGAGTATGCAACGTACAGAGTGCAGGGGTCAGGTGTATGTAATGTACTTAGTGCTGGGGTCAGGAGTAGAAGAATTGTACAGCGTGAAGGGGTCAGGAGTATGCAACTTACAAAGTGCAGGGTCTGGAGTGTGTATCAGACTTAGTACTGGGGTCAGAAGTAAAAGTATTGTACAGAGTGACGGGGTCAGAAGTATGCAATGTACAGATTGCAGGGGTCAGACATGTGTAATATACTTACTGCTGGAGTAAGCTCACTGATGTTAGTTGATGAGGCTGCACTGATGGGCATTGATAAGGCTGCACTGATGAGCACTGATGAAGTGGCACTGGTGGGCACAGTTGAGGAGGCACTGATAACGCTGCACTGATAGGTGGCACTAATGGGCACTGATAGGTGGCACTGAAGAGCACTGAGAGGTTGCACTGATAAGCAGCACTGATAGGTGGCACTGATGGGTGGAATAAAAAGCAGCACTGATGAGCACTGGTAGGCTGCAATGATCAGCAGCACTGATAGGTGATGCTGAGGATGATGCACTGATTGGCAGCAATGATGTGCACTGATAGGCTGCACTGATGGGCACTGATGAGGCGACACTGATAGGTGGCACTGATGGGCACTGATGAGGCTGCACAGATAGGTGGCACTAATGGGCACTGATAGGTGGCACTGAAGAGCACTGAGAGGTGGCACTGATAAGCAGCACTGATAGGCAGCACTGATAGACAGCACTGATAGGTGACACTGAGGATGAGACACTGATTGGCAGCACTGATGGGCACTGATAGGTGGCACTGGTGGGCACTAACTAGCAGCCCTGATGGGCACTGACTTGCAGTGGCACTGAATGTTTTGCTAATATTTAACCCCTTTACACCAGCCTAAAACATACATGCAACCTCATGGAAGTGGGTTTTTTGCCGTGTGGTATATAAATATATGCATATCTGCCTTTGTGCTGGGATCGTGCCGAATAGCGCTTTTCCAGCACAGAGACCAGGGTCTCACCGAGAGCCCTGGGTCTCGTACTAACAATCAGGACCCAGAACTCCCGATTCCAGGTTGAGTGATCACTGTGGTAGCATCTGATTGGCTATCAATGATCAGTCACTGTGAAGCCCACCCATGTGTTTTTCTCTCTCTGTAAATGGAGAAGAAATATACATTGTATCTTTGTCTCTTCTTGCAGAGAGAGAAAAAAAAAGTGTCTGTAAAAAAATAAATAAATAAAATAATAATAATAAAAAAGAAAAGAACAAAAGAAAGAAAAATTACCTAGATCAAGGTTTGATCTAGGTCAGTGCCAGGGTTATTGTTTGTAAGGGTCAAAGGTCAGAGTCAGTATATTTTGGGCAGGATTTAAAAAAAATGTATTTATAAATAGTATCAGTGTCAGTGTGTTTTAGGTAGGACAAAAACAAAATGTGCACTATTGTTTCTGGGCTGTACTACGAGTACAAAAACAAAAACTAACATACACATATGTACTGTATGTGCGATCGTCAGGAGAAGGAGAATTTATTTTTGGTGGTTCTTTGGTGGTAGGTTATGGTAAAAACAAGAAATATACAGCTAAATTAAAAAAAATAAAGATTGTTTTACTATTTTGGGCCAGATTTCCTTTTGATAATAAAAACAAATTAGGAGATATGCATTACCATTTACCACCAAATGAAAGCCCAATTTGTCCTGAAAAAAACAACGTATAATTTACAAATTGATGTGGTGGTATGTACGGTTTTACTAACACATGTCAAAGTTGCAAAATTGTGCTTAGACATTAAGATTTGTTTTACCTTTAAAGGGTAATTCCACTTTCAAGGGGAAAAAAAATTGCAAATAAAGAAAAAATAATATAGCGAATATAATTGCTGCACTAATCATTTTGTATTAGAATGTTATTAAAAATTACCTTTCCTTTTCAATCAATGCAGCCAATGTAATTTTCTTGAGAATGCACTGCGATATGGCTACCTGGAGTTGTTGAGTTGTTCTGTACACAGAATGTGTACTGACCACTCCCCAGAAACATCATTTCCTGCTTGCGTGATTGGCTCACCAATTTTCTGCACTAAGATACAAGTCAGATTTCAGGCATCCCCTGCAACAAAAATTTCATTTTTTGAGCGATACTTTTAATAAGAACACGTCTAAAGGGATGCAGGCCCAGCAGATTTCCTCATTAGTGCTCTGCACCTGCACACCTGACAGTTAATTCTGAAACCACTCCCATTAGACCCACTCAGAACAGAGGCACAGACAAACACACATGGATAACTTCAGAATAACAAAAGGTAGGGATCTGCAACAAAGGTTGTTATAATCCTTGCAATGTACATCGATCACCCAGAGGGGAATGTTTTTTATTTTCTCAACAAAGGTGGAGTTATGCTTCAAGTATGAAGGAGTTAAGCTTTGTGCTTCTCCTCCTGCTGCGCTAGGCAGTGGCCTATAATTGAAGACAAACACAAGAGGGTGCCATCATCTAAGTGTTAACCATTTAAAACAGTCTACACGTAGATGGTGGCGCCCTCTTGTGTTTGTCTTCTGGTATGTGCATTAGAAAATTCAAGACCTGGTTATAGGAGTAGTAACCATCCCCTGCAACAACTACTGTTGAACTACTTGCTACCATTTATCTAAGACTTAACCCCTATTATTACTGGGGGGGTCTGTCAGTGCAGTTGTTGTGTATCTGTGTTCAGTGGCCTATAATTGCCTTTATAGATGCCCTGGTCATGTAATAGTGTTTTTGTATGTTTATCAGTAGCACACTACATCATTCAAACATCTATCCATGTGTGGATATTCTGAGCCATTTACATCATTTTTGCTTTTTTTTTTTTTTATTTACAGCACTCGTTTGCATTTTGGCCCTGAGCAGGAGGAGATTCAAACATTTCTGAGGGCGTGCAAGTTGTTGACAGGTGAGATTTCCGCAAGAAATCCTGGCAGGAGGGTCTAATATATAAATTACTAAATGATCAATCCACTTAGCTAAAAAAATTGAATTTGCCATAATGACGGTTATTTTCAGTAAAAGGGGCGTCACGAGCTGAAAATGACTGTCAAAGGGATGAAAATAAATACATTATTATGGCGGGGGGAGGGGTAAACTGCTTCCATTCTGACCTTTAGGATACATGAAAAATGACAGAATTGTGCATTGATGGGGGGTTACTGAAAACTCAAATACAGTATTTATATTCAGTAATAAAATAGCCAACAACTTGTATCATGGGGTGTATGGTACTTTCCCAGCACCAAATATAATAATAAAAAGGAAAATATAAAATAGTTTATTACATCTTTATTAGAAAACATAAAACCATATCTTAGACCAGTAGTCTCCATACTGTGGCCCAGGGGCCGGATGCAGCCCTTTTCTTTCTTTTATAAAAAAGGAAAAATGGGGATATGGCGCTACCCTGTAGTGACGCAATTTATACGTTTAAATTAAAAATTTAAAAAATGGAAAATAAACAGGTAGTACACAACCCAGTGCGTCAGAGGATGTTATCAAAGACCGTCTGAGGACGTTATCAAAGACCGTCTTTGATAATGTCCTCTGACGAAATGCGTAAGGCAGAGTCACGCTCACACGTCACACCCGGAAGTTCTGGCTGGAACGCAAGTTGGGACGCACGCTTTAGGACTGATTTCCTGGTCTTATCCTTGCTTACGGCCGTGCTGCACTGGGTCTGCTGTTTTATCATTTTATGGATTACAGTTTTTAAATAAATTGAGCTTACTTCACCACGGGAGTCCCCTGTTTCTTTTTGTCTGGAGGAGAGGACTGATTGGTGGTGCTAGGATACGGAGGGTTTCCAGGTCTGGAGCGTATGCCGGGAGCTCTGAATCGGATCGCTGGTGCGAGCTTGCGGAGGAGCGGAGTACAAGGCGGGACATCCAAGGGGACATCCATCCAAAGCCACCCACTCTATGCCTATTACCCCTGTTGGGGTGACTACTTCTGGTGAGTGGGGAAGCATTGAGGGAGCACCTGGAGTCACCAGGTTCTATGAGCACAGAAGTCACCGTTTTTTTATCATTTATCTTTTCTCTGGATTGCACATGCTGGGAAGATACCCTTGTAATCCCGGCTTGGACTTTTTAATATACTTTATATGAGCTAATTAATGTTTCAACCATATAATTGTATACATACACATATTTTTTTGGCATAAGTTCAGTATTTGAAATCATACAATACAGCGCTCGCAAATATAATCTGTGATCTCAAAATATAAGAAAGAAATATGTTGCAGCTGCAGAGTGAAAGTGCTGTACTTTTAGTATTATATAACCAAGTGAACTGCGCTAGCAACTGTGAAAAAACTAAACATATGCAAAAACTCAAAAAATATATATATAGTGACACATTGATAGTGCATAGAAATTGGGCATACACCCTGCAAACCTAGCCCAACAATTAATGGGAATATGCTGGGCTATACTACCAGAAACCCTACATATGCATGTGAAAAATCAATTAATGTGCATAATAAATAACAGAAATAAGCTAAAAACAATCCGCTCCAGGAATTGTAGATTAATGCAAACATAAAATGTCAATAATAGGAAGAACGTGGCTGATGGTAAAGACCCCCTTCATAGGAAGACAATGAGCAGGCTTCCAGCTCTCACATCCTTAGAAACAAACAGGGCTGATAATGTAACGAAGCAAAGATTGCTTGGAGGGGACCACAACACACGTTCCACCGGAGGAGAAAAAAGAAAAGCATATAGCATAAAACCCTATGTCACCAAGGGTCACCTGCGCAAAAATGCGCTACTCACGAGACCGGTAGAAAAAACAGGCATTCAGATGTTATGGTCGGTTCGCCGCTCTCCGGCGTGCGTTCCACCGCCAAGGAAGTGATGTCACTGGTATCAGATCAGATGGACGTGAACAGGATGTTGCGTCGACGCGTTTCGCCCCTCCCCCAGGGCGTTATCAAAGACTCATCATCCTGCTCACGTAGAGACACATTTATATTCTGCTTAAAAGAGTGACAGCCCTTTACGGCCAATGGGTGAGAGGCACCCATTCCTTCCTCCATCATCATATCCCGTTTGTAAACAAAAGCTTTATTCAGTGGTCGGAGACAAAAACACCTCCAGTGAACAGATAGACATTTGTAACATCTCCATAGGAAAACAATTTTATATACTCACTATCTTCCACAAAACAAAAACAAATGCTGACATCAGGACATTTATATAAATGGAGGAATTCTATACAATATATTGAATATCTGAATCTCTAATGATAAAACAATTCTTTAATAATACCTAAAAATATATTGAAATAAAAATATGTGTGCAAACACATATATAAATGAAAATAATAATTAATGAATAATCACAAATTTAACTCAATAATTAATTATGAGAACAGAAACAAATGATAAAATTCATGACGGATAATATTTGATAGCGGTAAAACAAAATAAATTTTTTTGGCTCTATACTTATTTATAAAGATAAATAATATTCATAATTGATGGTATTTGATGCCAATAAAATAGAAAAATATTAAACAACTATTCAAATACAAAAATAGGTGGTATATATATAAAAACAAAAATATATTCAAAATATTAAAAATATAAAATAAAATTTTTTAATGGAAATATAAAAAATATATTTAAACTACCAATTAGATAAAAAACAATTCAGATCTAGCTCGATATTCAGGCCCAGGGGGCTCAATGTACGTAATCTATGTATCCACTGGGTTTCATTTTGTGAGATATTTTGTTTGAGATTAGAACCTCGCCAGTAGGGATGAGCCGAACACCCCCCGGTTCGGTTCGCACCAGAACCCGCGAACGGACCGAAAGTTCGCACGAACGTTAGAACCCCATTGACGTCTATGGGACTCGAACGTTCGAAATCAAAAGTGCTCATTTTAAAGGCTAATTTGCATGGTATTGTCCTAAAAAGGGTTTGGGGACCCGGGTCCTACCCCAGGGGACATGTATCAATGCAAAAAAAACTTTTAAAAACGGCCGTTTTTTCGGGAGCAGTGATTTTAATGATGCTTAAAGTAAAAAAAAAAAAGTGAAATATTCCTTTAAATATCGTACCTGGGGGGTGTCTATAGTATGCCTGTAAAGTGACGCGTGTTTCCCATGTTTAGAACAGTCCCTGCACCAAATGTCATTTTTAAAGGAAAAAATCTCATTTAAAACTGCTTGCGGGTTTAATGTCATGTCGGGTCATGGCAATATGGATGAAAATCAGTGAGACAAACGGCATGGGTACCCCCCAGTCCATTACCAGGCCCTTTGGGTCTTGTATGGATATTAAGGGGAACCCCGCACCCAAATTAAAATAAGGAAAGGTGTGGGGCCACCAGGCCCTATATACTCTGAACAGCAGTATACAGGCGGTGCAAACAAGACAGGGACTGTAGGTTTGTTGTTAAGTAGAATCTGTTTGTAATTTTGAACATTTTTAACGTGTTTAGCTCCAGCCAAAAAATCTTTTCTAAGCTTTTTGGAAAACATAGGGAAGGGTTATCACCCCTGTGACATTTGTTTTGCTGTCTTTCCTCCTCTTCAGAAGATTTCACCTCACTTTTTTGTCCCAATGAAAAATGTTTTTTGAAAATTTGGGTTTTTTTGTGGAACAAGGATTGGAAAGCATCAGTGGAAAGGAGAAATTGTTTTCCCATATTAACTCTTACAGGAGAGAATTTCCCTTCCTAGGGGTAGATTTCATCTCACTTCCTGTTGTCTCCTTCCGTTTGCAAGTAGGAGTCGTTTGTAAGTTAGATGTTTGAAAGTAGGGTCCTGCCCTATATACTCAGCAGAAATTTGGGCCTTAGGTGTTGCTGTGGCCACAACACTGTAAGCCCTCACAGGGCCCTGCTGTGAAATATTAGATCAAGAATTGTAATTACATGCCCCTGTTGAACAGGAGCTGAAAAATTAGGCCTTAGGCACTGGTGCTGGTGCCACAACACTGCAACCCCTCACAGACACTCTAGTTGGAACGCAGGAACGAGCCCTGCTGCAAATTATTGCTTCAAAAATTGTAATTACACGCCCCTGTTAGACAGGGGCAGAAAAATTGGGCCTTAGGCACTGGTGCTGGTGCCACAACACTGCAACCCCTCACAGACACTCTAGTTGGAACGCAGGAACGAGCCCTGCTGCAAAGTATTGCATCAAAAATTGTAATTACACGCCCCTGTTAGACAGGGGCAGAAAAATTGGGCCTTAGGCACTGGTGCTGGTGCCACAACACTGCAACCCCTCACAGACACTCTAGTTGGAACGCAGGAACGAGCCCTGCTGCAAAGTATTGCATCAAAAATTGTAATTACACGCCCCTGTTAGACAGGGGCAGAAAAATTGGGCCCTAGGCACTGGTGCTGGTGCCACAACACTGCAACCCCTCACAGACACTCTAGTTGGAATGCAGGAACGAGCCCTGCTGCAAAGTATTACATCAAAAATTGTAATTACACGCCCCTGTTAAACAGGGGCTGAAAAATTGTGCCTTAGGCACTGGTGGTGGCGCCCAGAACCAAAAATGTTCTTACAAGCTATCAGCGTGATGATTGAGGAGGAAGAGGATAATTACTCAGGGATAGTCACTCAGCATCAGCATAGGCAGTCTTTGAAGGGATCTGAGATTTCAAAAAAAATTATTCGGTTACATCAGCATCAGGTGCTTGGTAGCTGGTGGTGATCCAAGACTCATTCATTTTTATGAAGGTCAGCCGATCGACCGAGTCGGTGGACAGACGCACCCTGTGATCGGTTACCACGCCTCCAGCAGCACTGAATGTGCGTTCCGAAAGAACGCTGGATGCAGGACAGGCCAGTAGCTCAATTGCATACTGTGCAAGCTCTGGCCAGTGATCCATCCTCAAGACCCAGTAACCCAGAGGATTTTCGGTGGGAAAGGTGTCCAAGTCTGATCTTGCCCCTAGGTATTCCTGCACCATGTAAAACAGACGCTGGCGATGGTTGCTGGAACCGATCATACCTTGGGGCTGCGGACCAAAAAATTGTCTGAACGCATCGGTCAGACGGCCACCTTCTCCACCGCTCCTTCTTTGACTGACCGAAGCCTCAGCAACACGTTGTCCAGAAACAGGAGTTTGTAACCTCCCAGTCTCTGGGAACGCGTTGCACAGACCTTTCTGCAAGGCCTCCCGAAGATGTTTCATCCTCTGCTCCCTCTGCGATGGCAAGATAAGGTCCGCAACCTTACCCTTGTAACGTGGATCAAGGAGGGTTGCCAGCCAGTATTGGTCCTTCTCCTTGATACCACGAATACGAGGATCCTTACGCAGGCTTTGCAGGATCAGGGAGGCCATGCAGCGTAGGTTTGCTGAGGCATTCGGTCCGGAGTCCTCTGGGTCACTAAGAACGACATGGTCCGCAGCCACCTCCTCCCAGCCACGTACAAGTCCATGTGTTTCTTGGGACTGATCCCTTAAAGACTGCTGCTGATGCTGAGTGCCAGGCTCCACCTCCATACTGACACAATCTTCCTCCTCCTCCTCTTCCTCCTCGTCCTCTTCCTGTGTGATCGGCGGGCACGCAGGAACACTGTCTGGATAAAGGGGGCCTTGAGAGCTAAGGAAGTCCTCCTCTTCCTGCCTCTGTTCTGCCTCAAGTGCCCTGTCCATTATTCCACGCAGCGTGTGCTCCAACAGGTGGACAAGGGGGACAGTGTCACTGATGCATGCACTGTCACTGCTCACCATCCTCGTGGCCTCCTCGAATGGTGACAGGACAGTGCATGCATCCCTGATCATGGCCCACTGGCGTGGGGAAAAAAAACCAAGCTCCCCTGACCCTGTCCTGGTGCCATAGTCGCACAGGTACTCATTGATGGCCCTCTGCTGCGTGTGCAGCCGCTGCAGCATGGCCAACGTTGAGTTCCACCTGGTGGGCATGTCACAGATTAGGCGGTTCTTGGGCAGGTTAAACTCCTTTTGGAGGTCCGTCAGCCGAGCACTGGCATTATATGACCGGCGGAAATGCACACAGACTTTCCTGGCCTGCCTCAGGACATCCTGTAAGCCCGGGTACCTGCCCAAGAACCGCTGCACCACCAAGTTAAGGACGTGAGCCAAACAGGGCACATGGGTCATTTGTCCCTGTCGGAGGGCAGAGAGGAGGTTGGTGCCATTGTCGCAAACCACCATTCCTGCCTTAAGTTGGCGTGGCGTCAACCACCTCTGAACCTGCCCCTGCAGAGCTGACAGAACCTCTGCCCCAGTGTGGCTCCTGTCCCCCAAGCACACCAGCTCAAGCACCGCATGGCATCTTTTGGCCTGCGTACTTGCGTAGCCCCTTGAACGCCTACGGAGCACCGCTGGTTCCGAGGAAGAGGCCATGGAGGAAGAAGAAGAGGAGGGGGTGGAGGAGAGAGGTGTGTCACAATCAGCATTTTGGAGGCGTGGTGGCAGAACAACCTCCAACACTACTGCACCTTGTCCTGCATCCTTCCCAGCTGCCAGCAGAGTCACCCAATGCGCCGTGAAACTTAGGTAACGTCCCTGTCCATGCCTGCTGGACCATGAGTCAGCGGTAATATGCACCTTACCGCTGACCGCCCTGTCCAGCGAGGCATGGACATTGCCTTCCACATGCCGGTAGAGAGCCGGAATCGCCTTCCGTGAGAAAAAGTGGCGTTTGGGTACCTGCCACTGAGGAACCGCACATTCCACAAACTCACGGAAGGGGGCAGAGTCTACCAACTGAAAAGGCAGCAGTTGAAGTGCTAGCAATTTTGCCAAGCTAGCATTCAACCGCTGGGCATGTGGATGGCTGGGAGCAAACTTCTTTCGGCGGTGCAGCAGCTGGGGCAGGGAAATTTGCCTGGTACAATCTGACGTCGGTGTACCAAAAGCAGATTGCCCACAAGTACTTGGCTGTGACACACCTAATTCTACACCTTCATTCCTCTCACTGCAGGTCTCAGAGAGGACTGAAGGTCTAGTGGGGTTGGAAATCTCAGCTGATGAGGAGCAAGGAGAGATCCTCTTTGTTCTTTGGTGTGGGTCTTTTAGATACGCTTGCCAACGAACTGCATGGCAGGTCAACATATGTCTGGTCAAGCATGTGGTACCCAAGCGGGAGATATTTTGGCCACGCGAGATACGCTTGAGACATATGTTGCAAATAGCAGCGGTGCGATCTGATGCACTCGTCTCAAAAAAGGCCCACACCAAAGAACTTTTTGAATAACGCGCAGAGACTGCAGCGCCCTGCACATGTGGAGCTTTGGGGTGTGATGCAGTCAATGTGTTGCCCTTAGGCTGGCCCCTGGAGGGCATCCTGCCTCGTTGGTGATGTGCTGCCGCCTCCTCCTCCTCCTCCTCCTCCTCCTCCTCCTCCTCCTCCTCTCTCCTATCAGGCACCCACGTTGAGTCAGTGACCTCATCATCCCCTCCCTCCTCATCACTGGAGCAAACCTGGCAGTATGCTGCAGCAGGGGGAGCATGACTGCCAGATTGCTGTCCTTCTTGGGCACCCCCTCTGTCCGCGCTCATGTTACTGCCTTCATCGAGCTCAGTATCGTCATCAGAGCCTTCCAAACGCTGGGCATCCTCCTGGAGCATGTACCCAACACTGTGGTCAAACAGTTCGAGGGAATCCTCATGAGGACATGGTGGAGCTAGGGAAGGAGTCACTGATGACATTGAGCTGAGGGAAGAGGCCGCTGCTTTGCCAGACAAAGCACCCTGGGCATGGGTGAGAGAGGATGAGGAGGATGAGGACGGCTTGGTCATCCACTCGACCAAGTCTTCCGCATGTTGCGGCTCAACATGGCCAGCTGCCGAAAAAAAGGCCAAGCGTGTCCCATGGCCACGTGCTGATGAGGATGCACCGTCTCCACGACCAGCACTAGACACAGAGCCTGCTTGCCCTCTCTTATTGGCTTGTGACTGTCTGCCTCTCCTTCTTGGCCTTCCAGACATACTAATGGCCTGTAGCTGCACTAAGCTGGGATAGAACACCTGTAATTTTCTTCAAGTAGCTTTATATACTGTAACCAGACAAGCCTGCCTGTCAGTAGGAAGATAACAGGAACGGATCTAGCTGAACACTGTGAGCAGGACGCACTGTACTAAATGTAAATAGTCTAGCTGCCTGACCGTGGTACTAATAGGATCAAATAGAACACCTGTAATTTTCTTCAGGTAGCTTTATATACTGTAACCAGACAAGCCTGCCTGTCAGTAGGAAGATAACAGGAACGGATCTAGCTGTACACTGTGAGCAGGACGCACTGTACTAAATGTAAATAGTCTAGCTGCCTGACCGTGGTACTAATAGGATCAAATAGAACACCTGTAATTTTCTTCAGGTAGCTTTATATACTGTAACCAGACAAGCCTGCCTGTCAGTAGGAAGATAACAGGAACGGATCTAGCTGTACACTGTGAGCAGGACGCACTGTACTAAATGTAAATAGTCTAGCTGCCTGACCGTGGTACTAATAGGATCAAATAGAACACCTGTAATTTTCTTCAGGTAGCTTTATATACTGTAACCAGACAAGCCTGCCTGTCAGTAGGAAGATAACAGGAACGGATCTAGCTGAACACTGTGAGCAGGACGCACTGTACTAAATGTAAATAGTCTAGCTGCCTGACCGTGGTACTAATAGGATCAAATAGAACACCTGTAATTTTCTTCAGGTAGCTTTATATACTGTAACCAGACAAGCCTGCCGGTCAGTAGGAATTTAACAGGAACGGATCTAGCTGAACACTGTGAGCAGGACGCACTGCACTAAATGTAAATAGCAGGAACGGATCTAGCTGAACACTGTGAGCAGGACGCACTGCACTAAATGTAAATAGTCTAGAAGATAACAGGAACGGATCTAGCTGAACACTGTGAGCAGGACGCACTGCATTAAATGTAAATAGTCTAGATAGAAGATAACAGGAACGGATCTAGCTAAACTGAATACAGTGTATATATATATATGCAACACCTGGGATGCATATATATACACAATACACTGTAAGTGCAGCTAACTGACTGACTGTTCTGCCTAATCTATCTAACTCAAATCAAATGACACTGTCTCTCTCTCTCTCTATCTCTCAGCACACCGGAACACACACTACACAGGGCCGCCGTGCAGGCGGCCTTATATAGTGTGGGGTGTGTACTAAATGCCCTGAGCCGTAATTGGCCAAAGCCACCCTGGCTTTGGCCAATTACAGCTCTCTCTACTGACAGCGCTGTGATTGGCCAAGCATGCGGGTCATAGTGCATGCTTGGCCAATCATCAGCCAGCAATGCACTGCGATGCCGCAGTGAATTATGGGCCGTGACGCGCCACACGAATTTAGCGCGAACGGCCCATAACGTTCGCAATTCGGCGAACGATCGAACAGCCGATGTTCGAGTCGAACATGGGTTCGACTCGAACACGAAGCTCATCCCTACTCGCCAGTGGTTTTCAGCTCTATCAATCCCACAAAAGGTGAGTAGGCTAGGATCTTTGTTGTGAAAAAGCCTAAAATGATTGGAGAGACCATGAAACCTATACCCATTCTTGATCCTATTTACATGTTCATTAAGTCTTATACCCAGTTGTCTGGTGGTTCTTCCTACATATTGAAGATTGCAGGGGCAAGACAGGAGGTAGGTAACATGTGTTGTGCTACAGGTTATAAATTTTTTTATTACATATGATCTACCATCTACCAGGGAACTAAAGTGGGTGGTTTTACGTTTACGAAATTTAGATGTCCTGCACATTCCACACCTACCACAACTATAGAACCCAACACTATCTAGAAAAGTGCATACCTTCCTAGGGGGGTCTATAACATTATGTGCTAGCTGGAGCCTCAATGTAGGTGGTTTGGTGTAGATAAAATTGGGCTGTTTTGGCAGCACCTTTTTGAGATCATTATCCTGATAAAGAAGGGGCCAATGCTTCCTTATAATTTTCTCTAGATCACGATACTGCCTGTTGAATCCTGTAACAAAGGATAAACAAAAATTTTCTTCCCCTTTTGCTTTGGATTTGAACAAATCATTCCTACTCATTTCCCCAACCGTTTGTTTGATCCTCTCTAAATTCTCCAAACTATAACCTTTTTCTTGAAATCTTTTCACCATGATGTTAGCTTGCAAGTTGTAATCACTAAGGTTACTGCAGTTTCTTCTAATCCTAAGTAACTGGCTTTTAGGGATACCCCCTAACCACCTTGGATGGTGGCAGCTTGTCAGGGGAATATAACCATTCCGGTCAACATCTTTGAAGAAGGTGCGGGTAAGTAATTTATTGTCCTCTCTAAATAATGTCAAATCCAAAAAATTGATTTCTTGGTAACTAAAACACTCAGAAAAGGAAATACCAAACCGATTGGTCCCTAATTTGGCCATAAATTCCAAAAAGGAGTCGGGTGATCCTGCCCAGATAATCAGGATATCATCTATGTACCTTTTGTATAACCTGAGCTCTGGGATGCTGGATCGATAAATGGTTTCATCCTCCCAAAAACTCATAAACAGGTTAGCCACTGAAGGTGCGTACTTGGCACCCATTGCGACCCCTTTCTTTTGCCTGTAGTATTCCTTTTGGTGCCAAAAAAAGTTATGGCTCATTGCTAGATCCAAAGCCTTTAGGATAAAATTCTTTTGTTTTAATTTAATATCTGTATTTCCCAATGCCCATCCTACTGCTTGTAATGCATGTTCTTGTTGGATGTTGGTATAAAGTGAATTGACATCAATACTTGCAAGCAAACAGTTTTCATCTATTGTTATGGTCTTAATTAATTCAATGAGTTCTCTGCTATCTTTAAGGTATGCAGGATATTTTTTAGTGAGTGGTTGTAGGAAACAGTCCAAATATTCCCCTAGTCTGGAGAAGAGGGATCCAATCCCGCTTATTATTGGTCGACCTGGGGGCTTGGATCTATTTTTGTGAATTTTTGGCAATTGATATATCACAGGTACCCGTGGTGCATCAGGGACAAGGTATCTGGCCTCTTTTTTCTTCAAGATACCCTCCTCAGTTGCTGTTTTGACTAAATTCTTTAATTTTGCCTTGAACTTCTTAGTGGGGTTATTCTTCAATTTTTCATAGGTCTCCTGATCTCCAACCAATCTATTTAATTCCTCCAAATAATCAGCTTTATTTAATATAACCACCCCCCCCCCTTTATCAGCTGACCTAATAACTATGTTTTTGTTTTCTATCAATGACTCTAGACCTCTTTCTAGATCTTTTTTCCGTCTTTGGGGTTTAACCACAAGTTTGTCCAGATCCTGTTCTACCAGAGATTTGAACACCCCGACAAAATGATTATTGCTAATCTGGGGGTTGAAAGTTGAATTGTTCTTGAGAGTTGTGTGCATATACTCCTCTTCCGGGGAATTTGGTGCTGTTACTTTATTGGAAAAGTGTTTTTTGATATTAACCTTTCTTATAAACTTTTGTAAATCAATGAACACATCGAATTTGTTAAGATTTTTTTCCATGGCATATTTTAGACCCAGATCTAGAACTTTGAGTTCTTCCTGAGAAAAATTAACATCACTTAAATTGAAAATTCCTTCCATTAGACCATTCTTTTTCGCTTTCCTTTTACCTCCTCTGCATCCTCTTGTTCTCCTCTGCTTTCTTGATTTGATTGAGGGGTCATGGGGTACCATGGTCTCCACTCCTCTGGTGGACCCTGGTCTCTCCCCCAACCCCTGGGGGTTGTCGCACCTCTCCCCCTCGTAGTAGGTGGTCCCCCTGATCCTCTCCTCTGAAAATCACCTCTCTGGTTACTGGGATACCATCCCCTTCCCCGATTAGTTGGGGGATAATAGTCAGGCTGGTTGTGGGCCCAAGACTGTCCCCCATAACCTCCTCCTCTACTATAACCCCTCTGGTTATGGGATCCTCTATGGTCATAGCCCCTTTGACCATAGGAACCCCCTTGGGATATATAGGGGTGATCATGATCTAGAGGTTCAAACCGATTGTAGGTGGGTATACTATATCCAGATGCTGATGTACCATAATGGTCATTGCGCTGACCATTATGAATAGTTTTGCCAGAATCTTTTTGGGAACCAGCAAACTTCCTAACGGGAGTTTTGATGGTATCCAATACTCGAATGGGCTCTGTTTCCATAGGGTTAGGCCCAATATTGGACTCCTCCCCTATTTCTTGCCACTTGTAAACTTTATTGGATTTGTAATCATTAGTATCTCTAATGAATTTCTTGATTTTTTTCTTCTGAGTGTCCTTATCCAATTTTTCTAAAAAATCCTGGAGTTGTTTTAATTTATCTTTACATTCCCCGGATGAGATAAGGGGGCCTAATTTGGATTTGATTCCATTAATGTTAGCCTCAATTAGTTTTAATTTTCTCTCTTTCCTTGCTATCAACATTTCTAAGAGTTTCCTCTCAACACCATTAAAAAAAGCGAACCATTCATCCTCAAGATCTTTGTCTATAAGCCCATCATTGGGGGCTAAATCCCATCTAAGCCGTCTGGGGGTCATCTTATCTTTCACATATTTCCTAAGTGAAAAAATATCCCACCAGGTCCTGACTTGCTTATCAAGGGCACCCCTAAGATGTTTAAAATCCGAGTTGATATCAGATTGTTCATTATTAGACGAAAAAAATTCATCTGCATTGATACTTCTATCATTAATAAAAGTGAAAATCTCCATCGTGCTTTAAAATTTGCAGCTGCTGTGACCAAGTACTATTACTTGTGAAACATGAAATCATACAATACAGCGCTCGCAAATATAATCTGTGATCTCAAAATATAAGAAAGAAATATGTTGCAGCTGCAGAGTGAAAGTGCTGTACTTTTAGTATTATATAACCAAGTGAACTGCGCTAGCAACTGTGAAAAAACTAAACATATGCAAAAACTCAAAAAATATATATATAGTGACACATTGATAGTGCATAGAAATTGGGCATACACCCTGCAAACCTAGCCCAACAATTAATGGGAATATGCTGGGCTATACTACCAGAAACCCTACATATGCATGTGAAAAATCAATTAATGTGCATAATAAATAACAGAAATAAGCTAAAAACAATCCGCTCCAGGAATTGTAGATTAATGCAAACATAAAATGTCAATAATAGGAAGAACGTGGCTGATGGTAAAGACCCCCTTCATAGGAAGACAATGAGCAGGCTTCCAGCTCTCACATCCTTAGAAACAAACAGGGCTGATAATGTAACGAAGCAAAGATTGCTTGGAGGGGACCACAACACACGTTCCACCGGAGGAGAAAAAAGAAAAGCATATAGCATAAAACCCTATGTCACCAAGGGTCACCTGCGCAAAAATGCGCTACTCACGAGACCGGTAGAAAAAACAGGCATTCAGATGTTATGGTCGGTTCGCCGCTCTCCGGCGTGCGTTCCACCGCCAAGGAAGTGATGTCACTGGTATCAGATCAGATGGACGTGAACAGGATGTTGCGTCGACGCGTTTCGCCCCTCCCCCAGGGCGTTATCAAAGACTCATCATCCTGCTCACGTAGAGACACATTTATATTCTGCTTAAAAGAGTGACAGCCCTTTACGGCCAATGGGTGAGAGGCACCCATTCCTTCCTCCATCATCATATCCCGTTTGTAAACAAAAGCTTTATTCAGTGGTCGGAGACAAAAACACCTCCAGTGAACAGATAGACATTTGTAACATCTCCATAGGAAAACAATTTTATATACTCACTATCTTCCACAAAACAAAAACAAATGCTGACATCAGGACATTTATATAAATGGAGGAATTCTATACAATATATTGAATATCTGAATCTCTAATGATAAAACAATTCTTTAATAATACCTAAAAATATATTGAAATAAAAATATGTGTGCAAACACATATATAAATGAAAATAATAATTAATGAATAATCACAAATTTAACTCAATAATTAATTATGAGAACAGAAACAAATGATAAAATTCATGACGGATAATATTTGATAGCGGTAAAACAAAATAAATTTTTTTGGCTCTATACTTATTTATAAAGATAAATAATATTCATAATTGATGGTATTTGATGCCAATAAAATAGAAAAATATTAAACAACTATTCAAATACAAAAATAGGTGGTATATATATAAAAACAAAAATATATTCAAAATATTAAAAATATAAAATAAAATTTTTTAATGGAAATATAAAAAATATATTTAAACTACCAATTAGATAAAAAACAATTCAGATCTAGCTCGATATTCAGGCCCAGGGGGCTCAATGTACGTAATCTATGTATCCACTGGGTTTCATTTTGTGAGATATTTTGTTTGAGATTAGAACCTCGCCAGTGGTTTTCAGCTCTATCAATCCCACAAAAGGTGAGTAGGCTAGGATCTTTGTTGTGAAAAAGCCTAAAATGATTGGAGAGACCATGAAACCTATACCCATTCTTGATCCTATTTACATGTTCATTAAGTCTTATACCCAGTTGTCTGGTGGTTCTTCCTACATATTGAAGATTGCAGGGGCAAGACAGGAGGTAGGTAACATGTGTTGTGCTACAGGTTATAAATTTTTTTATTACATATGATCTACCATCTACCAGGGAACTAAAGTGGGTGGTTTTACGTTTACGAAATTTAGATGTCCTGCACATTCCACACCTACCACAACTATAGAACCCAACACTATCTAGAAAAGTGCATACCTTCCTAGGGGGGTCTATAACATTATGTGCTAGCTGGAGCCTCAATGTAGGTGGTTTGGTGTAGATAAAATTGGGCTGTTTTGGCAGCACCTTTTTGAGATCATTATCCTGATAAAGAAGGGGCCAATGCTTCCTTATAATTTTCTCTAGATCACGATACTGCCTGTTGAATCCTGTAACAAAGGATAAACAAAAATTTTCTTCCCCTTTTGCTTTGGATTTGAACAAATCATTCCTACTCATTTCCCCAACCGTTTGTTTGATCCTCTCTAAATTCTCCAAACTATAACCTTTTTCTTGAAATCTTTTCACCATGATGTTAGCTTGCAAGTTGTAATCACTAAGGTTACTGCAGTTTCTTCTAATCCTAAGTAACTGGCTTTTAGGGATACCCCCTAACCACCTTGGATGGTGGCAGCTTGTCAGGGGAATATAACCATTCCGGTCAACATCTTTGAAGAAGGTGCGGGTAAGTAATTTATTGTCCTCTCTAAATAATGTCAAATCCAAAAAATTGATTTCTTGGTAACTAAAACACTCAGAAAAGGAAATACCAAACCGATTGGTCCCTAATTTGGCCATAAATTCCAAAAAGGAGTCGGGTGATCCTGCCCAGATAATCAGGATATCATCTATGTACCTTTTGTATAACCTGAGCTCTGGGATGCTGGATCGATAAATGGTTTCATCCTCCCAAAAACTCATAAACAGGTTAGCCACTGAAGGTGCGTACTTGGCACCCATTGCGACCCCTTTCTTTTGCCTGTAGTATTCCTTTTGGTGCCAAAAAAAGTTATGGCTCATTGCTAGATCCAAAGCCTTTAGGATAAAATTCTTTTGTTTTAATTTAATATCTGTATTTCCCAATGCCCATCCTACTGCTTGTAATGCATGTTCTTGTTGGATGTTGGTATAAAGTGAATTGACATCAATACTTGCAAGCAAACAGTTTTCATCTATTGTTATGGTCTTAATTAATTCAATGAGTTCTCTGCTATCTTTAAGGTATGCAGGATATTTTTTAGTGAGTGGTTGTAGGAAACAGTCCAAATATTCCCCTAGTCTGGAGAAGAGGGATCCAATCCCGCTTATTATTGGTCGACCTGGGGGCTTGGATCTATTTTTGTGAATTTTTGGCAATTGATATATCACAGGTACCCGTGGTGCATCAGGGACAAGGTATCTGGCCTCTTTTTTCTTCAAGATACCCTCCTCAGTTGCTGTTTTGACTAAATTCTTTAATTTTGCCTTGAACTTCTTAGTGGGGTTATTCTTCAATTTTTCATAGGTCTCCTGATCTCCAACCAATCTATTTAATTCCTCCAAATAATCAGCTTTATTTAATATAACCACCCCCCCCCCTTTATCAGCTGACCTAATAACTATGTTTTTGTTTTCTATCAATGACTCTAGACCTCTTTCTAGATCTTTTTTCCGTCTTTGGGGTTTAACCACAAGTTTGTCCAGATCCTGTTCTACCAGAGATTTGAACACCCCGACAAAATGATTATTGCTAATCTGGGGGTTGAAAGTTGAATTGTTCTTGAGAGTTGTGTGCATATACTCCTCTTCCGGGGAATTTGGTGCTGTTACTTTATTGGAAAAGTGTTTTTTGATATTAACCTTTCTTATAAACTTTTGTAAATCAATGAACACATCGAATTTGTTAAGATTTTTTTCCATGGCATATTTTAGACCCAGATCTAGAACTTTGAGTTCTTCCTGAGAAAAATTAACATCACTTAAATTGAAAATTCCTTCCATTAGACCATTCTTTTTCGCTTTCCTTTTACCTCCTCTGCATCCTCTTGTTCTCCTCTGCTTTCTTGATTTGATTGAGGGGTCATGGGGTACCATGGTCTCCACTCCTCTGGTGGACCCTGGTCTCTCCCCCAACCCCTGGGGGTTGTCGCACCTCTCCCCCTCGTAGTAGGTGGTCCCCCTGATCCTCTCCTCTGAAAATCCCCTCTCTGGTTACTGGGATACCATCCCCTTCCCCGATTAGTTGGGGGATAATAGTCAGGCTGGTTGTGGGCCCAAGACTGTCCCCCATAACCTCCTCCTCTACTATAACCCCTCTGGTTATGGGATCCTCTATGGTCATAGCCCCTTTGACCATAGGAACCCCCTTGGGATATATAGGGGTGATCATGATCTAGAGGTTCAAACCGATTGTAGGTGGGTATACTATATCCAGATGCTGATGTACCATAATGGTCATTGCGCTGACCATTATGAATAGTTTTGCCAGAATCTTTTTGGGAACCAGCAAACTTCCTAACGGGAGTTTTGATGGTATCCAATACTCGAATGGGCTCTGTTTCCATAGGGTTAGGCCCAATATTGGACTCCTCCCCTATTTCTTGCCACTTGTAAACTTTATTGGATTTGTAATCATTAGTATCTCTAATGAATTTCTTGATTTTTTTCTTCTGAGTGTCCTTATCCAATTTTTCTAAAAAATCCTGGAGTTGTTTTAATTTATCTTTACATTCCCCGGATGAGATAAGGGGGCCTAATTTGGATTTGATTCCATTAATGTTAGCCTCAATTAGTTTTAATTTTCTCTCTTTCCTTGCTATCAACATTTCTAAGAGTTTCCTCTCAACACCATTAAAAAAAGCGAACCATTCATCCTCAAGATCTTTGTCTATAAGCCCATCATTGGGGGCTAAATCCCATCTAAGCCGTCTGGGGGTCATCTTATCTTTCACATATTTCCTAAGTGAAAAAATATCCCACCAGGTCCTGACTTGCTTATCAAGGGCACCCCTAAGATGTTTAAAATCCGAGTTGATATCAGATTGTTCATTATTAGACGAAAAAAATTCATCTGCATTGATACTTCTATCATTAATAAAAGTGAAAATCTCCATCGTGCTTTAAAATTTGCAGCTGCTGTGACCAAGTACTATTACTTGTGAAACATGAAATCATACAATACAGCGCTCGCAAATATAATCTGTGATCTCAAAATATAAGAAAGAAATATGTTGCAGCTGCAGAGTGAAAGTGCTGTACTTTTAGTATTATATAACCAAGTGAACTGCGCTAGCAACTGTGAAAAAACTAAACATATGCAAAAACTCAAAAAATATATATATAGTGACACATTGATAGTGCATAGAAATTGGGCATACACCCTGCAAACCTAGCCCAACAATTAATGGGAATATGCTGGGCTATACTACCAGAAACCCTACATATGCATGTGAAAAATCAATTAATGTGCATAATAAATAACAGAAATAAGCTAAAAACAATCCGCTCCAGGAATTGTAGATTAATGCAAACATAAAATGTCAATAATAGGAAGAACGTGGCTGATGGTAAAGACCCCCTTCATAGGAAGACAATGAGCAGGCTTCCAGCTCTCACATCCTTAGAAACAAACAGGGCTGATAATGTAACGAAGCAAAGATTGCTTGGAGGGGACCACAACACACGTTCCACCGGAGGAGAAAAAAGAAAAGCATATAGCATAAAACCCTATGTCACCAAGGGTCACCTGCGCAAAAATGCGCTACTCACGAGACCGGTAGAAAAAACAGGCATTCAGATGTTATGGTCGGTTCGCCGCTCTCCGGCGTGCGTTCCACCGCCAAGGAAGTGATGTCACTGGTATCAGATCAGATGGACGTGAACAGGATGTTGCGTCGACGCGTTTCGTCCCTCCCCCAGGGCGTTATCAAAGACTCATCATCCTGCTCACGTAGAGACACATTTATATTCTGCTTAAAAGAGTGACAGCCCTTTACGGCCAATGGGTGAGAGGCACCCATTCCTTCCTCCATCATCATATCCCGTTTGTAAACAAAAGCTTTATTCAGTGGTCGGAGACAAAAACACCTCCAGTGAACAGATAGACATTTGTAACATCTCCATAGGAAAACAATTTTATATACTCACTATCTTCCACAAAACAAAAACAAATGCTGACATCAGGACATTTATATAAATGGAGGAATTCTATACAATATATTGAATATCTGAATCTCTAATGATAAAACAATTCTTTAATAATACCTAAAAATATATTGAAATAAAAATATGTGTGCAAACACATATATAAATGAAAATAATAATTAATGAATAATCACAAATTTAACTCAATAATTAATTATGAGAACAGAAACAAATGATAAAATTCATGACGGATAATATTTGATAGCGGTAAAACAAAATAAATTTTTTTGGCTCTATACTTATTTATAAAGATAAATAATATTCATAATTGATGGTATTTGATGCCAATAAAATAGAAAAATATTAAACAACTATTCAAATACAAAAATAGGTGGTATATATATAAAAACAAAAATATATTCAAAATATTAAAAATATAAAATAAAATTTTTTAATGGAAATATAAAAAATATATTTAAACTACCAATTAGATAAAAAACAATTCAGATCTAGCTCGATATTCAGGCCCAGGGGGCTCAATGTACGTAATCTATGTATCCACTGGGTTTCATTTTGTGAGATATTTTGTTTGAGATTAGAACCTCGCCAGTGGTTTTCAGCTCTATCAATCCCACAAAAGGTGAGTAGGCTAGGATCTTTGTTGTGAAAAAGCCTAAAATGATTGGAGAGACCATGAAACCTATACCCATTCTTGATCCTATTTACATGTTCATTAAGTCTTATACCCAGTTGTCTGGTGGTTCTTCCTACATATTGAAGATTGCAGGGGCAAGACAGGAGGTAGGTAACATGTGTTGTGCTACAGGTTATAAATTTTTTTATTACATATGATCTACCATCTACCAGGGAACTAAAGTGGGTGGTTTTACGTTTACGAAATTTAGATGTCCTGCACATTCCACACCTACCACAACTATAGAACCCAACACTATCTAGAAAAGTGCATACCTTCCTAGGGGGGTCTATAACATTATGTGCTAGCTGGAGCCTCAATGTAGGTGGTTTGGTGTAGATAAAATTGGGCTGTTTTGGCAGCACCTTTTTGAGATCATTATCCTGATAAAGAAGGGGCCAATGCTTCCTTATAATTTTCTCTAGATCACGATACTGCCTGTTGAATCCTGTAACAAAGGATAAACAAAAATTTTCTTCCCCTTTTGCTTTGGATTTGAACAAATCATTCCTACTCATTTCCCCAACCGTTTGTTTGATCCTCTCTAAATTCTCCAAACTATAACCTTTTTCTTGAAATCTTTTCACCATGATGTTAGCTTGCAAGTTGTAATCACTAAGGTTACTGCAGTTTCTTCTAATCCTAAGTAACTGGCTTTTAGGGATACCCCCTAACCACCTTGGATGGTGGCAGCTTGTCAGGGGAATATAACCATTCCGGTCAACATCTTTGAAGAAGGTGCGGGTAAGTAATTTATTGTCCTCTCTAAATAATGTCAAATCCAAAAAATTGATTTCTTGGTAACTAAAACACTCAGAAAAGGAAATACCAAACCGATTGGTCCCTAATTTGGCCATAAATTCCAAAAAGGAGTCGGGTGATCCTGCCCAGATAATCAGGATATCATCTATGTACCTTTTGTATAACCTGAGCTCTGGGATGCTGGATCGATAAATGGTTTCATCCTCCCAAAAACTCATAAACAGGTTAGCCACTGAAGGTGCGTACTTGGCACCCATTGCGACCCCTTTCTTTTGCCTGTAGTATTCCTTTTGGTGCCAAAAAAAGTTATGGCTCATTGCTAGATCCAAAGCCTTTAGGATAAAATTCTTTTGTTTTAATTTAATATCTGTATTTCCCAATGCCCATCCTACTGCTTGTAATGCATGTTCTTGTTGGATGTTGGTATAAAGTGAATTGACATCAATACTTGCAAGCAAACAGTTTTCATCTATTGTTATGGTCTTAATTAATTCAATGAGTTCTCTGCTATCTTTAAGGTATGCAGGATATTTTTTAGTGAGTGGTTGTAGGAAACAGTCCAAATATTCCCCTAGTCTGGAGAAGAGGGATCCAATCCCGCTTATTATTGGTCGACCTGGGGGCTTGGATCTATTTTTGTGAATTTTTGGCAATTGATATATCACAGGTACCCGTGGTGCATCAGGGACAAGGTATCTGGCCTCTTTTTTCTTCAAGATACCCTCCTCAGTTGCTGTTTTGACTAAATTCTTTAATTTTGCCTTGAACTTCTTAGTGGGGTTATTCTTCAATTTTTCATAGGTCTCCTGATCTCCAACCAATCTATTTAATTCCTCCAAATAATCAGCTTTATTTAATATAACCACCCCCCCCCCTTTATCAGCTGACCTAATAACTATGTTTTTGTTTTCTATCAATGACTCTAGACCTCTTTCTAGATCTTTTTTCCGTCTTTGGGGTTTAACCACAAGTTTGTCCAGATCCTGTTCTACCAGAGATTTGAACACCCCGACAAAATGATTATTGCTAATCTGGGGGTTGAAAGTTGAATTGTTCTTGAGAGTTGTGTGCATATACTCCTCTTCCGGGGAATTTGGTGCTGTTACTTTATTGGAAAAGTGTTTTTTGATATTAACCTTTCTTATAAACTTTTGTAAATCAATGAACACATCGAATTTGTTAAGATTTTTTTCCATGGCATATTTTAGACCCAGATCTAGAACTTTGAGTTCTTCCTGAGAAAAATTAACATCACTTAAATTGAAAATTCCTTCCATTAGACCATTCTTTTTCGCTTTCCTTTTACCTCCTCTGCATCCTCTTGTTCTCCTCTGCTTTCTTGATTTGATTGAGGGGTCATGGGGTACCATGGTCTCCACTCCTCTGGTGGACCCTGGTCTCTCCCCCAACCCCTGGGGGTTGTCGCACCTCTCCCCCTCGTAGTAGGTGGTCCCCCTGATCCTCTCCTCTGAAAATCCCCTCTCTGGTTACTGGGATACCATCCCCTTCCCCGATTAGTTGGGGGATAATAGTCAGGCTGGTTGTGGGCCCAAGACTGTCCCCCATAACCTCCTCCTCTACTATAACCCCTCTGGTTATGGGATCCTCTATGGTCATAGCCCCTTTGACCATAGGAACCCCCTTGGGATATATAGGGGTGATCATGATCTAGAGGTTCAAACCGATTGTAGGTGGGTATACTATATCCAGATGCTGATGTACCATAATGGTCATTGCGCTGACCATTATGAATAGTTTTGCCAGAATCTTTTTGGGAACCAGCAAACTTCCTAACGGGAGTTTTGATGGTATCCAATACTCGAATGGGCTCTGTTTCCATAGGGTTAGGCCCAATATTGGACTCCTCCCCTATTTCTTGCCACTTGTAAACTTTATTGGATTTGTAATCATTAGTATCTCTAATGAATTTCTTGATTTTTTTCTTCTGAGTGTCCTTATCCAATTTTTCTAAAAAATCCTGGAGTTGTTTTAATTTATCTTTACATTCCCCGGATGAGATAAGGGGGCCTAATTTGGATTTGATTCCATTAATGTTAGCCTCAATTAGTTTTAATTTTCTCTCTTTCCTTGCTATCAACATTTCTAAGAGTTTCCTCTCAACACCATTAAAAAAAGCGAACCATTCATCCTCAAGATCTTTGTCTATAAGCCCATCATTGGGGGCTAAATCCCATCTAAGCCGTCTGGGGGTCATCTTATCTTTCACATATTTCCTAAGTGAAAAAATATCCCACCAGGTCCTGACTTGCTTATCAAGGGCACCCCTAAGATGTTTAAAATCCGAGTTGATATCAGATTGTTCATTATTAGACGAAAAAAATTCATCTGCATTGATACTTCTATCATTAATAAAAGTGAAAATCTCCATCGTGCTTTAAAATTTGCAGCTGCTGTGACCAAGTACTATTACTTGTGAAACATGAAATCATACAATACAGCGCTCGCAAATATAATCTGTGATCTCAAAATATAAGAAAGAAATATGTTGCAGCTGCAGAGTGAAAGTGCTGTACTTTTAGTATTATATAACCAAGTGAACTGCGCTAGCAACTGTGAAAAAACTAAACATATGCAAAAACTCAAAAAATATATATATAGTGACACATTGATAGTGCATAGAAATTGGGCATACACCCTGCAAACCTAGCCCAACAATTAATGGGAATATGCTGGGCTATACTACCAGAAACCCTACATATGCATGTGAAAAATCAATTAATGTGCATAATAAATAACAGAAATAAGCTAAAAACAATCCGCTCCAGGAATTGTAGATTAATGCAAACATAAAATGTCAATAATAGGAAGAACGTGGCTGATGGTAAAGACCCCCTTCATAGGAAGACAATGAGCAGGCTTCCAGCTCTCACATCCTTAGAAACAAACAGGGCTGATAATGTAACGAAGCAAAGATTGCTTGGAGGGGACCACAACACACGTTCCACCGGAGGAGAAAAAAGAAAAGCATATAGCATAAAACCCTATGTCACCAAGGGTCACCTGCGCAAAAATGCGCTACTCACGAGACCGGTAGAAAAAACAGGCATTCAGATGTTATGGTCGGTTCGCCGCTCTCCGGCGTGCGTTCCACCGCCAAGGAAGTGATGTCACTGGTATCAGATCAGATGGACGTGAACAGGATGTTGCGTCGACGCGTTTCGCCCCTCCCCCAGGGCGTTATCAAAGACTCATCATCCTGCTCACGTAGAGACACATTTATATTCTGCTTAAAAGAGTGACAGCCCTTTACGGCCAATGGGTGAGAGGCACCCATTCCTTCCTCCATCATCATATCCCGTTTGTAAACAAAAGCTTTATTCAGTGGTCGGAGACAAAAACACCTCCAGTGAACAGATAGACATTTGTAACATCTCCATAGGAAAACAATTTTATATACTCACTATCTTCCACAAAACAAAAACAAATGCTGACATCAGGACATTTATATAAATGGAGGAATTCTATACAATATATTGAATATCTGAATCTCTAATGATAAAACAATTCTTTAATAATACCTAAAAATATATTGAAATAAAAATATGTGTGCAAACACATATATAAATGAAAATAATAATTAATGAATAATCACAAATTTAACTCAATAATTAATTATGAGAACAGAAACAAATGATAAAATTCATGACGGATAATATTTGATAGCGGTAAAACAAAATAAATTTTTTTGGCTCTATACTTATTTATAAAGATAAATAATATTCATAATTGATGGTATTTGATGCCAATAAAATAGAAAAATATTAAACAACTATTCAAATACAAAAATAGGTGGTATATATATAAAAACAAAAATATATTCAAAATATTAAAAATATAAAATAAAATTTTTTAATGGAAATATAAAAAATATATTTAAACTACCAATTAGATAAAAAACAATTCAGATCTAGCTCGATATTCAGGCCCAGGGGGCTCAATGTACGTAATCTATGTATCCACTGGGTTTCATTTTGTGAGATATTTTGTTTGAGATTAGAACCTCGCCAGTGGTTTTCAGCTCTATCAATCCCACAAAAGGTGAGTAGGCTAGGATCTTTGTTGTGAAAAAGCCTAAAATGATTGGAGAGACCATGAAACCTATACCCATTCTTGATCCTATTTACATGTTCATTAAGTCTTATACCCAGTTGTCTGGTGGTTCTTCCTACATATTGAAGATTGCAGGGGCAAGACAGGAGGTAGGTAACATGTGTTGTGCTACAGGTTATAAATTTTTTTATTACATATGATCTACCATCTACCAGGGAACTAAAGTGGGTGGTTTTACGTTTACGAAATTTAGATGTCCTGCACATTCCACACCTACCACAACTATAGAACCCAACACTATCTAGAAAAGTGCATACCTTCCTAGGGGGGTCTATAACATTATGTGCTAGCTGGAGCCTCAATGTAGGTGGTTTGGTGTAGATAAAATTGGGCTGTTTTGGCAGCACCTTTTTGAGATCATTATCCTGATAAAGAAGGGGCCAATGCTTCCTTATAATTTTCTCTAGATCACGATACTGCCTGTTGAATCCTGTAACAAAGGATAAACAAAAATTTTCTTCCCCTTTTGCTTTGGATTTGAACAAATCATTCCTACTCATTTCCCCAACCGTTTGTTTGATCCTCTCTAAATTTCTCCAAACTATAACCTTTTTCTTGAAATCTTTTCACCATGATGTTAGCTTGCAAGTTGTAATCACTAAGGTTACTGCAGTTTCTTCTAATCCTAAGTAACTGGCTTTTAGGGATACCCCCTAACCACCTTGGATGGTGGCAGCTTGTCAGGGGAATATAACCATTCCGGTCAACATCTTTGAAGAAGGTGCGGGTAAGTAATTTATTGTCCTCTCTAAATAATGTCAAATCCAAAAAATTGATTTCTTGGTAACTAAAACACTCAGAAAAGGAAATACCAAACCGATTGGTCCCTAATTTGGCCATAAATTCCAAAAAGGAGTCGGTGATCCTGCCCAGATAATCAGGATATCATCTATGTACCTTTTGTATAACCTGAGCTCTGGGATGCTGGATCGATAAATGGTTTCATCCTCCCAAAAACTCATAAACAGGTTAGCCACTGAAGGTGCGTACTTGGCACCCATTGCGACCCCTTTCTTTTGCCTGTAGTATTCCTTTGGTGCCAAAAAAAGTTATGGCTCATTGCTAGATCCAAAGCCTTTAGGATAAAATTCTTTTGTTTTAATTTAATATCTGTATTTCCCAATGCCCATCCTACTGCTTGTAATGCATGTTCTTGTTGGATGTTGGTATAAAGTGAATTGACATCAATACTTGCAAGCAAACAGTTTTCATCTATTGTTATGGTCTTAATTAATTCAATGAGTTCTCTGCTATCTTTAAGGTATGCAGGATATTTTTTAGTGAGTGGTTGTAGGAAACAGTCCAAATATTCCCCTAGTCTGGAGAAGAGGGATCCAATCCCGCTTATTATTGGTCGACCTGGGGGCTTGGATCTATTTTTGTGAATTTTTGGCAATTGATATATCACAGGTACCCGTGACATTAATTGATTTTTCACATGCATATGTAGGGTTTCTGGTAGTATAGCCCAGCATATTCCCATTAATTGTTGGGCTAGGTTTGCAGGGTGTATGCCCAATTTCTATGCACTATCAATGTGTCACTATATATATATTTTTTGAGTTTTTGCATATGTTTAGTTTTTTCACAGTTGCTAGCGCAGTTCACTTGGTTATATAATACTAAAAGTACAGCACTTTCACTCTGCAGCTGCAACATATTTCTTTCTTATATTTTGAGATCACAGATTATATTTGCGAGCGCTGTATTGTATGATTTCATGTTTCACAAGTAATAGTACTTGGTCACAGCAGCTGCAAATTTTAAAGCACGATGGAGATTTTCACTTTTATTAATGATAGAAGTATCAATGCAGATGAATTTTTTTCGTCTAATAATGAACAATCTGATATCAACTCGGATTTTAAACATCTTAGGGGTGCCCTTGATAAGCAAGTCAGGACCTGGTGGGATATTTTTTCACTTAGGAAATATGTGAAAGATAAGATGACCCCCAGACGGCTTAGATGGATTTAGCCCCCAATGATGGGCTTATAGACAAAGATCTTGAGGATGAATGGTTCGCTTTTTTTAATGGTGTTGAGAGGAAACTCTTAGAAATGTTGATAGCAAGGAAAGAGAGAAAATTAAAACTAATTGAGGCTAACATTAATGGAATCAAATCCAAATTAGGCCCCCTTATCTCATCCGGGGAATGTAAAGATAAATTAAAACAACTCCAGGATTTTTTAGAAAAATTGGATAAGGACACTCAGAAGAAAAAAATCAAGAAATTCATTAGAGATACTAATGATTACAAATCCAATAAAGTTTACAAGTGGCAAGAAATAGGGGAGGAGTCCAATATTGGGCCTAACCCTATGGAAACAGAGCCCATTCGAGTATTGGATACCATCAAAACTCCCGTTAGGAAGTTTGCTGGTTCCCAAAAGATTCTGGCAAAACTATTCATAATGGTCAGCGCAATGACCATTATGGTACATCAGCATCTGGATATAGTATACCCACCTACAATCGGTTTGAACCTCTAGATCATGATCACCCCTATATATCCCAAGGGGGTTCCTATGGTCAAAGGGGCTATGACCATAGAGGATCCCATAACCAGAGGGGTTATAGTAGAGGAGGAGGTTATGGGGGACAGTCTTGGGCCCACAACCAGCCTGACTATTATCCCCCCACTAATCGGGGAAGGGGATGGTATCCCAGTAACCAGAGAGGGGATTTTCAGAGGAGAGGATCAGGGGGACCACCTACTACGAGGGGAGAGGTGCGACAACCCCAGGGGTTGGGGGAGAGACCAGGGTCCACCAGAGGAGTGGAGACCATGGTACCCCATGACCCCTCAATCAAATCAAGAAAGCAGAGGAGAACAAGAGGATGCAGAGGAGGTAAAAGGAAAGCGAAAAAGAATGGTCTAATGGAAGGAATTTTCAATTTAAGTGATGTTAATTTTTCTCAGGAAGAACTCAAAGTTCTAGATCTGAGGAATTAAATAGATTGGTTGGAGATCAGGAGACCTATGAAAAATTGAAGAATAACCCCACTAAGAAGTTCAAGGCAAAATTAAAGAATTTAGTCAAAACAGCAACTGAGGAGGGTATCTTGAAGAAAAAAGAGGCCAGATACCTTGTCCCTGATGCACCACGGGTACCTGTGATATATCAATTGCCAAAAATTCACAAAAATAGATCCAAGCCCCCAGGTCGACCAATAATAAGCGGGATTGGATCCCTCTTCTCCAGACTAGGGGAATATTTGGACTGTTTCCTACAACCACTCACTAAAAAATATCCTGCATACCTTAAAGATAGCAGAGAACTCATTGAATTAATTAAGACCATAACAATAGATGAAAACTGTTTGCTTGCAAGTATTGATGTCAATTCACTTTATACCAACATCCAACAAGAACATGCATTACAAGCAGTAGGATGGGCATTGGGAAATACAGATATTAAATTAAAACAAAAGAATTTTATCCTAAAGGCTTTGGATCTAGCAATGAGCCATAACTTTTTTTGGCACCAAAAGGAATACTACAGGCAAAAGAAAGGGGTCGCAATGGGTGCCAAGTACGCACCTTCAGTGGCTAACCTGTTTATGAGTTTTTGGGAGGATGAAACCATTTATCGATCCAGCATCCCAGAGCTCAGGTTATACAAAAGGTACATAGATGATATCCTGATTATCTGGGCAGGATCACCCGACTCCTTTTTGGAATTTATGGCCAAATTAGGGACCAATCGGTTTGGTATTTCCTTTTCTGAGTGTTTTAGTTACCAAGAAATCAATTTTTTGGATTTGACATTATTTAGAGAGGACAATAAATTACTTACCCGCACCTTCTTCAAAGATGTTGACCGGAATGGTTATATTCCCCTGACAAGCTGCCACCATCCAAGGTGGTTAGGGGGTATCCCTAAAAGCCAGTTACTTAGGATTAGAAGAAACTGCAGTAACCTTAGTGATTACAACTTGCAAGCTAACATCATGGTGAAAAGATTTCAAGAAAAAGGTTATAGTTTGGAGAATTTAGAGAGGATCAAACAAACGGTTGGGGAAATGAGTAGGAATGATTTGTTCAAATCCAAAGCAAAAGGGGAAGAAAATTTTTGTTTATCCTTTGTTACAGGATTCAACAGGCAGTATCGTGATCTAGAGAAAATTATAAGGAAGCATTGGCCCCTTCTTTATCAGGATAATGATCTCAAAAAGGTGCTGCCAAAACAGCCCAATTTTATCTACACCAAACCACCTACATTGAGGCTCCAGCTAGCACATAATGTTATAGACCCCCCTAGGAAGGTATGCACTTTTCTAGATAGTGTTGGGTTCTATAGTTGTGGTAGGTGTGGAATGTGCAGGACATCTAAATTTCGTAAACGTAAAACCACCCACTTTAGTTCCCTGGTAGATGGTAGATCATATGTAATAAAAAAATTTATAACCTGTAGCACAACACATGTTACCTACCTCCTGTCTTGCCCCTGCAATCTTCAATATGTAGGAAGAACCACCAGACAACTGGGTATAAGACTTAATGAACATGTAAATAGGATCAAGAATGGGTATAGGTTTCATGGTCTCTCCAATCATTTTAGGCTTTTTCACAACAAAGATCCTAGCCTACTCACCTTTTGTGGGATTGATAGAGCTGAAAACCACTGGCGAGGTTCTAATCTCAAACAAAATATCTCACAAAATGAAACCCAGTGGATACATAGATTACGTACATTGAGCCCCCTGGGCCTGAATATCGAGCTAGATCTGAATTGTTTTTTATCTAATTGGTAGTTTAAATATATTTTTTATATTTCCATTAAAAAATTTTATTTTATATTTTTAATATTTTGAATATATTTTTGTTTTTATATATATACCACCTATTTTTGTATTTGAATAGTTGTTTAATATTTTTCTATTTTATTGGCATCAAATACCATCAATTATGAATATTATTTATCTTTATAAATAAGTATAGAGCCAAAAAAATTTATTTTGTTTTACCGCTATCAAATATTATCCGTCATGAATTTTATCATTTGTTTTCTGTTCTCATAATTAATTATTGAGTTAAATTTGTGATTATTCATTAATTATTATTTTCATTTATATATGTGTTTGCACACATATTTTTATTTCAATATATTTTTAGGTATTATTAAAGAATTGTTTTATCATTAGAGATTCAGATATTCAATATATTGTATAGAATTCTCCATTTATATAAATGTCCTGATGTCAGCATTTGTTTTTGTTTTG